>CM023534.1:30383107-30860607 GCA_013350335.1 Chimonanthus salicifolius
TAAATGGCTATAGAAATGTACAATGGCAATTGTAATAATTGAATTAATGGACCATAGGTTTGGTCAGGGTGTATGGCCGACCCCATGGAAATTATTTGGTGGACATAGGGACTATGTTTGGCATATTAAAATGAAATATTAACTAAAGATTAGACCAATGGCAATTTGGTAAATAAGTGTGAAAATGGTAAGCCATGGGTTCGGCCATGGTGTATGGCCGAACCCCATGGGGATTTGTTTATGGACTTAGAATGTTGAAAATCAAGTGGGACTTAGTTATGATTGATTGTTATATTATAAGGTAACGGGACCTCAAAAGGTGTTTATGATCGTGAACGGTTACCGGACGAAAGACGCAAGGACACGTTAGCAGTCTTTGGTAGGATTCCACCTCTTTGAAACCATGGGTTTATGTACATTTTTTCTATCTTACTTTTGATGAATATATGTTGCAAAGGATATGTTTTCAAATGGTGATTTTAAATGCTATGTTTATATTATAAATAGAATGTGTTTGATATGTTTCAAATTGTGATTTTAATATGTTTATATGATAAAATAGCATGTGTTGTATATGTTTCAAATATGAGCTTTTAAATGCTATAATTTGTATAATTGCATAGCATGTGGACATTTTCATCTCATGCATGGCATGGGAGGGATGAACGGTAACCGGAGACCCACACTCCGTCGGGGCGTCCGTAAAACACTCGTGGGGGATACCTTGATGGTGAGAATCCCATCAAGTAGAAACTAGAGGGGCCACACTCCGTCGGGGTGTCCAAAAGACCTATGTGGGGATACCTTGATGAGGAGTTTTCCATCAAGAGGATACTATGTATGAAATGTAACCGGAAATCCACACTCCGTCGGGGCATCCGTAATAGAATCGTGGGGGATACCTTGATGATGAGAATTCCATCAAGAGGATACCATGTATGAAATGTAACTGGAGATCCACACTCCGTCAGGGCGTCCGTAATAGAATCGTGGGGGATACCTTGATGATGAGAATTCCATCAAGAGGTTACTATGTGTTGTGATGGGTGGGACTCATTGCATATGATAGCAGGGCATGGCATTGAATTTGCATAATTATAATCTTTATTATCATGCAAGGTTTTTGGTTTTATCGGTAGGATTAGATCTCTATTATCATCACCTGTTTTGATACGACGCTTTATAAGTAGGGTATGAGTTTATATAACTGGATTTGATTTTATATCTGGATTTTTGGTACTAACTCATGTGTTAACCCTAATTGGAATACCTACTTGGCGCATTGTTTTAACGCCCTACTTCTTCCGTAGTAGATGATACAGGAAACGAGATGAACGATGAGCGCGAAACGGACCACGTATAGGAGCTTGGGTGCTTTTAATTTATATTTTGTTTAAGATACTCATGGGCTTGTAGTTTGAGTATCTAGAATTCGGATTGTAATAACTTAGATGAATTTGCTATGGTTGGATGTTTTATTGGATAATTGAGTTATGATAATGATGATTAAGGACTTGATGTACTTTGCTATCTGAATGGAATAGAACTGTGTTCTATTATGATTCCACATGTTATGATTTTTATTCCGCATGTTGATATTGTTATGTGTGAACCATTTCCGTGGACTTAGTCCATGCACACATAGGGTTGGCCAGTTAAGGGTCAGACTTTGGAAGTTCGGACTTATATCGCTTCGTGATGTCCCGCTCTCTATCACTCTACTCTGTTATAAAAAAAAAAAAAATAAACTCTGATTTATGGGAAGAAGCGAGTGAAAAAGGGCGGGGCGTTACATTTCTTCCCTTTTCTCCCTTGACGGGCTACTATGAAAATTTCTACAAGCTTTCCAATCGAGTTTTGTTGGACTTTTGGGAACTTACAACAGTTTTTCATACACATAATTATGTTTATATATAACCAAGAGGAACCAGCTCAGATCATAAATTAACTGGCTGATAATAGAGACTGATTTTCACCCTTCAAAATTGTTGATGATGGGGAACTGTTTGGGGCCCAATCCTTACCCAGATATGGTCGGTAGAATATGTCTTCATCTTACCCAAGCTAGAGCCTTAGGCCAATCTTTTGCTGTCCAACTCGAGTCTGTAGTGTAAAACCCATCCCGTGTCTAGCCCCTAACCTTGGATCCTCCAACGTTCATAGTTGGGGCAGCACCAATCACATATTTTTAATAATTTTCACGCAACAATTATTTCAAAATGGAAATGACATTAATGATACTTGGAACTCGAAACAAATTCTATGCAGCACATCCCGGATATTCTATTGCTTAAGCTCAAGTTGGGAACTGTTGAATTCATCACTTACACTTCGCAAACTTCTAGGTGAGGGAAAAAATTCACTATATACTTTTGGACATGATTCCTTATATTATGTGTTTAGGCAATGAAAATATTGCAATATGTTGTGTGTTTGGAATGTAATTGTTGGATCTAGAATAGACTGGGTGTATGTTAATAATGGTAGTAATCCGGTGTTCACTCACAGTAGTGTAAGGTAGATTTTGATTAAACATTCTATTGGCCGTGAGGAGACTCAATCCACTCAGATTGTTGAATCTAACCATTAATATTATCGAAAGATTCAATGATTTATATTCCTAGATTGATGATTATTTAGATGGTATCATTAAATTATTAATCGTGATTGGGCATGTTTGAATGTTAGTTTGTATATTCTAATATTATGATGTTTTGACTACTGCCATGTATAATTGAGTTATATAGATGTTATGGTGAATGAGATGTTGGCTATGTTATAATCTGTTTAGAGTGAGATTCATATTCTATAAGCATATTATGAATAATTAAGTATGTTATTGAGAATGGCATTTCATATTCATAGCATTGGGTATGAGGGTGTGATCCATGATTGTCACGAAGACTACAACATTAGTAATGTTGTTAGCCTCACTTTAAGTGGGAAGACCACTACGGTGGAAAAGATGTGATATCCGTGACAAATCATGAGGGTTGTTATTTGGTGGTAGGTTGTGTTATCCTCACTTTAAGTGAGAAGGCCACTAAGGCAATGTTGTGTTATCCTCGATTCGTCGGGAAGGCCACCAAATCTCAGTAGATGTAAATGATGAGTTAGAGTATGGCATTGAGCATTGAGCATTGCATTCTTACAGACATGAGTATGAAATAATTTGTCACATAAGTTTGCTTGAAATATTATGTGAGAAAGTAAAGATATCATATTCCATGTATGCATTATTGTTTTCTTCACTGGAAATGGAGCTCATCCCTTACATTGCAGGCAATCCCTTGGACTTGGGCCTGGATGATAACCAAAATTGAGCTTGGAAGATGACGAGTCGTAGGATGATGCTTGGAATTGCGTAGATTATTGAAGAATTTAGTATTTATATTATAAATTGGATCTTTATTAGATTTGAGACACTTTGAGGAATTTGTTTATTTCTTTATTTGGTTTGTTGGAACTTAGATAATAAATTCAATACGCTATTATTTGATTGGTTTGAGATTGTGAGTAAATTGGTGAGTTTAGAAATCTTTATGTGATGAAATATTTTGTTCTAAGCTATGGAAATGATGAATGGAAATGTCAGGTTATTAGCAGGTTGTGGACGTGAGGAATTCGATTGGTTTGTGATTGTATATATATTTGTTTGAAAAACAAAATAGCCACGGATTATCATGTAAGACCCGTTTAGGGCAGCATGTAATCTAAAATTTGTGCCGTCAGATCACGCCCGTTTAGGTGCTAGAAGGCGGGGCGTGACACTTACTGAATCTCAACTCAGTGGTGACTCGACTGAGTCGACTGAGAAGAAGGGATTTTAGAAGAATTTCAATAAATCTCATAAATATAGGATAAATAAGGAAAAAGTCAAGAGACGCATTTTTGTAAAGGGAATGGGTCAAAAAATCAAAAAATGGAGCATCTAATGGGTGCGGCCATGGGTTGAGGTGGAGGCCAAAGATGGCCAAAATTGAGAGGAAAAGGGAGAGAGAGATGAGGGGTTTGAAAGAGAGGGAGAAGGAGAAAAAAGAAAGAGGGAAAAATTGAGTGAAAGAAAGGGAGAAGAGTGAGATGTTGATAGATATATTAAAAATGTCAATTGTTTAATACATAGTTCATAAAAAAAAATTCAAATTAAAAAATAATATTTTTAACTATTATAAAGTTTAAAGATTAAAAATAATTTAAACAATCAAATTTTATCAACTTTAAAAAATTTATAGACCAGCACGATATTTTTCATTGGGCTAAATGGGCATTCAAACCCTTAATGGGCCATGGACGGTCCAATAAGCTTATAGGACCATCCAGATCCATGTCTTGTTGGACCTTGTGTTAGTGGGCCAGATCTGGATGGTCCAATAAGACTAATGGGCCGGATCCGGATCCTAACGATTTGAGCTGAATCTGGATTGCAACTGCTTTAACTTGTCCGTTGACCCTAAAGTTGAAACAATGGAAATGTCTTCAATCACCTAACAAAACAAATGAAGTGTAACTACAAAACCAAGCTAAACTCCAAGAGCATTGGAGATAGAACAATGTCCATAGGCAGAACGGATGCCATTAATAAAAGTAAATTAAGCAGCACATCTTTATGTTAATCCACAAGTCTTAAATCAAAGGGCCTCATTGCAACCTATAGAATAACACATAGAGAGAATTTAGTGTGTCTTATTTAATCAAGGAAGAGGCCCACAGAGAGAGAGAGTTGAACATGTCTGATACCATGTAGAATAACACAGAGAGAATTTGGGGTGTCTTTTTAATTAAGGAGAGACATTCTAATCCTATTTATAGAAAAAAGAAAATACAAATATAGAAGATATAAAAGAGGAAATCCCTAAATATATTAACACAATATTAAACAAATCTTAAATATATTTAACATTTAAATAGGAGAAAAATTATTTGCAACTAAAAACATATGTAACTATGTAAGTAGTGGTAAAGACCACAATGGTAGTTTTGAATCTAGCTCAGTTATCCTTTTCTTCTATTTCATTTGAGAATTGAAACCCATGGCCTTTTATCATCATGATTCATGAGGTGCTTTTGTGAAATCACAATTGGTGTCTAGTTTACTCGCTAGGCATCAAAAGCTTGAAATGTCAAGCCAAGCGAAGAGGATCTAATCGTGAATACTTAATACGCTTCCATGGATTCTAACACAACATGCTGTAACAAAATCTCATGAAGGGAGGAAACCATTGTTGTATTCTTTTTAGTGGATTTGAAGGCCTTCTACTCTAGCATTGGTTGGTTCATGTTCTAATAAAATCTCAAAAAGCAAAGAATTCTATTCTTTTTTGTGGAATTGAAGGCCTTCTACTTTGATATAAGAAAAAATATTCTAACCCAAATTGAAAATTTTAAAACTATTTTGTTCATTTAGAACTGTATCAACTATAAATCATTGAAAATGTCCAAGTGTGACCAAAATTAATTACTACGTACCATTTTAGTTGTCTTATTGTCTTATTTAAAATGTTTTTATTTTTTAAGAAACTCACTATATAAGGTTAACACTTCATGTGATCTCATTCATTTTCAACACACTTTATGCTACTCCAATATAAATAGGACAACTATTCTGGGACAATCTCAAAATCCATATAAAACAACTAAATTGAGACAGATGGAGTATTAAAATTAATGACAATTTAACGTATCTTCAAAAGTAGACTCAGACTTACTTAAATTTACTAACATTTTAACCCAAGTTTAACAAACTTCTGAGGATATAATTTTTCTTAAAAAAATGATACCGTTGATATTTAAGAAATTTATAAATAGATAAAATCAAGAAACATTTGAAAATTGATTAAAATTTACCAAATATTGCCGATATTATGGCCAAAATAGGTCCCCGGTATTGATATTATAACCCATATCCAAGCTGAAATTTTTTGGCCAAAATATAAAAATCTTGATTGCTAATTCAATCTCATCAACTATACCAGCCATAATTTGTAGAAGAGCAAAACCAACAAAAACTTTAAATTTTCCTTAAAATGTGACAATTTTAATCAAGATCTATAACACTTCGATTGGTACAATTCATCTGGAAATATTTATTACATAAGGTATATTTCAATCCTTTCCCAAGATAAAAAAAAAAAAAAATTTACCACTTAAACTGAAAATTTTAATTGAAAATTTCCAATTTTATTTTTCAATTGAATTGCACATAAAATATTATAACGAACAGATAATACCAAAGTTACAAATCTTACCATTCCTCGTCTCATTAGCATTTTTCTCTCAATATCTCTTGCTCATCAAATATTATCTCTTATCTAATTTCAAAGTTAATTAAAAGTTTTACATGTCATGGTCACATCCAAGTCAAAATTAATTCTGTCCTCTTGGTTATTTGAAATTCTTTATCATCTACTCAAAATAAATAATCAGGTTGGGCCAGGGCCTAATACATAAAACCCAAGATTTGGCCTGAAAGGCTAAATTTGAGCCCAGATAAGGCCGCATATTTAATTTCAGGTTTGAAATTGGGTTCATGCCTACATATACAAATTCAGGTCAAGATCGGATTTGACTAGTTCGGGTTATCTAGGCCGAAGCTCAGGCTCAGGTCCTTAAATTACAATTTGGGCTAGGCTCAAAACTCAACCCAGCTTATCCGAGTTGCAGCCCTACAACCATGTATGCTAATAGAATTACAGAACCCAAGTCCTCAATTAACCAATTTGACACCAATGAAGCCACCTGGTTTAGAGATGAAAGGAAATCACGTTTCTAATACACAAGCATAAAATTTTATTTGACATTTAAAAAAGGCTAGCCATATAGACACTCAGAAAATCTGCCTCTACACACCCATTTTTGAATTTTTTAGTGAAGATGTCATTCTACCCCGTGTATAAATTCATTCGAACAAACTTTCAGTTCATTTTCAGTTCATTCAAATGAATATACTCATCCAAACGAACACGTTAGTATAATTTTTGTTCCTTCGAACGAGTGTTCATTCGTTCGAATGAACAGTTTGGTTCATTCGAATGAATGAGTCAAATTTTGTGAAGGATTGACATATATATGTTCATTCGAATTCCTTCAAATTACACTAAGGTGTTCGTTCGGATGAGTATATTCAATCGAACGAACTGAAAATGAACTGAAAGTTTCTTCAAATGAATTTATACGCGGGGGTAGAATGGTAACTTCACCAAAAAATTCGAAAACAGGTATGTAGAAGCAGATTTTTCAGGTGTCTATATGAGTCCCCTTAAAAAATTACAAATGAGAGAACTATTAATGCCATGGACTTGGTATCTTATGCAAGCAAATAGTATAATGCTGAAAACTTACAATATTGATCCAAAATGATAGTATTCAATGCACAGATACAGGAAAGTAAACATCTTGAACATCCTTTGCACGTAGATTAAAATTAGTAATTAAATACATCATTAGCACATTAAGTAAATTTGTAACTAATTAATTAATAATTTTATTAATTTAACTATCTACTTAAAGTATTGAATTTGTTAAATATGTCAATTAGGTAAAAAAATATAAATGTCGACTCACCTTTATCACTTTCAATACTAATTCAACTCAATCTCATTGTAAATAGAAAATATGGTCTCTTTATGTTTGTTATTTCCAAACATACAATTAAGTTGATATCCAGTATTTCAAGCTTAATTTTCAAACTAAGTTACCTGACCCACCAATCCAATCTAGCTAGATTTGATTGGCTGAAATTTGATAAATTTCAGCAGATACAGTTTTTACGACAAATTACTAACATTTCGATACTTAAATTTCGGCGTAAACCTGAAATTTTCAGTTCTTGTTTCGGCCAAAATTTGTAACTGAGCGCATAAAGGTGCTATTTTGTGGTTTTGTTCCAATAGTTCATTTTCATAAGAAGTTGAATATAGTGATTTTTTTTCTCTTTTACTTCTTTTTTCTTTCTTAAATAAATAGTAAGAATTAATTGTTGCAAAATAGAAAAGAACACAGAAATAGAAATGATTGTAGAAACAGTTACTGCTGGCGTGAGTTGTTAATTAGAGGAATTATAGGAGTCGTCGTGACTTTTAAATCCCTTGATACAAGAGTCAACCGTGATTCTAGTCAACAAATCAGGGTAGACAGAAATAGGAATTTTATGTATATGAATATACCTTTCAGTCTGTGTAATTTAATTATTGAAGTGAAATATACAAGAGAATATTTTTCCATGACCTTTTGATATGCTATCAGAGCCTAGGTTCGATCTCCTTTCATAGGAATCGAAATTTCTTTTTCCATCTTGTCAGACGGGATTTTATCATCCAATTTTTTCCTCTTCCCATGTCAGGGAGCTACTTCCCGATCGACGTTGCTGGTGTTCCTTGGTCAGCCTTGTCTGCAGTTCGTTCAGCCGCTACCCGACTTCCCGATCGACGTTGCCCTCTCGCCCGTCTCTCCGAAACCCGCCCACTTTCTCCACTGCAATTCCACTCCGATCTACTGCCGACTCTTCCGCTCCGCTCTGCTGCCTGCGCCCGCTCTGATCTGCTACCTGAGATTGAGATCTGCCTCAGATCTGCCAATCTCCTCTCCCAGCGTGCGCGTGCCGCTCTGTGCAAAATAGGGCTCCCGCGCCCTTCTCTGGTTTCCGTCGAGGCTCCTTGATTCCGACGTTACTACCGCATGCCCTCTCCTCAGATCTACCACTCTCTTCTCTCCCACCAATCCGGCTGTCAAGAACTGTGCTCAGCCTCAGTTCTCGCTTACGCCTCTACCGGTTGCTGCTCAATCTGTGCGCTACCTCCGGCTGCGATCTAGGTTGAAAACCCCTTTGCCGACGCTGTTCTGGCCGGCGATTCTCAGCGCGATTCCTGCCGCTGCTTTCTGGGTTCTGATCTAAACCGAGAACCTGGGTTGGTAACCCCTCTCCCGCGTCAGCCGTTGCCTGCTCGCCCTCAGCAGATCTGCCTCTGGTGTTCTTGGCGGAGTCACTGCCGTCGTCTGCTCTCCTGCAGCCGCCCTCTGTCTTCTCCGATCTGCACCTACTGATCTGCCAATGGTGCTCTTGGAGTAACCTCCTTCACCTCTTGCCACTGCTCCCATGGCGGAACACGACAAGGCCATTAACTCCACAGCCATTATCACCGAATTAACCACCCGAATGACTGAAGTTTTGAATAAAACTTCGGCACCTCCACAAACTAGTGATACTGTTGCGGCTGCTCCGATTGGCATCAAATTGGACGGTCTCAACTACGTTCTTTGGTCCCAAGTTGTTGAGATGTACATCTCCAGCAAAGACAAGTTGGGACTCATTAACGGTGATATCGTCCAACCTCCACCGTACGATCCCTCCTTCCGCAAATGGTGCACAGGCAATACCATTGTCAAGGGATGGCTGATTAACTCCATGGACCCATCACTCATTGACAACTTCATTCGGTTTCCGACTGCCAAACAAGTATGGGATTCCATCGCTACTAACTATTTTGACGGCAGTGATACATCTCAGGTGTATGACCTCCAGCGGCGTGTGACCTGTCTGAAACAAGTAGATGGCTCTCTTGAGAAATACTTCACTTCTCTGCAAGGGTTATGGCGCGAGATTGATTTTCGACGCCCAAACCCCATGGAATGTGTTGCTAATATTCAGCACTATAATGACATGTTTCAGGAAGACTGTATGTATGCCTTCTTGGATGGCCTAGATGATCGGCTTGATAACACTCGCAGCGACATATTACAGATGCGATCGTTTCCTTCCATTGAACTCGCATATGCTCATGTTCATCGGGAAGTTGTCTGGCAAGCTATTATGATTACCGGTGGATCCCCCGATACTCCAGGAGCAGTTCTGGCCTCAAAAGGGTTTAAGAACGGACAATCAACTCCATTTTTTTCCCGGTCTCTCTCTCTGGGTACTAGGAAGCTCGGAACCTTTGCCAAGTCACGCTCTTCTTCCTCTGATGGTACCAAGTGCTCTCACTGCGGTAATCTGAAACATACCTGCGAGAATTGCTTCAAACTACACGGATATCCTGACTGGTGGAATGACCTTCAGGCCTACAAACGTCGAGATACTGCTGACGGCAGAGCGGGTCAGGTTGCCGTCACTGCTGCCGAGTCTAGTCTCTCTCCCTCTCACCATGTGGAGACCGCCCAGGGTGATTTACCAATCACAGATCTAGGTAAATTTGGTACTGCTCTTTGTAGTTCGTCTCGAGATAGTGATCGACGTTCTTGGATCCTTAACTCGGGCGCCACCAACCACATGACATTCGATGCCACTGATTTCTTCCAAACCTCTCAACCCCGACGCACTTGCATTGCTAATGCCAATGGGGCCCTATCTCCAGTTACAGGGGCTGATACTGTGCAATTGTCACCCACTTTATCATTATCTCATACTTTGCATGTTCCCTCTCTTTCCCATAAGCTGCTCTCTGTGAGGCAAGTTACTGCAACCCTGAACTATGTTGTATTAATGTACTCTACTTTTGTCTACGTCATGATATTCTTACCAAGGAGATCATTAGACGTGATACTAAGAGGAGGAGGGGGGGGGGAGAGGCTCTGTTATATTGACGATTTTAGTATGAGCCGCGCACATCACATGCATCCTCCGGTTGACAAGAAAGAGTGACAGATTTGGCTTTGGCATCGTCGGTTAGGATACCCGTCCTTTGGTTATCTGAAGTATTTGTTTCCTAGTTTATTTTCCAAGCTTTCGATATTTGACTTCAAATGTAAAACTTGTATTCTGGCTAAACGCCATAGAGCTACTTATCCTTCCAGTATGAATAAAAGTACAGTTCATTTTGCTTTAATTCACTCCGATGTGTGGGGTCCTCCTCCCATTCTACAATATTTGGTCACCACTGGTTTGTGATATTTGTCGATGATTGTACTCGCATGACTTGGCTCTATTTGCTAAAACATAAAGACGAAGTACTGACTACATTTTAGTCCTTCCACACTATGGTTCAAACACAATTCTCAGCTAAGATTCAGATTCTTAGATCAGATAATGGTGGTGAGTATGTGAACCACCAGTTTCATGACTATTTTCAGCATCATGGTCTTATCCATGAAACCTCCTGTCCTCAGACACCTCAGCAGAATGGTGTTGCTGAGAGAAAGAACCGCCATATCCTTGAAACTGCTCGGGCTATATTACTTGGCGCCCACGTGCCTAGTCGACATTAGACTGATGTCGTTGCTACGGCTGGATCGGATGTCTTCCAAAGTCTTGACTTTCAAGTCTCCATTATAGGCCCTGTCAACGTATGTTCCCTTACCTATGATGTTATTGCTTCCTCCTCGAATTTTTTGTTGTGTCGCATTTGTTCACCTTCATAAGAACCATCACACGAAGCTTGATCCTTGCGCCATTCGATGTCTCTTCTTGGGATATGTCATCCATCAAAAAGGGTATCGATGCTATCATCCGGCCTCCAAAAGCACCTATGTGACTATGGATGTCACTTTTTTGGAGTCCGTGACATTCTTCTCTTCCTCATTACCCAATTCTCCTCGTCAGGGGGAGATTAGGGATGACGAGCTGAATTGGCTACGCTTTGAGTGGCCGCAATTTAATGACACCGACATCAACATTGAAGAACCCAATACAGAACTAAGTGTGTCCTCAGAAACGGAGAAAGGTTCCAAAGCAATATCTACATCACCTGAAGCTGAAATGGAAACCCCCTCCCACTCTTCAGTACTCGATGACCCATCTCCTGAGAATATCCCCGAGGTACACTCTCCTACTATATCTTCAAACTCTAATGATATAGATATCCATGTTGGCTGTACTTTTCCTTTCAAGCATAATCGTGGCAAACCACCAAGTCGATATTCTCCAGATATTGGAGAGCGAAATTCAAAGTATCTAATTGCCAACTTTGTCTACAAAGAAGCTCTCCGACCCATTCAAGACATTCGTGCATAAACTCTCCTCATGCCATGTTCCTACCAGTGTTCATGAAGCTCTGACAAATCCTAAGTGGACCCAGGCTGTGAAGGAAGAAATGGAGGCACTGCAGAAAAATGAAACATGGACTCTTGTTCCCTTGCCCAAAGGAAAGAAGATGGTGGGATGTAAATGGGTGTTTTCCATTAAACACAAAGCAGATGGTTCGATTGACCGATACAAAGCAAGACTAGTAGCAAAAGTTACACCCAAACATATGGTGTAGACTACCAAGAGACCTTCTCGTTAGTAGCAAAATTGAACTCGGTTAGAGTGTTGTTATCTCTTGCAGCAAACCTTGATTGGCCACTGCACCACTTTGATGTAAAAAATGCCTTTTTCCATGGTGATTTGGAGGAGGTGGTCTACATGAATGTTCCACCAGGCTACACAACAACTTCTGAAGTTGAAGTGATATGTAAATTACAACGAGCATTGTATGGCTTGAAACAATCACCTAGAGCATGGTTCAGGCGATTCAACTTGGAAAGAAGAAATATGGCTATCAACAAAGTAACTCAGATCATACACTATTCTTAAAGCATCAACAAGGCTTCAAGAGCATTTGGCGACTGAATTTAAAATGAAGAATCTGCGAGGGCTCAAATATTTTCTGAGAATTGAGGTTGTTAGGTCAAGGTAAGGTATATTCCTTTCCCAACAAAAATATATCCTAGACTTTTTATCAGATGTGGGACTACTAGAATGCAAGCCTGCAGACACACCAATTGTCCAAAACCACAAACTGGGCGTATACCCAGACCAAGTACCGACAAACAAAGAAAGATACTAGAGATTAGTTGGAAAACTTATTTATCTCTCACACACTCGCCCAGACATTGTGTATGTGGTAAGTGTAGTAAGTCAATTCATGCATTGTCCGAGTGAGGATCACATGGATGAGGTACTCAGAATTCCTCACTACTTGAAGTCATCCCCAGGGAAATGGCTTATGTTCTCAAAAAACAATCACCTCAAAGCCGAGGAATATACAGATGCAGATTGAGCAGGAAATATATCAGATCGAAAATCTACCTCAGGGTACTTCATGTTTGTTGGCGGGAAGCTTGTGACGTGGAGAAGTAAGAAACATAATGTGGTGGCTTTGTCGAGTGCTGAAGCTGAGTTCCGTGGGATGGCTAAAGGTCTTTGTAAGCTTCTCTGGCTTAAAAGACTATTAACAGAAATTGGTTTTGCTCCAAGTTGGAGATGGACCTGTTTTGTGATAATAAGGCCGCCATTGATATCTCACACAATCTTGTCCAACATGATCGGACCAAACACGTGGAGGTGGATCGACATTTCATCAAGCAAAATCTTGAGAACAAGAAAATCAGATTTCCTTTTGTTAAGTCCGAAGATCAATTGGCAGATGTACTCACAAAAGGTGTATGCAGCAGGAATTTTTACAACTTTCTTGACAAGTTGGGCATCAGAGACCTATATGCACCAACTTGAGGAGGAGTGTTGGCGTGAGTTGTTAATTAGAGGAATTATACAAGGAGCCGTGACCTTTAAATCCCTTGATACAAGGGTCAACCGTGATTCTAGTCATAAAATCAGGGTAGACAGAAATAGGAATTTTATGCATATAAATATACCTTTCAGTTTGTGTAATTTAATTATTGAAGTGAAATATACAGGAAAATATTTTTCATGACCTTTTGACAGTCACAAGCCATTGCAACCAAAACAAAAATTGGAAAATAACAATATCTTAGCAGAAACGAAAACAGAAACAAATTTACGTAACAAGGAAAGAAGAACACAAACCATACTGAAGAGATTTGGAAAATTCGATGATATCACTATTCCATTGATGTGTAATTTATACAAAAATACAATCCCTAAATAGGGAATGAAATAAATCAAGAATCCATTGATTGGGGATGAATACAAAATAAGAAAGATACAAAATAGGAGAGGTGATTCTGTAAAATAATATGACCCACATCATTATGACCCATTTAACTTGAGTCAAACATAGGACCCATAATCAAATGAAAGGACGTGTCAGTTATGAAGAGCTGGATTCGGTTGTCACTATGATGGGTTGTGACTTTAGTTTTAATAACCGCCTGAGGGTCCTCTCTCTCCCATAACTATTTTCTCTCTACAATTATTGGATCTCATCACCAGAAAGAATAACAGAGCATTGAGACTAAAGGAAGGGCAGGAGAGAGAAATCCAAAGGCATCTCCATTTCTCTATCTTTTGTTTGTTTTGATTTCTTTCAAAAAGGCTAAAGGAAAGAAAGCACCGTAGCAGAAAGAAAGCAGTAGGAAACAAAAGCAGTGTAGTGAAAGGTTTTGTTACAGTAATAGCAGTGATGGATTCATCGGGTCTAATTTTACATTATTATGATGTCATTTCCGCATTATGTTAATATTATGATTATGATAATTTTGTAAAGCATTGATAATTCAAGATCTTGTGATTTTATTATAGAGGATTGATTTATGTTAATAAATGGGTATGAATTAAATAATGAACTAAATTAATTAATTATTAAATTCATACCCAAATTGTCAATCCATTAAAAAAAAATTATAACAATTGGTATCATAGTAAGGTTTTATAAATCAATGATGCTTTCATTAAAGATAAATGATGAAGAATTTTATTTTCATTAATTAATTATAAAATAATGATCTTGGGAATTTTATTTTCATTATTTAATTAATTATGAAATAATGACCTTGAGAATTTTATTTTCATCAATCCATCACTGATACAAAGATACAAATTGTTCAAAATGATACGGAAAACCTTACAAATCTTAAACTAGTTTTGATTTTCCAGAAAGAAATTACTGGTTTTGATTTTCCAGAGAGAAATTACTGGTTTTAACCATCACATTAAGAGCATGTATTTTTTGACACGTGTCGAGCATCTGTTGATAACAAGGAAGCAGAAGACTTTCAAATATTTAAAATTTAGCGGGAAGAGATATACTTTATGATGAAGTATGATGATAGAAATTCATTATCAAGTATCACATAATGAAATGAATTTTTGAAAGTACATAACAGTCCCAAGTCTGAATAGTATATTATGTTAAGATTATTTGATTTGTCAAAATATTTATGTGAAATTTCTTATAAGAGAAACAAATACAGCCATGATGAAATTAAAAAAAAATTAATATTATTATAAGAACACCTAATGATATAGTATGTGTTCGATGAATTGAATATAAATAAAATTCGATTCGATTATGATGTGAGGTCATTATTCTTGACTTAAATTCACGTAAAGACACGATTCGGTAGTCACCAAAGTGGCCCAATCGGAATGAGTCGAATTTCGAGTCTTATAAACAAGATTCAGTACTCCTCCCAAGTATTGGATAATAATGACCTTACAAAATGCAATCCGTAGTCATAAAGATATTAGGTTGGCCCAAAGGTGCACCGTTCCAAATGGTTAACGGATTGGGATAGGATAATTGATGGGTATTTGTGGTTGATATTTATCCAGACACCCAAAGGTGACGGTGATATTTAATCACTTGTATTTTATTAGTTAGTCCTATCGGTGACTGGGAATCACCGGAATGTCTATAAATAGTGTACTATTAGATTACTCAAAGGTAGATCACCAGTAACACTATTTGCTAAAGTTATAATTTATGTGTTTCAATTTAAGGACAACTCATAGCATTAAGTAGTGATCATGATATTATGTGTATCTTGCAGCATCTTCATCTGTCACACTGCATAGCAAGCTAACTCTGTCCCCATATTGAATGGGTTAAACTTCTCTGAGTGGAAAGAACAGATTGAGTTTAACTTAGGTGTGCTTGATCTAGACAAAGCACTAATAGATGACAAGCCTACTATTACTGAAACTAGTACGGCTGCAGAGAAGTCAGCCCATGAGTTATGGGTTAAGTCAAACAGGCTTAGCCTTAAGTTCATGCATATGACAATAGCCAGCAACATCAGGTCTTCTCTACCCACCTCCGAGAATGCAAAAGATTTTCTTAAAAATATAGAAGATAAGTTCAAATCTACTGACAAGTCCCTAGCCGGGACTCTTATGGCCAGTCTCACCAGCATAAAGTTCGATGGGAGTCGTGGTATGTCTGAGCATGTAATTGAAATGACCAATATCGCTGCTCAATTGAAGAACTTAGGTATGACTGTAGATGAGTCATTTCTAGTACAGTTCATCCTGAACTCGTTACCTCCTTAGTATGGGCCATTCCAAATTAATTATAATACCATGAAAGATAAATGGCAGATCAATGAGCTATTTAGCATGTTAATCCAAGAGGAGGCCAAACTTAAGCAAATGGGTCATCACTCAGTTCATTTAACAACTCAAAGGCCCAGTAAGAAAGGAAATAAGCCCAAGAAATTCAAAAAATTCATGTCAAAGCCACACGAGTCTAGTACGACCTCCAAAACTTATGATAAGGGAAAGGGTGGTGTGAGGTACCATTTCTGTCGAAAGCAATGGCACTTTCAGAAGGACTGCCATAAGAGGAAGACTTGGTTCGAAAAGAAAGGTATTCATTACATTTCAGTATGTTTCGAATCTAATTTAACTGAAGTATCCTCTAACATTTGGTGGCTTGATTCTGGGGCAACAAATCATGTTTCAAATACAATGCAGGGATACCTTACAATCCAGACCATCGACCCAACTGAAATCTCCCTTTACTTAGGCAACTGGGAAAAAGTACCTGTTGAAGCCTTTGGAACCTATCGCCTTTTCCTTGATACCGGTTATCATTTGGATTTATCTAACTGTCTTTATGTACCTACAGTAACTAGAAACCTTATTTCTGTTTCTAAGTTGGACCTTAATGGCTATCATTGTAAAGTTAGTAGTAATGCTTTCATTTTGTTTAAATCTTCTTCTTTTATTGGGTCTGGTTTATTATTTGATGGCTTTTATCGTATTAAACTTGATAATGACTTTGCAAACACTGTCCTAACCCTGCATCATAATGTTGGTATTAAACGTGGGTTGATTAATGAAAACTCTTCAAATTTGTGGCATAAACGTTTGGGACACATTTCCCGAGAAATAATTGAAAGACTGGTTAAAGACGATATTCTTCCGAATCTCGACTTTACCGACTTAGGAGTGTGTATGGAATGTAATAAGGGTAAACAGACCAAACACACTAAGAAAGGGGCCACAAGAAGCAAAGGGTTACTTGAACTGATCCATACCGATATATGTGGCCCATTTGATGTTCCATCTTTTGGTGGAGAATCCTACTTCATCACCTTTATAGATGATTTTTCACGTTATGGTTATGTATATCTGTTGCACGATAAATCTCAAGCTGTTAACTCCGTAGAGATTTTATCAATGAAGTAGAAAGGCAATTAGATAGAAAAGTGAAAATCGTTAGATCCAATAGAGGTGGTGAATACTATGGTAGGTATGATGAGACGGGTCAACACCCGGGACCATTTGCTAAATTACTAGAAAGTCGCGGTATATTGGCACAATATACGATGCCAAGTACGCCTCAGCAGAATGATGTTGCTGAAAGGAGCAACCGTACATTTATAGATATGGTTAGGAGCATGTTATGCAATACTACCATACCCATCATGTTGTGGATGTATGCCTTAAGAACTGTAGTGTATATTCTTAACAGGGTTCCTAGTAAGTCAGTTCCTAAAACTCCTTATGAACTGTGGACAGGAAGGAAACCCAGTTTGAGACACATACATGTGTGGAGTTGTCCTGCAGAAGTTAGAATCTATAATCCACATGAAAGAAAACTTGATGGAGGATGATCAGTGGTTACTTTATCGGTTACCCTGAAAAATCCAAAGGGTATAGGTTTTATTGTCCAAACAATAAAATGAGGATAGTTGAGACCGGAAATGCAAGATTCATAGAGAATGGTGAGGTTAGTGGGAGTGATATTATGAGAAGTGTATCTATACAAGAAGTGAGGGTGCAAGTCCCTGTACCCATAACTTCAAGAAGTGTTGCAGCTGTTCCTAATGTCATTGAACGACCTAACGATACAACACAACACTTGGATGATCAATCACTCCGACAGGAAGAGACTGTCACCACTGATGAACCGATAATAGAACAACGACAAAAAGTAGCCTTAAGAAGGTCTCAGAGACAAAAGAGACCTGCTATTTCGAATGATTATGTGGTATATCTACAAAAGTTGGAATATGATCTAGGGCTATTAAAGATCCGGTCACTTATGAAGAAGCCATAAAATGTGTAAATTCTGATGAATGGATGGATGCCATGAAAGATGAATTGAAATCCATGGACCAGAATGAAGTCTGGGGCTTAGTAGAATTGCCCAATGGATATAAGAAAGTTGGATGTAAATGGGTCTTCAAGACTAAACGAGACTCAAAGGGCAATATCGAACGGTATAAAGCCAAACTTGTAGCCAAAGGGTTCACTCAAAAGATGGCATTGATTATAAAGAGACTTTCTCCCCTGTATCCAGGAAAAACTCTTTCAGAATTATTATGGCTTTGGTGGCTCATTATGACTTAGAGTTACACCAAATGGATGTGAAAACCGCCTTTTTAAATTGTGATCTAGATGAGGATGTATATATGGATCAACCTAAAGGTTTCTCCATAAAGGGCAGGGAACATTTGACTTGCAAACTTAAGAAGTCAATTTATGGTCTTAAGCAAGCTTCTCGGCAATGGTACCTTAAGTTCAATGATACCATTACTTCCTTCGGATTTAAAGAAAACACTGTTGATCGGTGTATATATCTGAAGGTCAGTGGGAGCAAATATATCTTTTTGATATTGTACATTGATGACATTTTGCTTGCCACTAATGATCTTGGTCTTATGCATGAAACCAAAAAGTTTATTTCCGCACAATTTGAAATGAAATATATGGGAAAGGCATCCTACATTATTGGAATAGAAATATTCCGTGATAGAACGCGTGAGTTATTATGTTTGTCTCAAAAAACCTATATAGAAAGAATTTTGGAGAGATTCGGAATGCAAAATTGTTCCCCTCAAGATGCCCTTATTCAGAAAGGAGACAAATTCAATCTTAAGCAATGTCCGCAAAATGAACTAGAAAGAAAACGAATGGAGGAAATGCCTTATGCTTCAGCAGTGGGTAGTCTCATGTATGCACAGACCTGTACTAGACCAGACATCAGCTTCACTGTCGGTATGCTAGGCACCAATATCAAAGTAATCCTGGAATGGATCATTGGAAAGCTGGAAAGAAAGTTATGAGATATTTATAGGGTACTAAGGACTTCATGCTCACATTTAGGAGGTCCGAGAATCTCGAAGTCATTGGCTATTCGGATTCGGACTTTGGTGGTTGTGTTGATAGCAGAAAGTCAACGTTTGGCTATTTGTTCCTTATGGCTAATGGAGCAATCTCATGGAAAAGTGTCAAACAGACTATTATTGCAACATTTACCATGGAGGCGGAATTTGTGGCGTGTAATGAGGCCACTATTGAAGGAATGTGGCTGCGGAACTTTATCTCAGGACTTGGAATTGTTGACAGTATTGCCAGGCCGGTGAGAATTCATTGTGATAATTCTGCAGCAGTTTTCTTCTCCAAGAACGACAAGTACTCTAGAGGATCGAAACACATGGAATTAAAGTACTTTGTCGTAAAAGAAGAGGTTAAGAAATGAACAGTGTCAATTGAGCATATCAGCACACAGCTTATGATTGCAGATCCATTAACGAAAGGGTTGCCTATAAAGACCTTCAAGGAACATGCCAATAGAATGGGTCTTGAATGTAACCCATCATGATGTATTATTTTGGATTGATTTATATATCTATCTGTGATTTTGACACTTGAGTACTCATGATAGCGTTTCTGACATTTTATTCCTGATTATTATGTTTATATGTATACATTATGTATGATTATTTATTACTAACAGGAATAGTCTTTGTATTAAGACATTTATGTGAACAATTATGTAAAATTCCTCACTTAAGAGCTGTATTGAGTGGGTCACTTGTGTTGTGGTTGATGGAAGGGACCATATCGGATAAGATGATGTGCAACCGCCATTACTCGCACTTGTGAGTCATTTAGTGTTAGCATTATGATGATAACCGTATTATGTTTATTTGAATATGGATTATGTGCGCACCTTACGTTATCCTTATTTTGACTCTATGATGAAGTTAATGTGGGCCAAGTGGGAGAATGTAAAATAATATGACCCACATCATTATGACCCATTTAACTTGAGTCAAACATAGGACCCATAATCAAATGAAAGGACATGTCGGTTATAAAGAGGTGGATTCGGTTGTCACTATGATGGGTTGTGACTTTAGTTTTAATAACCGCATGAGGGTCCTCTCTCTCCCATAACTATTTTCTCTCTACAATTATTGGATCCCATCACCAGAAGGAATAACAGAGCATTGAGACTAAAGGAAGGGCAGGAGAGAGAAATCCAAAGGCATCTCCATTTCTCTATCTTTTACTTTGTTTTGATTTCTTTCAAAAGGGCTAAAGGAAAGAAAGCACCGTAGCAGAAAAAAAGCAGTAAGAAACAAAAGCAGTGCAGTGAAAGGTTTTGTTACAGTAATAGTAGCGATGGATTCATCGGGTATGATTTTACATTATTATGATGTCATTTTCGCATTATGTTAATATTATGATTATGATAATTTTGTAAAGCATTGATGATTAAATATCTTGTGATTTTATTATAGATGATTGATTTATGTTAATAAATGGGTATGAATTATATAATGAACTAAATTAATTAATTATTAAATTCATACCCAAATTGTCAATCCATTAGAGAAAAATTATAACAGATTCAGCCAGTGACTATCCAGGAGAAGATTGAGATGGCTGAGATGGTTTTCCCACGAAAATTACAATATCTTATTATAGAGACATCCAAGATTAAATCTAACATGGAAAACTCTATGATGACGTATTATATGAAATTAGAAGTGGGAAAATGTTTAAAACAAAGAAAATGGAAGCCGCAAGATGAGGCATTTTTAGTGGAAGGTGGAAGGTGCATCAACAATGATAATTAGAAACATATATGTCAACTGTTCAAGATGGTTTTCAACATAGCCTTTCCACATAAATTAAATAGTAATAGAAGTAATAGTAGTAGTAAGATGATGATGAAACCATGAGTTTTCCATCATTGGGCATGTCTCCAGGGGGAAATCATGTAATGGATCTGAAAGAAAGGACAAAATGACAATTTAAAATAGCCAATTAAATCCATCATATTCATGCAATGAACCAAATCCAAAATCAAGAAGAAGAATAATAAGCAAACCAAATCTTATAGATCTGTCAAATCAAATGATGATTTGACATCACCTGGCAATGGTAATAAATTCCTAACAAGGCTTCCGAAAACCAAATCAAATTGAGTATTTAATAACATTTTTTCTAAGCATGGTAGTAAGCACATTTCACAACTAACCACTACACGAATAAGTTATCCATGCCAAACATACAAAGAGATGCAATAAGCAGGCAGTAGTTACAAACAATTTAAAGAAAATAAAAAGGAAACAAATCAAAGAAGCTAGAAACCAACCAAGCCCTCAGATCTCATAGCATAGTATTCATTGATGGTATATGCAATGGCTTTCACTCAGAGCCTTTCTATATAAATGAAGAAAAATAGAGACAATGTTGACGATTGTGGTTGCCGATTGATGATCCTGAATGAAAATCCAGAGCGACCACTCCAAACTATAAGTTTTCCATCATTGGGCAAACTAAAGAGGTAAAAATTGACAAGAGCGCACGGTGATTAAATCCACAGAATGGAGAACTCATGATCAAATTTATATAATAATAATAACAATAATAGTAGCAGTAGTGGTGGTGGAGGAAAGTTTTTTTTATACACCCCTTCTTTTCTCTTTCCCTTTTTACCCTCTCTACGACTGCCACCTCAACCTCATTTAGCGCATGCCTGGCGCATTCAACGTCAACTTTACGGGCAAGTTTCTCACGCGTCTTTTTCCATCCATTTTACACGCTATCGATGAGCCCGCAGTACTTTCACCATTTCCGTTCTCTCGTTGGAGCCTCATCACCGCAAGTAGCAGAAATGCCCTGAACTCTTTCTCATTCGTCTCAGTTCAGATCCTGGTTCCCTGTAGCAGATCTAACATGTTCTCGCCACCCGCCTTGGTCTTGCTGCGGCGACTCATCTGGTTTAGTCTTCCGTTTGAGACCTGCAACGACCTTCTTTGGTGCTCTGATCCGACGTTTGAGTTCTCAGATCTCTCTGCCAGGCTTCCGCCGCTGGCATTGTTGTTGTGGCCGAACCCCTTCATAGATCTGTTCTAGATCTGCTTTCAGTAGGTGATCCTGGGTTTCTTCTTCGCCGATGTTGCTGTGAGATTCAACGCCACTTCCAGTCTCTCGATTTCTTAGCCAGATCTGAGTCTTTCTGATCTGAGATTGCAAGACTACACCTACGTCAGGATACACAACTCTACATCGAGCCAACACTTTCCACTCTCTCTCGGTACACTTCTTCTCTCCTTATCGTCCGAGTACTAAGGCAAGTTCCATTTATATGCATGTCTAATATGTTACAGTATTACACGATCTTCTACCACAAACAGTAAAAATAGACCATTTTTTATAAAATTATTTGTTATTTTCCATGAAAGTAGCAATTCCAAGAGAGAGGGAGAGAGAACAAAACGAATAAACAACCAAGAAGCAAAATCAATAAAAAAACAAGATGAAAAGAAGAATCCCATATGGGTAATACCTCAATATGGGTGAGATGACACTGGGAGAGTGAGAGAACATATCATAAGTTTCAGGAACTCCCATAACAGAGCGCCACATCTTCCTGCAATCGTGTGCAGAGGCCATTGCAGGAAGCGCATACAGTCTGTTTGGGTGGCTCTGTTACTCAGCCAAATCCCAGCTCCCAGTATTGGAATTGAGAGGAGAAATGTTATGAATGCATATGATGTAGGCTGATTAGATAAAATAGCTTCTCTTTCTTAAACGAACAAATAGATCTTGCTGAACAGGGAGGCGAGGCCACATATGACTCGTTTAAATCTGGCTCAATCTCATCGTCTGTCTCACCATAGGTTTATTTTAGTTTTTGGAGAAAAATGATGGTTTTATGCAATGTTTTAAAACCCAGCACGTGGAGCGACCCGAATTAGAGGAAGGGTGTGTTAAATAAGGTTCAAGTAGTTGACCCATAGACAAACCCTTATTATTAATATAATATTATAAATAATATTAAATTATTAACTAAGATTTAATTAATGAGTTGAACAAAATTTTATGTAAAAACCTATTGTTCCCACAAAAACAATTATAAATAGAAAAAATCAATAATCCAACGTCTATGTTCTAATATCATTCTAAACAAAATTATTTCATAATATATGATCACATACATCTAATATTTAAATTCAAATTCAAAAATTATAATGTGACCACAATATTTCATTTCACATTCGATAGTTTGGAAATGAAAATTTCAGTGGTTGCTCAATGGGCTATGTTAGATGGCAAACTTTGAATATCTAAATGATTAGATAGATTATTGTAAAAGTATTAAATTATCCAAGAAGAAGTTCAATAAATTAACTTACTTTTATTTTTTTACATAAAATATAAATTAAACTGTGATGTCCGGAATCAGCACACCTTCCATCTTTTCAAAAGACAAAAAGCAAAAGAAAAGTTGAAGACTTATCATATTATTATTACTAATCTAGGCATTTATGGGCTTGGATAGGTGGGCTGGCCTTTTGGGGCTGGCCTGTGATAATAAGATAAATTTCTTAAAGTAAAACTTTTATTAATTTTTTGAAATTATATTTTAACTTTTTATAAAAGTTTTTCTTGAGTCACGGGTCGAAGGGTTGTTTTTAAAACCTGGTCAGACCCGTGGGTATGACTGGGCTTTTGCGGTTTTATATTAAATAAGGGTTTTTTTTATTAATCCAACCCGTTATTGAGCCGGTTATGGTTGAATCGATGGTTCAACCACGGGTCGGTAAGGTTTTACAACACTGGTTTTATGTCACTCCATAAAGCTTTTCTTCTTATCTTCTAAAAACAAATCATGAATGTCACATTATTAAAATTTCATCTTCTAGATTTTTTTATATAATTATAATTTTTATTTGACATTCTCAATTGTATAATAAATGTATCAAAAAAAAAATTGTTGAATGCCAAATCAAAACTCTAAATCACTTATCAATTTTTTTTCTATTTTCATGAAATCAGCCTTATGGATTCTAGCAAGGCGGGTCCATCCACTCTTTATGAATGGTCAAGTGGCATGGAGTTAGTTGAGTATTATAGGGAGCAAACATATAATTCTGATGAAATACTCTGGCAATGAGCTTTATAATGATAATGAGCTTGTTGAAAAGTCTTTTCCAAGTCGAGAGGATCTTGTAAAACATGTTAAAGAGTTTGCCATTGCACATGGATTTGTAGCTAACATTAAGAGGTTATGTAATAAGAAAAAATCAGTAAGTTTTGGTTGCGATAGAGGAAGCACATATCGCAACTCGTTGAAAGACGTTGAACGGAAAAGGAAAGCATCCTCTCACCTTGTCGATTGTTCATTTGAAGTGAAAGGGAAACAAAAAGTTGATGGGTTATGGAAGTTGACCATAAAAAAATTGGAGCATAATCATTAAAGGACAAATGTATTAGTAGGTCATCCAAGTGTACGATGTTTTTTAGAAGAAGAGAAAAATAAAAGATCAAAGAAATGAAGAGTAGCAATATACCACCCCGTCAAATTTTGACAACACTTAGAAAGGAAAATCCAAATCTTGAAGTAACATCGAGGGATTTGTACATTGTGATGCATAAGCTTCGGAAAGAGCAATTAAAAGGTCATACTTCAATTGAAGCTTTGATAGAAGATCTTCAAAATAGTGGTTTTCATTACTTCATTGACTATGACAATGAAGGTCATTTGTCACGTCTTTTCTTTACACACCCATTGTCAACTAAGCTTAGTAAGATCTATAACAATGTTTTTCTGATGGATTGCACGTACAAGACCAACAAATATCATATATCATTGCTGAATATCATTGGTGTGATGAGCTTTAATTCTAATTTCTTCCCATGCCTTGTTTTTATAAGAAATGAGAAATTTAAAGATTATGTATGGGCCTTATTGATGTTCAATAATGTTTTAGGTGTTGTTCTTGTGCCTCCAGTTATTGTCACTGATAGAGATTTGGCCTTAAAGGAGGCGATTGAGTTAGTCTTCCTTGATTCTGTTCATATTTTGTGTATTTGGCACATTAATAAAAATATTGTTGCTCGTTGTAAACCTCTCTTTAAGAAGGGAGAAGTATGGGATGCATTTATGTCTGAGTGGAACTCATTGGTAGAGTCCTCATCTGAAGAAACATTTTATGGAGCCTTTGAGATGTTCAAAGAAAATTTTAGATGTTGAGGCTTTAAATTATTTAGCAAGCACTTGGATCCCTCATAAAAAAAAAAATTGTGAAGGCATGGGTAGGCAATTGTTTGCATTTTCAAAATCGAGGTACTTCAAGGGTAGAAGGTGCACATGCTATATTGAAAAATATATATATATATATATATATATATATATATATATATATATATATATATATATATATATATATATATATATATACACACACATATACATATGTACATATATGTACATATATATATATATACATGTATATGTAACCTTGATATTGTCCAAAGTAAGATATATAATGCCATTGAAAATCAGATTCAAGAGATCAGGGTCCAACTTGAGTTTGAAAGAATTCATATTCCTCATACTTGTAATATTCCTTTCTTTGCAGAAGTAAATTGCATTGTATCACATTTTACATTGCATGAGTTTTACAAGCAATATTCTTTGTTGGAAAATAATTCATTGTTGTGCATTTGTACAAAGTGAATTTCAATGACAATGGGTTTACCTCGTGCGCACAAAATGAAGTCGATGAAAAAGTTACATTTGGATCAAATCCATCCACAATGGAAAATCAATACCCTTTCATTTCACAACTTGAACATTGAAATAAATCAGGAAGTTGATCAATTAGATGTCTTGTATTATGGTATTAAGAAAATTTTGGAAAGTGGTCTTCATTCCAACAAGAATCTTTCCGAAATGACCTTCCTAAGTATGCCAACAATGCGATGCCTCTCAATCATGAGCCTATTATTCAGCATTCAAAAGGGCGTCGTCCTAAAGCTCAAAGTCCAAAAACTCAACAAGACAAGATCCTTCTGCATTCAAGATTGTGGCGAATGCAAGAAAATACAGCATTTGTAAAAATGATGGTCATAATAGTAGAACTTGTCCAAATCAAGTTACTTCACATGCATTGAAAAGTCTAGATTTGAATGCTCTACCTAATGCAGATGACTGTTATGAATCACAAATGGCTATTTTCTCTTAATTATCTCAGGTAAGTAATTGTAAGATATAATGATTCATTTTTTTTCCATACAAAATAAGTTCGATAAATATTAACTTTTGTTCCATTTTTACAGACGGATTTATCTTGCAACTTCTATGAAGAATCGACACATAACTTTTCTCAATTGAACTAAGTAATTTCTTGATTCAATTGATAAAGATGCACTAAATCTTTGTTTTACTTGATAGAATATTGTTCTATGCAGGAGTAAATGGCAGAAGCTCTAAAGGATGTCTAATAGAACTTGAAGTCTAGCTGCTCCAGTTGATTTTTTTTAACTATAATCATGGTTTATTCTTCATCCAGTCACACAAATGATGGTTTATTTTCTTCAATTATCTCAGGTAAGTAATTGTAAGATATAATTATTCATTTTTTTTTCCATACAAAATAAGTTCGATAAATACTAACTTTTGTTCCATTTTTACAGACGGATTTATCTTGCAACTTCTATGAAGAATCGACACATAACTTTTCTCAATTGAACTAAGTAATTTCTTGATTCAATTGATAAAGATGCACTAAATCTTTGTTTTACTTGATAGAATATTGTTCTATGCAGGAGTAAATGGCAGAAGCTCTAAAGGATGTCTAATAGAACTTGAAGTCTAGCTGCTCCAGTTGATTTTTTTTACTATAATCATGGTTTATTCTTCATCCAGTCACACAAATGATGGTTTATTTTCTCTCAATTATCTCAGGTAAGTAATTGTAAGATATAATGATTCATTTTTTTTCCATACAAAATAAGTTCGATAAATATTAACTTTTGTTCCATTTTTACAGACGGATTTATCTTGCAACTTCTATGAAGAATCGACACATAACTTTTCTCAATTGAACTAAGTAATTTCTTGATTCAATTGATAAAGATGCACTAAATCTTTGTTTACTTGATAGAATATTGTTCTATGCAGGAGTAAATGGCAGAAGCTCTAAAGGATGTCTAATAGAACTTGAAGTCTAGCTGCTCCAGTTGATTTTTTTTAACTATAATCATGGTTTATTCTTCATCCAGTCACACAAATGATGGTTTATTTTCTCTCAATTATCTCAGGTAAGTAATTGTAAGATATAATTATTCATTTTTTTTTCCATACAAAATAAGTTCGATAAATACTAACTTTTGTTCCATTTTTACAGACGGATTTATCTTGCAACTTCTATGAAGAATCGACACATAACTTTTCTCAATTGAACTAAGTAATTTCTTGATTCAATTGATAAAGATGCACTAAATCTTTGTTTTACTTGATAGAATATTGTTCTATGCAGGAGTAAATGGCAGAAGCTCTAAAGGATGTCTAATAGAACTTGAAGTCTAGCTGCTCCAGTTGATTTTTTTTACTATAATCATGGTTTATTCTTCATCCAGTCACACAAATGATGGTTTATTTTCTCTCAATTATCTCAGGTAAGTAATTGTAAGATATAATGATTCATTTTTTTTCCATACAAAATAAGTTCGATAAATATTAACTTTTGTTCCATTTTTACAGACGGATTTATCTTGCAACTTCTATGAAGAATCGACACATAACTTTTCTCAATTGAACTAAGTAATTTCTTGATTCAATTGATAAAGATGCACTAAATCTTTGTTTTACTTGATAGAATATTGTTCTATGCAGGAGTAAATGGCAGAAGCTCTAAAGGATGTCTAATAGAACTTGAAGTCTAGCTGCTCCAGTTGATTTTTTTTAACTATAATCATGGTTTATTCTTCATCCAGTCACACAAATGATGGTTTATTTTCTTTCAATTAACTCAGGTAAGTAATTGTAAGATATAATGATTCATTTTTTTTCCATACAAAATAAGTTCGATAAATACTAACTTTTGTTCCATTTTTACAGACGGATTTATCTTGCAACTTCTATGAAGAATCGACACATAACTTTTAGAATCGACACATAACTTTTCTCAATTGAACTAAGTAATTTCTTGATTCAATTGATAAAGATGCACTAAACCTTTGTTTTACCTGATAGAATATTGTTCTATGTAGGAGTAAATGGCAGAAGCTCTAAAGGATGTCTAATAGAACTTGAAGTCTAGCTGCTCCAGTTGATTTTTTTTACTATAATCATGGTTTATTCTTCATCCAGTCACACAAATGATGGTTTATTTTCTCTCAATTATCTCAGGTAAGTAATTGTAAGATATAATGATTCATTTTTTTTCCATACAAAATAAGTTCGATAAATATTAACTTTTGTTCCATTTTTACAGACGGATTTATCTTGCAACTTCTATGAAGAATCGACACATAACTTTTCTCAATTGAACTAAGTAATTTCTTGATTCAATTGATAAAGATGCACTAAATCTTTGTTTTACTTGATAGAATATTGTTCTATGCAGGAGTAAATGGCAGAAGCTCTAAAGGATGTCTAATAGAACTTGAAGTCTAGCTACTCCAGTTGATTTTTTTTACTATAATCATGGTTTATTCTTCATCCAGTCACACAAATTATGGTCATCAGTTCTTTTCTTAAGCTCTTTTAAGCATATTCTTTCCCCCATCCAACTTAGCAAAATGATATTATGCAAATGTTTTTCTTTTCATTGACTTGTCTTTTTATTTCATTATATTTCTGAACTTTTCATAGCTCTGGCTTTATGACATACAAGTGCATCAACAAATATGCTACCGCAACAAAGTTACAGTATTTTGAGTTTTTAGGCAGTGATGTATTGTGTGAAGTGGGGCAATTTCTGAGCAAAATAAGAAAATAGGGTTAGGCTATCTTGACTCATTCAACAAACATGCCGACACAATGAGGAAACCACTTAATAAATGGTTGGGTTTGAGTAGGAGATTTCTACTATGTTTAATTTGTTTTGAGTCATGTTATTGTTGCTAATATCCCATATACACAGGGATCAAAATGCTTGGAGTCATGTTATTGCTGCTAATATCCCATCATTAATGTTTTTTTTTTCCTCTTTCTTGCTTTCTTAGGTTGGAAATCCATAAGGGAAGAGATGCATCAAGAACATGCCAGACTAGAGGAAAAAACAAAATTTCAATTTCTTATTTATTATTTGTTTTGTATTAAGTGTATTAAGCCCAATTTTAACTTTTCTATTTTCAAGTCATAGTATCCTTTTTTAGGGCGTTTTCCTTTATTTGATGCTAATCAGGACGAGAATGTGATCTATTGATCAATTATCCACAGATATTCATTTTCCTTGATAGTACCGTGGGCTCATGGATAACGTGTCATTTTATTTTACCTATTTGGTATGTAAAATAAAAGAGGGATGCTAACAGGGCGAGTTAGGCGGTCGGCTTAGGCCCCTTTAAAAAACCCTAAAAAAAGCCCTCACCCTTTTTAAGTTACCGCATAGCTTAAGTTGCCACATACCGTGCTTTCTCGACTCTCATCTCTCTTGCTCTCTCTCACTCGCTCTCCTCTCTCTCGACGAAGATTTATTAATATTCAATTCAAGTTCATAACTGCACTGTAAGTATCAATTTATTATTGTTGATTATTCATTTATTCATTAAATATTTAAATTGATTGAATTTAATTTATATATTTTATTGATTTTTATGTTGATATTTTGCAGTGAAATTGATTCAGTCACTATGATTAATCTTGTGTAGACGGGTCGGCGGGCGTGTGACCATCTCCAATTGGTCCTGGTTTATTCGCAAATTAAATCAGGTTTTATTGTTCTTTAATTTTGATTATTTAGCTGTTAATTATTTGTGTTATTCACAATCATTATGTCTATTAGAAAATATCCTTCTGGACATAAAAAAAAAGAGGCAAACACAAATTCAAGAATTGATTCAATCTCAAGGAGGATCTCTTAATAATATTTTAGCAAAAGTAAACAAACAGAAAGTTAAAATTTGGTTAATGAAGAACATAATGATAATGAAGAAACTATGAACGAACATAATGATATTAACTTGGTGAATGAAGAACATATGGATCAAGATGAGAGTGATAATGAAAATAAGAATGAAAAAAATGAAAATTTCAATGAACATGTTCCTTTAAACAATTATGATCCCAGTAATTGGAAAAATATTGACCAAAATTTGAGAGACATATTAGTAAAAAGAGGTCACATAAGAGATACTGATATTAAATTTTCTAAATATTAAAAAATAGACATTTTTCTATCACAAATTATATTCGATATTTACCAAATGGAGAAAAATATGATAAAATATGGCTAGTTTACTCAATTGTTTTGGATAAAATATTATGTTTTTACTGTAAGCTCTTTAAGCACGATTGAATCAAAACTCAATTGGCAAATTGGCAAATGAAGGAATTAATGACTAGAAAAATCTTGATTATAGACTTAAGAGCCATGAAACTAGTAATAACCATATCACTAAGATGGATGGAATTGGAAATAAGATTGCAAAAAAATGAAATAATTGATAAAACTGTGCAAGAACAAATTATTAAAGATAGGCACCATTGGAGACAAGTACTATTAATAATAATTGGTGTTGTGAAAGCTCTTCCTAAAAACAATTTGGCATTTCGTGGAGATAATGAAAAAATTTATAAAGAAAGTGATTGAAATTTTTTAACTTTTATTGAAATGATCGCCGAATTTGACCCTATAATACAAGAACACATTCGACGTATTAAAGATAAAGAAATTCATTATCACTATCTTGGTCATAAAATTCAAAATAAATTAATACTTTTGTTAGCGGATGAGGTAAAGAATGCAATAACTAAAAGCATCAAAGAAACAAAATAATTTTCGACTATCCTTGATTATACTCCAGATATAAGTCATTAAAACAACTGTCTATCATGATACGTTGTGTGGATATTTCAACAAGTCCAATAAAAGTAGAAAAAATTTTTCTTAAGATTTTTAAAGGTGGACGATATATCGGGATAAAAACTTTTTAATGAACTTATAGATGTTCTAAAAACTCGTGAACTTGATATTGATGATATAAGGGGACAAGGATATGATAATGGTTCAAGGGAAAAATAAAAGAGTACAAAATAGGGTACTGCAAATAAATACCAGAGCATTCTATACGCGTCTTGCAGTTATCAGTCTTAACTTGGCACTTGGTGATATGGTAAATTCTTGTTCTCAAGTAAAACATTTTAGAATTGTACAATGTATATATAATATATTTTTCGTCTTCTACAAAGTGGTGGACAATTTTTAAAGATTATTTAAAAGGTATCACACTTAAGCCATTATCACAAACACGTTGAGAAAGTCAAATTGAAAGTGTAAAAGAAATTAGATTCCAAGCTCCACAAATTAGAGATGTTTTAATTGACTTAGCGAACACTTGTGAAAATCCTAAGATAAGGAGTGATGCTGAAGACTTAGCAACATTAAAAATTGAAAATTTTGAATTCTTATTTGGCATAGTTATTTGGTATAATATATTGTTTGCAGTTAATAAAACTAGCAAAACTTTACAAGCAAAAGACATGAATATTGACGTTGCTTTAAATTCTTTAAAAGGACTCATTTCTTTTTTTAAAACTCAAAGAGAAAATAAATTTGAATCTACAATGACTGATGCTAAAGAGATTGTTAGAGAAATAGAAATTGAACCTATATTTCATGAAAAACGTATTATGCATAGAAAAAGAACATTTTCATGAGAATAATCTTTTAGCTCTTATGAGACTTAAGACTAGATTTGAACAATTTCAAAGATATGAATATACTTTTGGATTCTTGTTTGATTTGAAAAAGTTAGATTATTTAGATAATAATAGTTTGAAGAGTTCTTATAATAAGCTTGAAGATTTTCTAAGACATGACATGATTTTTGATATTGATGGAAGAAAATTATTTTCAGAATTGTAAATTTTGAAAGATGTAGTACCAAAAGAAGTAAAACAAACAATTGAAATACTAAATTATATAAAAAGAATAATTTGTTGTTTTTCAAATGTATGGATTGCTTATAAAATAATGTTGACTATACCAGTTACAGTTGCATCTGCAGAAAGAAGTTTTTCAAATTTAAAACTGATAAAATTTTATTTTCGGTCTACAATATCACAAGAAAGATTGAATGGATTAGCTATCTTAAAAAAATTGAAAATAGTAATTTAATTAGTAATTTTGCAAGTGTGACTTAAGTTTTGTAATTGAAAATGGGGTGGACCATTGAAGCTCCATCATAGAAGGGATTTTGTAAACTCACAAGTTCAATAATTTTAAAATAGCCAGTTTCCTTGTAAAGGCAAGTGTAACTTAAGTTGTCATTAAACTAATTAGGTGTTCAATGTGGGTTTAAGGTGGACTTAGTCTAAAATCTAAATTCCAAGATAGATATCAAATGGAATAATATATAAAGAGCTCTTTTCTCAATATAGGTAGGTAATATTTCCCTGTGTAAAAAAAGATTCATTGAACAAATCAAAGAAGCTTGAAAACAACAAAGCCCTCAGATCTCATAGCTTTTCATTATTCATTTATGGTATAAGGGTCTTCATTTAGAGCCTTTCCATATAAATGAAGAAAAATACAGAGATAATGTTGATGATGATGATTATTATTGATAATTTTTGTTGTCGTAAAAAAAGGACAATTAATGACTCTCAATGAAAATCCAAAGCAGCCACTCCAAAATATAAGTTCTCCATCATTGGGCAATCTAGAGAGGTAAATATTGACAAGAGCACAGTGATGAAATCCACAGAATAGAGAACTCATTATCAATTAAAAAAAAAAACAACAATAATAGTAGAGGAAGGTTATTGGAATGAGGTGGCCCATTGAAGCTCCATCATAGAAGGGATTTTGAAAACTCACAAGTTTAATAATTTTAAAATAGCCAGTTTCCTTGTAAAGGCAGGTGTAACTTAAGTTGTCATTAAATCAATTAGGTGTTCAATGTGGGTTTAAGGTGGACTTAGTCTAAAATCTAAATTCTAAGATAGATATCAAATGGAATAATATAAAAAGGGAAATGATATACCTACATGAATGTAACTCAGCTGGTTACCTCTCGTCTCAGGAAACGGAAGGTCACGGGTTCGAGCCTCCATGGCCTAACTTTGGTGTGCCTTAGGGGTAGGGGTCTACCGTGGCGGTTTTACGCTGGGTAAAAAAAGAAGAGAAATGATATGTGAACCGTGGTTTTTACACCACGATGGATTGAATGTGTACAGAAATTCTCCCACTAAACACAGCATCTCACCTAAACGCTTGATTATTTTTCTCTCTCTAGAATTTAAAACTATTTTCTTTTTCAATATATGACTTTACTTATATCAACTTTGATTATTTTATATGAATAAAATTTCTTTTTCAGATTTTTCTCTTTCGTTCTCTATTTTTTTGTCTTAGTAATGGGTTACAATTTTATCTTGATTGAAATTTGTAAATTAGTACTAAAGTAAAAAAAAAAATTGCCAATATTTTTTCAATCACAAAATTATTATTCCAACTTTTTTTGACAATAGACTGATTTTTATCGATATCAATATCAAAAAATTCATCTTGTTCGAACTTTGTAACTAAGCTTTTGGACTGAAAAACTTTAGATGAAACTTTTTGACCTGAAAATAATTAAATTAGGGAAATGATATGTGCACCACAGTTTTTGCCCACTAACTTTTTTTTTTTTATATCGGTGACAACAAAAAACTTCAACCAATTGTCATGGGAAAATTACAGAAAAAAAATTGGTCCATTTTTCAAACTAAAAAATTTAAATCAAAATTCTTTAATACAAGCCAATTTACAAATTTTAGCCGAGTTGAAAGTTATAACGTTGTTGTGGAAAAAAACCGATTGTTGAGACAAAACAGTCGAGATGAGAAAAAAGATAATTTGAAAAAAATATGGATTATAAAAAGAAAAAAAAAACCAGATCTAATGAACACAAAATCAAATATTGAAATTGAAGAAAATAAGAATATAGGTCCAGAGAAATGGATTAAACCCATGTTCTCATTTTTTTTCTTTTTCAATATTTGATTTTATATTCATTAGATCTTATTTTTCCCTTTTTATTACCCACTTTTTTCAAAAAGAAAAGATTCTCGGAGAATCGACTTTTTTTTCCCACAACAACATTATAATTATCAACTGAACCAAATTTTTTAATATGAGCTTGGATTGAAAAGAATTATTTAAATTTTGCCTAAAAAATAGAGCAAACTTTATTTTTTTTCGAGCTTTGCCATGGCAATTGGCTGAAATTTTTTGTTGTCATCAATATAAAAAAAAATTAATGGGCAAAGACCATGCACATATCATTTCCCTAATTTAATTATTTTGAGTAAAAAAGTTTTGTTTAATTTTTCAGTCCAAAAGCTCAATTACAAATTCCGGACAAGATAAATTTTTCGATATTGATGTCGAAAAAAAATCAGTCTATTGTCAAAAAGTAAGTATAATAATTTTGGTGCTTGAAAAAAATTTGGCAAAAAATTTCAGTTTATTACACATTTTCAAATTTCAATCAACAGAATTTTTTACCCAATTATTAAGATAAAAAATAGAAAAACAGAAAAATCTGAAAAAGAAATTTTAGTCATAAAAAATAATCAAATCTGATAAATGTAAAATCATATATTGAAAAAGAAAAAAAATGAATTCTGGAGAAAAAAAATACTTGCGCATTCAAGTGAGTGACGTATTAAGAGAGAGAGTTTGTGTGTAGTGATATGGGCAAAATGGGGAAAATGGAATAATGCCGTACACATTCAGTGCACCATGGTGTAAAATCCAGTGCACATATCATTTCCCTATATAAAAAGGCGCGACTTATAGACACCCGGATTTTCTGCCTCTATACACCCGATTTCGGATTTTCGGGTCAAATTACCATTATACTCCCGCGTTTTTATTCATCCAAACGAACTATCAGTTCATTTCAGCTTTCGTTCGGATGAATCATTCATCCGAACGAATGCCGAGGTGTAAATTTATTTCATTCTAACGAATGGGCAGAATAGTGTTCATTCCTTCAAATGAACGGGTTGGTTCATTCGAATGAATGTAACAGAGAGCAATGGAAAATTACAGTCGTTCTCTCGAATGTCATTTGTTCGAATGAATCAACATGTTCATTCGAACAAATGACATTCGAGAGCACTGGTATTTTGCAGTCGTTCACTTAAATGTCATTTGTTCGAATGAATTAACTCCTTCATTCAAACGAATGACATATATATGCCCATTAGTTCGAATGAACAACTTTGTTCATTAGAAAGAATGAACATACATACGTTCATTCGTTCGAATGAACGGGTTAGTTAATTCCGAACGAATGAGAACGTATATAAGTGATCCTCCACGAAATTTCACTCATTTCATTCCATTCAAAACCCTAAACCGTCGTTTCCCTCTCCCTCTCCCTTCTCCCTTGAACCCATTTCTCAATCCCTTCTCCCTTAAACCCCATTTTCAATCCCCTCTTCAATCCCATACCCTTAAACCCCTTTTCACCCTTAAACCCATTTGCAACCACATTTTTTAAAGACTTCTCCCTACAACCTCATTTTCAACCCCCTTTTCAATCCCAAACCTTTGAACCCCATTTCAATCCCAAACACTAAAAACCCATTTTGAACCACCTTTTTCAAATACTTATTCCTAAAATCCCATTTCAATCCCAAACTCTTGAACCCCTTTTCAATCCTAAACCCTTAAACCTTTCTTTTCAATCCCTTCTCCCTTAAACCTTTCTTTAAACACACTCTCTCGATCTCTTATCTCGGTTCAAAGTTGTCTCTCTCAAGCTAATGTCTGGATCTCTTATCTCGAATGGAGGTAACTCTCTGCTATCTCATTTTTTCTAGAAATCATTATTATTAGTGTTTTAGAGATAGTTTTTAATCCTCAAGTGGCATGAAGTTCGTTGATGGATGTTTTTCAAGTCGTGAGGACCTTCTAAATTATGTTAAGAATATCGCTTTTGAAAACGGATTTGTATCTACGATAAAGAGGTCATATAATAAGGAAAATAAATTAGTCATTGGCTGCGATAGAGGAGGTAAATACCGCAGCACAGTTAGCATGGAAGATGATGAGAGAAAAATGAAAGCATACTCTTGCCAATGCAATTGTCCTTTTGAAGTGAAAGCAAAACAGATTGTTGATGGGGCATGGAAGTTGACCATGAAGAATTTGGAGCACAATCATGATATATCGAATTTATTATTAGGTCATCCAATTAAAAGATGTTTTTCAGATGCTGAGAAAAGAATGATCATTGAAATAAGGAGTAACAATATACCACCACGGCAAATTTTGACGACCCTTAGAAATCAAAATCCAGATATTGGAATATCAGCGGCTAATTTGCACAACTTTTGTTTTTCGTTTCGGAAAGAGCAACTAAGGGGTCGAACTACAATTGAAACTCTGATAGAAGATCTTCATGAAGGTGGTTACCAATATTTTCTTCACCATGACAGTGATTGTCATCTGTCCCATCTATGTTTTGCACATCCAAAGTCAATTTTACTTACTAAGCATGTCATAATGTCTTTCTGATGGATTGCACGTACAAAACCAACCGATATCATATGCCTTTGCTTCATATAGTTGGTGTGACAAGTTTCAATAAGAATTTCTGCTCACGCTTTGCATTTCTAAGAAATGAGAAATTTGAAAATTATGTATGGGCATTACAAATATTTAAAAAGGTCTTAGAAGTGCAGCATAATAGACAAGTTCTTTTGGCTGATTGGGAATTGGTGTTAAAAAATGTCATTGATTTGGAGTTTCCTAATGCTGTACATATTTTGTGTTATTGGCACATCAATAAAAATATTGTTGCTCGTTGTAAACTTTTGTTTAAGAAAATCGAACACTGGAATGCATTTTTTACCGAATGGAATGACCTGATTGAGTACCCAACCGAAGAAGCATTCAATACAGCGTTTGAGGCATTCAAACAAAATTTCAGAGATGATTCGCAGACAGTGAACTATTTAACAAGTATGTGGATTCCACATAGAAAATAATTCGTTAAGACATGGATCGATTGGTGTTTACATTTTAATAATCGAGCTACTTCAAGGGTTAAGGGTGCACATTCTGTTTTGAAAAGTTATAAAGCTACATCTACTGGTGACCTAAATGTTGTGCGAAAAAAGATAGCCCATGTCATTGAAAATTAATTTAAAGAGTTCAAAATTCAACTTGATGATGAAAAGATTCAGTTTGCTCATACTGTGTCTATTCCTTTCTTTCATGAATTGAACGCTAAAATTTCTCATTTCGCAATGAATGAGGTTTACAACCAATATGTTATGCTTACCGTGTGCGCACAAAATGCAATGGATGGGCAATTTACATTTGGATGATATACACCCAAAATGGAGAATCGACTTGATCTCATTAGACGACTTGAATATTGAAAGGAAGAGGCCTGTGAATATATTAGATGTACACTTTGAAGGTATTAAGAACAAATATAGACATTTGTTTCTGTATGATCAAGAGGTGCTCCTAAATCATCTTCAAAATCTTGCCATTCATGATAAGCCAATCAATCACCCTATTATGCAATATTCTAGAGGACGTCATCCAGGTTCAAGGAATTCATCACAGGGCCAAACATCTATACATCGAGATCCTTCTGCATTTGACATTGTAGAGAATCAACTGAATGGAAAAAGATGCAAGGTTTCCAAAAATACTGGTCATAATTCTAGAACCTGTCTGAATAGAATTACTACCAGGCATCTTCGAGTGTAGATTTAAATGCTACTCCTAATGTAAATGATTTCTATGAATCACAAACAGCGAGTTTGTCTCAACTTGACCAAGTAAGTGCATATTCATATCTCTTCTACAGTCATAATAATATAATAAAGACTAACAACTCAATGTTTTTTCCATAGGATGGTGAATCTTACAATTTTAGTGACGACTCGACATATAACTCTTCTGTCATGACCCAAGTAAGTTCTTTCTTTAATTGATATAGATATGTATTGACCAATCGACATATAACTGTTCCATATGTTCTAATATGATTTTTTAAAATGTTATGCAGTGGTCTGATGATCTTACAGATAATAACGATTTCTAAGATTAGTGAAATCAATGAAGTGAAGATAGGAGTGGAAAATGTATTAATTTTAGTATAAATATACTCTGTTGAAGATAAGAGCGGAAATGTATTGATTTTAGTATATAAATGTACTTTGTTTTGATTTTTGATGAAAATATATCCATATGAAGTCAATGTACTCTCTTGTATGTTGTTTCCACTATTTAAGTTAAAAATGCTCTTGAACGGCTTCCGATTGAAGTAGATTTATTCTGATATTTAAGTTAAGAATGCTCTTGAACGGCCTCTGGTTGGAGAATTCATCATAGCATGGTAAAGCACTCGTTGAGGGTCCATTGTAGATGTAGTTTTGTTATAGGAATAATAGACTTCTAAAAAATCTATATTTTTGTTTTAAATAAATAGCATGAATTGAACCATTTCATTTAATAAACGAATTTGAATTTGTCAGTTTGAATGTAATTATGAAAAGTATGAAAATCAAATGAATGGCACCATATTATGTTTTTTAGCGCTACAAAATATGAAATTTACAACATCTGTTCAAAATAATATGTTTAAAGTAAAGACCCAATTCACCATAAAAATCTGATAAATAATAGAACATGTCCATTCAAAATATGAAATTTACAACATCTCTTTTACATGTCAATATAAAAAAATCAAAATTACATCAAATAGAAGAGCTATCCGGAGCAGATGTAGAAGGTGCAGTAGCAGTAGGTGCAGAAGCAGGAGGTGCAGAAGGTGCAGACGCCAGAGGTACAACAGGTGCAACAGTCGGAAGAGTAGAGGCAGGTGAAACAGGTGCATCAACTGGAGGTACAGATGCAACATACTGAGGTGGCTCCAATGGAATAAGTGCAGTCGGACGAGAACGGGGGCGAGAAGCTGCTGCAACTCCAGTCGGAACAGAACGGGGGCTAGTAGCAGTTGCAACTCCAATCGAACCAGAAAATGGACAAGAAGCTGCTAATCCACTCGGCCGAACAGGGGGCCTGAAGCTACTAATCCAGTTGGACGAGCAGGGGTGCATAAAGGTGCTCCAAATCAACTAGGACGAGCATGGGTGCCAGATGCTGATCCTGAAGCTGAAGCTGCTAATCCAAATGAACGAACAGGGGGAAAAACTGCTCCTGCTGCTTCTTTAGATACGTTTGCTCGTAAACTATCATTATAACACCCCAATTTCTCAATGAAGTGGAAAATTACGAAAATACCCCTGAGCTGTTAAATTAATTATTTTGTGATGTCAAATAAGGAAATGGTGGGCTCTATTGCTCAAATTAAGGTCATATGAGCTCATTATAAATATCAAATTTGATTGGATGGGTAATGAACATCAATTGGGTCGAAAATGGCTAAATGGGTCAAATGGCTCAATTGGACCCAATGGGTCAAAATGAATGATTTGATCATTGTGTAAGCTCAAATTAAATGAGGTCAAGCTGAACTGATAGGAAATCAGTTATAGCAAAAATGGGTAGGCTTGAAACACAAGTGAAAACCAATTACAAGTGACCAAAATACCCATAATTGGGTCATGAAGTCAAAAATGGGTCAAGGAGCTAAAGGGGGACCCAACGGGTCGGGTTGACTAGTTTGACCACTGATGACCGTGTGGGCCCTCAATTGAACTCAAGTGTGAGTTAATTCAGCTGAGTTAGACTGATTTGAAATGAGTTTGATTAAGAAAAGAGTTGACTCAAATATGGAGCATTAAATGTGATGAGTTGGATGAGTTGGTTTAGAATAAAAATATTCCGAGTTTAGTGAGTCAAGAGGAGATGGAAATGAGTCATAATCTCACACAACAATTAATCAAAATCAATCTCAGCCATTGGTATGAAAGGGTGCTTTGGCAAGGCCAAAAGACACCAAGGTTGGGGCGGCACCTATTCATGAAGGGATGCAATGGTTCATTCCCAAGTGATGCAATGTTTGGCACCAAGGGGTGTCTTGGTTAACACCCAATGCCCCATCGGTTTTAACAAAATTAATTGAGGGAGGATGAATGGGAGTTGGGGGCTGAAACTACAAAAGAAAAACATTACCATACTTGGCTGTTTTTCACACAAAGAAATCCAAGAATTCCCATCTCTCTCTCCCTCTCTCCAATTCGTTTCCTTGGCTAAACAGCAGAGGTTTTTGGCACCAGTTAATCAAGTATAAACCAGCAAGGAATTAAGGAAAGAAAGAAGAAATAAAAGGGAGAACCCAAGGATCAAAGGCAAGAAGGAAGTTTGGAAAATTTGGTAAGTATCTATGTGTTATTTTGGTTTAATAACATGAAACAAGTGGGGTATGTATTGGGCCATGGTCATGGCCGAATACACCAATGTTTAACCTTGATTAATGGAGGATTTAAAATGGTAAAAATAACCATTGGGTTCGGCCACCATGGAGGGCCGAACCCCATGTAAAGGAATGGTTGGTTTTCATGTTTTGAAACATGGAAACCATAGAGCTTTGGTGGATTGTTTTTGGGTTTTACTTAAGATTCAAATGTATGTTTTAGAAAGGGTTAAAAACATGGATTTGAATGACATAAGGACTGAAGTTAACATGAGTTTAAACAGTAGATTTAAATTGATAATATGGACCATTTGGATCGGCCATTTTGGATGGCCGAATCCCATGGAATATTATGGTCTTTTGGGACAAGTAGATGAATTTATTCGGATGGTTTCTAAGTGGTATAAATGCAGCAAGATGATATTGATATTGTATGTTTAAATAACACCTAAAGAATATTTGAAAGACCAAAACATGGACATAGGGTTCGGCCACCTTGGATGGCCGAACCCCATGTAAGTAATTGATGTGATTTGGTGAAGTATAATTTACTGTTTTGGTGGATGTTTATGTGGCTGAACCATGTGTAATTCATGGTTCGGTTAGCATGATTAAATCATGAATAATCATGGGAAGTTGAGGGATCAATCAGATCAAGGGAACCATTGGGTTCGGCCATGTGCATGGCCGAACCCCATGGGGCTATTTTTGGGATGAATAGACCAAGAGTATGGGTTTTCTTATGTATGTTAAATGGAAATAAGCTTGCTGTTTTGGGATGTCTGAACCATGTTGTTAACATGGCTAAATAGTAGAGCCTAACTTGTAAACAAATGATGGGATCATTGAGTAGGAGGATCATAGGGTTCGGCCATATGAATGGCCGAACCCCATAGATTGTTTTGTTGGAGATTATATGAGTTGGATTAAGTAAACTTATGGATTTATCTTTAGACTTAGTGATATGTAAATAACCATCCACTAAGGTAAATTACTTTTATGAACTTTGATTATGAGCAAGATTAGACATTGGTTAGACCAATGGCAAATCTGTGAATACAAGCCAAATGAAGGGATTGATCAAAGGACTTACAAGATGTTTTGGGTCTTATATGTGAATGGACATTTAAATGATACTATGATTTACTTATTGTTACATCACAAGGTGACGAGAGTTGAATGACGTGCGAGTCGTGACTGGGTGAAGCTCAAAAAGGAACGGACACTTAAGCAAAGTTTAAGTAGGTTTCCTACCTACTTGTAACCACAGTTTTTACCCTAGTTTTCTTTATGAGACTCTTGTATATTTTTTATGTGGTTTCGAATGATATGTTATGCATTTACAAATGGCATACAAAGCATTGGTATCTCATGCATGGACATGGGATGATGACTGAGGTTCTGCAGTGTTGCAATTAAGGGTTACGTCTTCCTTAGGCGATGAGAGTTCCGCCAGGAAGAGTAACATGAGGATCATAGTCACATTGGTCTCCTTAGGCGATGAGAGTCCCGCCAGGAGGACTAATAGATGATATGAATCAACTCAATGATGAAGAGATGGAAAGTGTATTGTGATTTACCTTGACGGTGCGAGGCACGTTAAGTGATGGCTATGAATGTACATGATGGGAGAGACTCATTGCATGTGCATACTTCATAGCATTGTTTTACCTGTTTTGACTAATCATGTACTATGATATATATGCATGTTTTATATGCTAATCATGTGGTAGCCCTGATTCGGGAACCTACTGGCCGCGTTGATCTAACGCCCTAATTCTATCCTCAGAGGAGAATGCAGGTACAAGGAAAGGGAAAGAGAAGGTTGATGACCGGGAGGGGAGCCAAGCCTAAGTGCTTGAATGATGAACAGGATTATCTATCTATTGTCATTTAAACTATATTTTGATGGACATGTAATAAGTTAATACTTGCTATGGTTTGATTAGGTTATTATATTGGAATGGTTGATTCATGTTAATTAATATTTGAGACTGTTACTTGCTATCTAGTCATTCTATTCTGCAAATAGTCTAGTTTATTCCGCATGTTGTAGTTAGTTCCATGTGTGATTCATTATCATGGTCTAGTCCATGTACACATGGATGGCCAGTTAAGGTTCAGACTTGAGTAGTCTGAACTTAACTCGCGTCGTGACGCCGCCCGCTCTCTTTCGATGTTTTATTATTATTTAAAAAAAAAATTAGACTCTGAATTCTCGGAGAGGGCAGGGCATTACAATCATCTGCTTCTGCTCTTATCCCCTGATCTTGTGCTAAAAGCATTGGCAACCTCAAACAATCTAAAATCTGATTCTGCATAACATTCAACCTTGCAGTAAGGTGATCATATCTCTAATCCATATTCTCCTCTAGAGAGATATGCTATCAAGAATCTGCTGCGTGTTGATTCCAGTAGATCCTTCCTGAGGAGGAGTCCTTGCCTCGCGTGGTTCGTGTGCCTCATGCGCCTCAGATGGCTCAAGTGAACTGTGAACCTCAACTTGAGGTGCCTCGATAACTTTGGAGAGCCATTTCTTACTAACTGTGTCGAGGTGAAATCCCATCCTTTTCAAAGTTGAATGATTAAAATAATCATATCGGTCTATACATACTTTATCATCGGGGGGAAGAGGGATTCCACGTTCTTCAAATAATGAAGGAAGGAAAAGACCGCAGGAAAGACTACATCTTCTGGTCTTACGGTAGGCGCGCATATGATTTATGATGATATGGGAGAGAGAGATTTGTTTCCCATTCATGATGCACCAAATAAGAAACACATCGTACCAGGTCACACTAGTATTCCCTTTTCTAAGAAAAAGACAGTGGACAATTATGTGATGGATGATTCGTGATTCCAATATTAGATTATTTAGAGGGGGGGTCTTTTTTTTTGTAATATCTGTCCTCCCACACATTTCGTTGAGGGCTACCAAAACATTGAACCCCTTAACATCAGTAGGCCATGTACTTGTCTCATACTTAAAAATGGCATCTTTGGGGAAATTAAATTTGTGGTCCAACCTTTCCGGTGAAAGAACAATTTTATGGCCTCGGACTGATGTTTTAAGGGACTCATCATCAAATCTTTCTTCATTGGCATAAAATTCTCTAACTAAACTAAACTACATATCCTGTTTCAATGCCAAAAAAAACCCCCAACCCATTTTTTCAAAATAAGATTGAATTTTCAATCCAAATGGAATGAAAAATGAAATGTCCATGATTTCACCAAATATATACGATCGTGTGAAGAAATCCTCTCTACACAGGGTCGCGGTTTCCGAAGACATGAAATGGCTGGGGTCGAATGCCGTGTCCTTCCTTTGTTTATTCCCTCCCTTTGTTGTGGTTGATTTCCTTTTCAAAGATGAGGATGCCATTTAAACCAATTATTTTTGGAAAGAGAAGAAGAAAGAGGGAGAGGGATTGGTTCGAATGAATGGGGGTGATTGATTCGAATGAATGGGGAAACGTTCGAATGAATGGGGAGAAGGGGATTACCGAACGAGAGGGAGCTGCGAATGAGGGAGGGAGAGCTGAGAATGAGGGAGACAGAGTCGAAGAGGGAGAGGGAGAGAGAGAGCTTTGAACTAGGGTTTGAGAATCAGGGAGATCTTCGAAAGAGGGAGAGGGAGAGCTTCGAACTAGGGTTTGAGAATCAGGGAGAGCTTCGAACGAGGGAGAGGGAGAGGGAGAGCTTCAAACTAGGGTTTGAGAATCAGGGAGAGCTTCGAAGGAGGGAGAGGGTTAGGGTTTCGTCGATCGATCAATCGATCGATCGAATGACTGTTTTTATATAAGTTCTCATTCGTTCGAGGAACTAAGTTGTTCATTCGAACGAATGACATTCGAGAGAATGACTGTAATTTTCCATTGCTCTCTGATACATTCATTCGAACGAGCCAACCAGTTCATTCGAATGAATGAACACTGTTCTGCCTATTCGTTCGAATGAATTAAATTTACATTTCGGCATTCGTTCGGATGAATCATTTATCCAAACGAATGCCGAAATGTACTGGCAGTTCGTTCGGATGAGTAAAAATGCGGGGGTATAATGGTAATTTCACTCGAAAATCCGAAATCGGGTGTGTAAAGGCAGAAAATCCAGGTGTGTATAAGTCATGCCTATAAAAAGTTCTTTTCTCAATATAGTATAGGTAATATTTCCGTGTGTAAAAAACGATTCAAAATCAAAGAAGCTAGAAAACAACCAAGCCCTCAGATCTCATAACTTTCATTATTCATTGATGGTATAAGCAACGATTTTCATTCAGAGCCTTTCCATATAAATGAAGAAAAAGACGGAGATAATATTGATGATGATTATTATTGATAATTATGGTTGTCATAAAAAAAGACAATTATGACTCTGAATGAAAATCCAAATCAACCATTCCAAAATATAAGTTCTCATCATTGGGCAATCTAGAGAGGTAAATATTGACGAGCACAATGATTAAATCCACAGAACAGAGAATTCATGATCATATATATATATATGTTAAATAATGATAAGGCGATTGGAAAAGGAAGTCCCATTGAAGACCCACGGAAGGTGTTTTAATAACTCACAAGTTTAACAGTTTCAATCTAGCCAGTTTCCTTCCAAGTACAGGTGCAACTCAAGTTGTCATTAAACTGGTTAGGTGTCCAACATAGGTTTTAGGTGGCCTTAGTCTAAAATCTAAATTCTAGGATAGGTATCAAATGGTTACATAAAGAGCTCTTTTCTCAATATAGGACAGGTAATATTTTCTTGCCTAAAAAAGATTGAACGAGCAAATGGACAACAATTTTGTAAATTGACTGACATATCAAAATTGTCAAACAACATATTAGCATAGTTGTAGATGCCAAATCCATATGAAAAATGTTTTCCATGTTTTTCATCCCAAGTCAACCATGTGATGGAATCAGTGCTAAAAATTGTGTAAGGATCATCTCATCTCATCTCAGCTCAGCCAAGTTTACTCAATTCAATTGGAGCTCAAGTTCAGTGTGCCACCAAGTAATTCCTCTCAAGGATTTAGGCAACTTGAGACCAATGAAATGACAAAGACACATGTTGTAAAATATTAACAAAGAATATATCTGAAGATGAAATTTCCCCAAAAAAAAAATTGTAATAAATATTAAGTAGATAAAAGGATCAAAGTAGTAGCGAAAAGAACAAAAATACATAATATAGGTAAAGATGCATGGGAAGGTAACTACCAATGCTGGTCTTGAGATTTCAGGAGCCCTAGGTGAACTCTTAAAATGGGCCTTTTATACACTCACAAAAAATAAAATCATACATTTTTTTTTACAAAGTGTGAAACATCTAAATAAAATATCATAATCAAATTTATAACAAAGTATTATTTTAAATTTATCCTTCTCGGATTTTGAGATGCAAAATTACTAATTAAATTACTATATTCAAGTTTTTTTAACATATCTTTTTAATAGATAAGATGGATAATTCATTCAATCTTTTTTCTGACATTATAGACCGAAAATAAGATTTTATTAGCTTTAACTTTAAAAAACTTCTTTTTTACAGAGACAACTGTAACTGGTATAGTCAATATTATTCTATAAGAAATCCATTCATTTGGAAAACAACAATTCATTCTTTTTATATAATTTAGCACTTCAATTGTTTCTTTTACTTCTTTTGGTACTGTATCTTTCAAAATTTGCAATTCAGAAAATAACTCTCTTCCATCAATATAAAAAATCATGTCATGTTTTAGAAAACCTTCAAGCTTATTAAAAGAACTCTTCAAACTATTATCATCTAAAGAATTTAACTTTTCCAAATCAAACAAAAATCTAAAAGTATCTTCATATCTTTGAAATTAATCAAATCTAGTTTTAAGTGACATAAGAGCTAAAAGTTTATTCTCATCAAAATGTTCTTTTTATGAATAATACATTTTTCATGAAATATAGGTTCAATTTCCATTTCTCTAGCAATCTCTTTAGCATCAATCATGGCAGCTTCAAATCCACTCTCTTTGAGTTACAAAAAAAAAAAAAATTAGTCATTTTAAAGAATTTAAAGCAATGTCAATATTCATGTCTTTTGCTTGTAAAATTTTGCTAGTTTTATTAACTGCAAACAATATATTATACTAGATAATTGCTTTTACACTTTCAATGTGACTCTCCAAACGTGTTTATGTTAATGGCTTAAGTGTGATAACTTTAACATAATCTTTAAAAATTGTCCACTGCTTTGTAAAGGACGGAAATACATTATATATAAGTTGTACAATTCCAAAAAATGTTTTACTTGAGACCAAGAATTTACCATATTGCAAAGTGCCTAGTTAAGACTGATAACCACAAGGCGTGTATAGAATGCTCTAGGATTTATTTGTAGTATCCTATTTTATACTCCTTTATTTTTCCCTTTCATATTAGAACCATTATCATATCCTTGTCCCCTTATATCATCAATATTAAGTTCAAGAGTTTTTAGAACATCTATAAATTCATTAAAAAGTTCTTATCCAGATGTATCGTCCACCCTTAAAAATCCTAAGAAAAACTCTTTTACTTTTATTGGACTTGTTGAAATATCTACACAATATACCATGATAGAAATTTGTTCTTAATGACTTATATCTAGAGTACAATCAAGGATAATCGAAAAGCATTTTGTTTCTTTGATCTTTTTAGTTATTGCATTCTTTACCTCATCCACTAACAAAAGTATTAATTTATTTTGAATTTTATGACCAAGATACTGGTAATGAATTTCTGTATCTTTAATACGTCGAATGTGTTCGTCTATTATAGGGTCAAATTCGACGATTATTTCAATAAAAGTTAAAAAATTTCAATCACTTTCTTTATAAATATTTTCATTATCTCTACGAAATGCCAAATTGCTTTTAGCAAAACCTTTCACAACACCAATTATTATTAATAGTAATTGTCTCCAATATTCCCTATCTTTATTAATTTGTTCTTGTACAATTTCATCAATTGTTTCATTTTTTTTACAATCTTATTTCCAATTTCATCCATCTTAGTAATATGGTCATTATTAGCTTCATGGCTCTTAAGTCTATAACCAAGATTTTTCTAGTTATTAATTCCTTCATTTGCCAATTTGCCAATTGAGTTTTGATTCAATCTTGCTTAAATAGCTTACAGCAAAAACAAAATATTTTATCCAAAGCAATTGACTAAACTAGCTATATTTTATCATGTTTTTTCTCCATTTGGTAAATATCGAATATAATGTGTGATAGAAAAATGTCTATTTTTTTAATCTTTAAGAAAGTTAATATCAATATCTCTTATGTGATCTTTTTACTGATATGTCTCTCAAATTTCGGTCAATATTTTTCCAATTACTAGGATCATAAATGTTTAAAAGAACATGTTCATTAAAATTTTCATTTTTCTTCATTCTCATTCTTATTTTCATTATCACTCTCATCCTGATCCATATGTTCTTTATAAGCCAAGTTAATATCATTATGTAAATTCATTGTTTCTTCATTATCATTATGTTCGTCATTAACCAAATCTTAGCTTTTTATTTGTTTACTTTTGCTAAAATATCTATTAAGAAATCCTGCTTGAGATTGAATCAATTCTTGAACTTGATTTTTCCTTTTTCTTTTTTCATGTCCAGAAGGATATTTTCTAATAGACATAATAATAGTGATAACCAATACAAAATTAACAGCTAAATAATCAAAATTAAAGAAAATAAAACCTGATTTGATTTGCTAATAAACCAAAACCAGTTGGAAATGGTCACATGTCTGCCGACCCACCCACACAAGATTAATCACAGTCACATAATCAATTTCACTGCAAAATATCAACATAAAAAATCAATAAAATATATAAATTAAATTCAATCAATTTAAATATTTAATGAATAGATTAATAATCAACAATGATACATTGATACTTACAGTGCAGTTACGAACTTGAACTGAATATTAATCAATCTTCGTCGAGAGAGCGCACTGAGAGAGAGGATAGCGAAAGAGAGTAGTGTCGCAGTGAGAAAGCAAGAGAGACGAGATGTGAGAAAGAAGGGTATGTGGCAACTTAAGGTATGCAGAAACTTAAAAAGGGTGGGGCTTTTTTAGGGTTTTGCAGTAACCGTGTGATGCAAGCACCAAATCGGACAAACCCAACTAGAGCCCGATTGAAGACGAGCTGAATCAGTTGGACCGATTGACGAGTTGGGTTCAAATGTGTCGTCGTACCGATGGAGGGAAGAGAGGGCCCCGCTCTGAGTGTCACGTCAGCATCCATGTTGCCATGGGTCCCACACAATTCATGTTCTAACATTCCTAACACCCCAATTCGTGTGTAAAGATTTGGAAAAATCCCAGCAACCTAGAAAGGAAAAATAACAATGAAAATCACTCCACATCAAGTAGAGACGGTGGGACTGATTTGAACAGATTTTGGGCCTAATTTTTAGAGGTGATTTGCAAGGTAAGAAACCAAAATTGAGGGCTGAGATTTAAGGGGATATCTTCGTTGGATCTAGCTACATCCTTGGACAATTGGACCTCACAAAATCAGCAACCAAACTAGAAAGAATCAGTCATAAACGACCAGCAAGCAATGGAAAATAAAAATAGAAGAATAAGAAATTTATCTTTGGTGTTGCTGCTAATGATGGCTAAAGAAGGAGAATAAAATAGGAAGGAAGATGTGGAAATGAGTTGGGTTGCCAACGAATGTTGCTCATCTTATCAGTGGAAAATGTGCAAGATTATAAAGATGGAAGGCCACACCAGCAACCCATTGAGAATGAAGAGGAAGAAGATTGAGATAAAAAAAGTAGAATAAAAAGATTGCTACAAACGAAATGGGTTTGGGATTTAATGTTTATTTGATTTTCTTATTTATTTATTTGCTTATTTTATTTTATTTCCTTTTGTAATAAAGGCCTATAAATTGATATATTGGCCAAGGTTTAATGTAGACTTTTGATTAAATGAAAAATTACTCAAAGCTTTGTGCTTTCTCTCTAAACTGGTGAGTTTTATCTTTGTTGTTTTTAGTTTTATATTGTGTTGCATTAAATTCCATGTATAAACTAAATCTTCAGAAGGTTTTCGAGTTTGTCCCGAGTTCGAGCCGATTCAGAGTGTGGGTGTACTAATCACACCAGCTCCCAATTCCTCATTCGTGTCAGCCCGAGAATTCCTAATTTCTTTGGTGAGGTTGATTCCGCCAACAGTTCCAATGAAATTAGCCCCCACCTTCATTTTTCTTGAGAGTGATCGAGAGATTTGAGAGTGGATTTTTGGGTTTCTTCACAAAAATCCGTGATTCGTCTTAAAACCCCGGATCTAAATCTTCATATGCAATTTGGATTGCATCACCGTGTAACACGAGTGGGCCTTTTTATTTAAGGGGTCCTAAGCCTACCACTTAACTTGCCTTATGGTTAAGCCGGCCCTGTTAACATCCCTCCTTTATTTTACATACCAAATAGGTGAACAGTTGGCCGATTGGGCTTATTGTTTTCGGCCTATTTTACTAGGTTTAATTTCTAATTATTTGGCCCTATATAAGGAGTTTATGAATTGGGAGCCTATCTATTTGGGGGCCTTAGGTAGCGGCCTACTCCTTCTACAGACAGGATTAGGCCTGGTAACTACATTATGGAACTGGTTAGAGACATTTCTATTTCAGTTTAAATGGGTATTTCCATAGAAAATCACTATTCTTTCGAAGCATACAAACAGAAATGGAAAAGCATACATGTTCAAGCAAAACGGAGATACAAAAAACAAGGCTTTTTTTTTCCTTTTTCTGAAAGATAGACTAGCCTAACATAGTGCCGAGGAAGCCCTCAGATCTCTTAGCTTTAACTACTCATAGTAGGCATAAAAGATGGTTTCCTTTCAGAGCCTTTCCACATAAATTTAAGTAGAAAATTAGAATTGCATCAAGAGTTTCCAAGCAATTGGCCCAGGTTTGACACCTTGTAAACGCATTAGATTTTCTGGTTAAAAAAAATGGAAGAAAGAAAAAGAAGAAGATGATGGTGCTGATGGTGATGATACTAATGTGTCAAAACTATAAGTTCTCTATACAGGGCAGCAAAAGGCATGGTTTCTTATTAAAAAGGGAAAAAAACTATAGGGAAATGACATTTATGATAGTTTACACACATGGAAAGAATGAAAAAAAAACTTTATGAGGAATCAATGAATTAAAACTTATACTCCCTCTGTCCCAAATTAGTTGTCCTATATGGATTTTGGAATTGTCCCAAAATAGTTGTCTCATTTGTATTTAGGTAGTATAAAATGTGTTGAAAATGGATGAGATCACATGAATGCTAGCCTTATATAGAAAGTTCCTTAAAAAATACAAATATTTCAAATGAGACAACTAAAATGAGATGGAGGGAGTATTAAAGTTATAAGAAAGAACAGAGAAACTGCTAGAAATTATAAAGTACAGAAAACCATGAGCCATGACAACACAATTTCCTTTAAATTGTTAATAAAAAAAAAAAACCTCGAGTAAACTGATAAAACCCAAAAATACCAAACACCAGACTGGGGATAAGTATCCATTACAAAATAATCTCATATAAAAATCCATAATATAGTCATATCAAACCTAGAAATAAGGGGAGATGCCGGAGTGATGCCAATCACTGAGGAATATCTTTCTCAACCAGAAAAGAAATTGAAATCGTGGAAGAAGGAGAAAAGCGAAAACCCTAGAGGAGGTGGGGGTATTCATTTTCAACAACTTATATATATGATCTCCACCGGCCTCGGGATAGAATCATTGGAAGAAAATTCATTAATTATGTAATTTTGTGATATAAAATATAAAAAATTAACTATTTACATCAATTAATATTAACAAATTTAAAATATCATATTATATTAGATTATATTTATTATTTATTGTACTTTTTACACCTCATTTAAAAGAGTTTTTCACTTTAAAATTCAAAATATAGCCTCTTTAATTTAAAAAAATACATCCCTATAGAAATTTGACTCAATAAACTCCTCCATTATCCCTTGAATATGTACAAGCCTCTTAAAGAGGAAAGATATAAGTACAATCCCTTAATTAGGGAATCTCACAACTATACGAAAATACACACATAAGGTTAATCATTTCCTCTAATACTCTCCCGCAAACTCGATGATGGTAAAGCGGCTAGGTTGGAGCTAAGCGCTAAGAAGCGTTGCTTCGGCAACCCTTTAGTGAAAATATCAGCTAGTTGATCATGGAAGGAGACAAACTGAATCTGATGAGAGCCAGCGGTGGCACGTTCTCATAGAAAATGATAATCAAGTTCAATGTGTTTATTCCGAGCATGGAACATAGGATTAGCCGCCATGTATGTAGCACTGAGATTATCACAAAAAAGTATGGTCGGAGAAGAGAGAGGAATGCCAAGCTCTCGTAAAATATGTTGAATCCATACAGTATCGGCACAAGTATAAACAAGGGCCCTTTATTCAGCTTCAGCACTTTATCGTGAGACTGTGAGTTGTTTCTTGGTACACCAAGAAATTAAATTGGGACCCAGGAAAATACAATAACCTGTAATGGAGCTTCTACTATCAGGACAACCGACCCAATCAGAATAAGAGTACGCAGTCACATGCAAGGGTTGTGTCGCACGCGCAAGGTGTAGCCCACGACCAAGGGAACCTTTGAGAAAACGAAGAATGCGCTTGACAATGTCGAAATGAGACGTGCGAGGCTGACTCATGAACTGGGAAACAATGTGCATCGCATAAGCAATGTCAGGCCTAATTAGGGTGAGATAGAGAAGAGCACTAACAATGTGACAATACTCAGAGGGGTCCAACAGCAGATCACAAGTGGTGGTAGACAACTAAGTCTTAGCAACAATGGATATGGAGCAGGGTTTGCAGTCTAGAATCATGTTGTGACGAAGAATGTCAATGGTGTACTTGGTTTGAGATAAATGTAACTCGTTGGAATGTCAAGTCACCTCAAGGCCCATGAAGTAGTGGAAAGCGCCAAGATCTTTGATTTCAAATTCTGTACCCAGTCTGCGAGTTAAGGACTGAAGAAGCGACAAAGAATTGCCAGTCAAGACGATGCCATCAATATAAAGAAGAAGAACCGTATTATGTGTTCCACGTCTATATGTGAACATAGAGCTGTCAGCTTTGCTTTGAACAAAACCATGAGAGAGAATGAATGAGCTGAAACGTTAAAACCACGCCCGGGGTGCTTGTTTTAGACCATAAATAGCTTTTTGTAGTTTGCAAATATGATGAGGACGACGAGGATCAACAAAGCCAGGAGGTTAAGACATAAACTTCTTCTATAAGATGGCCATGAAGAAAAACATTCTTGACGTCTAGTTGGTGGATGGGATAAACAGAAGTAACGGCAAGACTGAGAATAGTACGGATAGTAGTGGGCTTGATGAGTGGACTGAAGGTCTCACATTTGCAGCCAATAGGATTGGAGGTTGGTGGGGGTGAAACAAAAGACCAAGTTTACTGCCGTAGAAGAGCATTGAATTCATCATTCATGGCTTGACACCATTCCACAAATCGAATAGCTCGAGTGTAGCAAGTGGGCTCAATATCAGAGGTAGAGACCATAGAAGCAAATGGTTGCATGAGAGGATGATGATGGCTTGGGCAGAGGAAGATGAAGAGGATACTGCGGAGGAGGCCATCGTTATGATGGGCGTTGTTGGCTGTTTTGAGATGTGCCCTTTTTTTTTTGGTGTCTCTGCTGTAGTGCTAGCAAAGAGGCAAGACAGATGAGAAAGAGGCTATAGGAGGCAGATCTGGTTGAATAGTAGCAATCAGCAAGAAGATCTGGACGTTAGAGAGAATGTGATCTGCTACAGAAAGAATCGGCTAAACAGATATGAAGACTGAGGCACCGAAGAGGGGCTTAAGCAACACCGGATAAAAATGAAGGGAGGCGAGGTGCCAAAACGTTAAAGCCAAACATACACAGATCTAAATAGAGAAAGTACATTCGGGTGAGATCTGAAATCAGTGACCAGATCTGAAGAAAAAGATTGAACAAAAATTGGGTGGCCGAACTGAGAGAGCAAGAGGCGTCTCTGTTAGTGTCGTGGCAAAAGAGTGGAGTCAGGTTGCACAGAGGTACAAAGCTAATGAAGGAGTAGATTTGGGGCAAAGCACCACCTCAAATAGAAATATGACTGAAACAATGGAAAGAAGCTAAATGGTGGGAGGCCTTTGTGCATGTCGGAGAAGCGTCCGATCTACACAGATTTGTTGTGTGATGCGAGTGGCAGCAATCTGGGTTACAAATATGAGAGGGTTCGATGACTCCAGGCCGGAGAATATCTGCTTAGGTGCACACGTTGTAGCAGGTGAAAGTTGCGGATTTAGAGAGGGGAGGCAACAACCCAGCAGATCTGTTGTTTTAGTGAGAGAAAGAGGGGTTCTTCAGAAAAGGCTGCATGCTGCTAGAGAATATAAGGGTCGTGGGCCAGACGAGTAAGGGAGAAGGCCAGCGCGAAGAGCTGATATGGGCATGAACAGATTTGGAGGAGAAAAGGAACTGGTGCTCGAATAGGGCACAAGCGGGAATCGCAGATGGTATACGAAGGAGAAGAAAAACAAGCAAGGGCAGGGCTCGTTTCTGTGTTGGGTGGGTAGGGACGATAGAGTAATGGAGAAAGAGAAAAAGTGATGAGAATCTCAAGTCTAGCTCTGTACCATGTAGAAATTTGGCTCAATAGCCTCTTCCATTATCCCTTGACTATATATGTGTACAAGCCTCTTAAAGAGGAAGGATTTAAGTACAATCCCTTAATTAGGAAATCTCACAACTATATGAAATACACACACATAAGGTTAACCCTTTCCTCTAATACTCCACCGTGGTATCAGAACCTCGTTGGTATTCTTATTGCGACCCTATCTGAACTTGTGCTTGGATAGGTTTTTGTGCTCTCCACTTGTCGTGAGATTATGAAACTATCAGCAATTCAATTTTTCACAACATTCTCTTCATAATGCCACTCATTTGCGTATTCAAGTGCTCTCTCTCTAAAGGTTCAAAGACAAATTCTGAATACTTGCATAATGCCAAATCCCTTGCTATGCTCTCGCCACATCAATCAGCAGGTCTCCAATGATAATCTCTTTACATCAGTTCTGCGTGGACTTGGCCCTGCCTACTCCATGTTTACACCATTACCATCTTCTCTCCTGCATTTCCGGCGTTCACGGATCTTCGCGCTCACCTCTTATTATTTGAGTCACAGCTCACACATCCAGTAAAGATCTCCTCATCCGATAGCAGTGGAGGCATGTCTCATACTGCCCTTCTCTGTTCATGCAGGCGAGGTTCCTCTACTCGTGGTGGTTACAGTCTTTGGGTTCGCACATACAATGGTAGAGGTGGTTGCGACAATCGTGGTCGAGGACGTTCACCTTCATCTCCCGGAGTTCTTGGAACTCCTCCGCCTGTTGTCATCCAGTGTCAGATCTGCTCCAAGTATGTACATAGTGCTACTCATTACTATTAGTGCTACCGCCAAGAGTCTCAGTTCGAAGCTGATCTTCCGTTACCTTTGTCGGCATGCAAATTGCTCCTCAAGTTGATCGCAATTGGTACCCTGATACTGGCACTACCCATCATATGATAGGTGATGCAAACCCCTTACGCTCTCGATCTGACTACGGTGGTACTGATCACGTTCTTTTGGGTAATGGTGACTCTCTTCTTATTGCACACACCGGTACTCTATCTCTCTCCTCTGGTTCCTCTACGTTTCATCTTTCAAATGTTCTCCATGTTCCCCGAATGCATAAAAACTTGTTATCTATCGCTCAATTCATAAAAAATAATTTCGTTAATTTTACTTTCTTCTCTTGGGGTTTTGTTATTCGTGATTTACGTACTAGTGCTATTTTGTTTCAAGGCCAACGTGAAGCCGGCCTTTATCCCATCAAGCCAACATTCGCACCGCTCATGTTTTAACTGCATCCTACTCCTCTTCGTCACTCTGGCACCAGTGTCTTGGATATCCATCTAATAAAGTGCTTCAAGTTTTAGCCACCAATAAATGTTTAGGACATTCTTTTAAGTTTTCTCGTTCCAATTTTTGTAGTGATTGTGCTTTGGGCAAGTCTACGTGATACCCGTTTTCAATTCGTGCTCATTGTACTCCACAACCATTTTATTTAATTCATTCAGATGTATGGATGTCTCCAGTTTTATCAGTTTCTGGTTTTCGATATTATGTCTTATTCACAGATGAGTATACACGTTATTTTTGGATTTTTCATATGCGACATTAATCGGAAGTTTTCACTCATTTTCAAAACTTTCTTGTATTTGTTGAAAATCACTTTTCCACTACCATTAAATACTTTCAAAGTGATGGTGGCAAAGAGTATGATAATCATTCCTTTCATAACTTGTGTGCGCAAAAAGGGATCATTCACCGTCTATCATGTCCACACACTCCAAAGCAAAACGATCTTACTGAATGCAAACACCATCATTTGTCTGAAATGGGCCGCACATTGCTTCTTGCGACACATCTCCTACATCACCTCTAGGTTGAGGCACTTTTCACTGATGTGTATTTAGTCAATTGGCTGCCACACAACTTCTTAAACGATCCTCACCTTATCAGAAGCTATATGGCACCACACCTGATTATCTCAATCTTCGCACATTCGGGTGTGCTTCGTACCCTTATTAGGTGATTATACTACTAACAAACTTCAACCTCGATCGGTTGAGTGTACGTTTTTTGGTTATAGTGATTACCACAAGGGCTACATATGTTTTCACTCCTCTACTGCAATAGCTAGTGTGTCGAAGATTCAACCAATTTGATTGATCCAGTTTTCTGCTTCGACTGGATCCGCATTCTCAGTGAAAGTCAGTGGATTCAACTGGTTAAAATTTTTCAGAGCTGTGGTAGCTCTTCCTTCGGGAGTCCTCTCCCAAGGTCCGTGGAGATCATCCACTATCCTTTGGAAAGCTTTTACCGTGGTTTGTACGGCATCTAAGGGGTCAGGTCGATTTTCAGGAGGTGGAACCGCACTTTCCCCCTGTCTCTCTTATTCTCCAACTGACCCAAACATTTTTTATAGTCATCATTGTATTAACATAATTCATTCAAACAAAAGTTTATCAAGTCACAAGATAAACAAACATACTTTATGTATCACATATCAGAGGAGTTAAATAGTCTCCATTCATGTCAGTTACAAAAGAGTATATACATACATTCCTTTTCACAAAAGTTTCCCCAAAAAGTTTCATTCGTAGGATCTTTCCCCATCTTTTTACATTTTTGCATGTATACACATGTATATTTTTACACCCATTCTTTCCTAACTGGTTCTATTTCTGTGATTCTTTCTAGTCTCCCCCATCCGAATGTAAGTCTTTAGAAGTGAGTCCTGACTGATATGGGCAAGCCTCTTCTTGGTGACCAAATCCTCCACATAATTGACATGGAACAGGTATCTATTACTTTTCATTTTTTAGATTTTGAAGCCATATGGGTTTCAATCTCCTCTGGATCAGATTCTGATGTCCATGATACTGAGTCGGAGTCACTAAGTGAAGAAGGTATCACCAATGGACTGGAAGGGATGCTTTTTTCCTGTTACTGAAGCTGATATTTTATCGTCAGACATTGTTGTCCAAAAATAAAACAACAGTTAGTAATGGAGGAAATAGATAATAATAATGCACTAAATAAAAGTCACACCCACCAAACACTACTAAGCATGTATAGTCTCATCACAGTCCGAGAGCTTGAACCTTGCTCTGATACCACCTTTGTCACGCCCCGATCCCGTATGCTGGCCCGGAACGCTACTAATTTTTTTTAAAAAAAATCTTAACCTAATGATTCACTAATTCCATAACATACTACCCATGTGAGTCTAATATCCATGTGAGATATCCGTGTGTTAAATATTTCTAAACATAGTCAGCAAAATCATTCGAACAGTTTGAACTCAAACACACGGTAGCAATATATTGAGCACACCAACACACAAACATATTACATGGAAAAATAAAACTTACGGACCTAAGTTTTTATGCCACATGAGGCATATTTATTATCAAAATACATAAAGTAGTCCATAGATTCATTTTGTTTCCTCGGGCGGAAAACTACGGGAAACATCCAAGTTTGACTCTCAGCGAGGCACCATTGGTTCCTCCATTCCTTCCTCTAGTTCATATCATGCAATATAAGGGACGTGAGTTCCATGAATGAAATGCAGTTAATCCACTTAACTCATTTTCACCATAGCATCCAACATAAAAAATACATGAAACAATAAACAATGCATGCTTCATAAATGCAATGCGGTTAATCCACTTAACCCATTTTCACCCTAGGATCACTTTCTAAGGAGTTTTACCAATTTTTACAGAGGTTAGCCTCATTTAGTAACTTGCAAGTGCATAAGGTCTCTACGACCCAGCTTATTAGCACGTCCAACCCAATGGTTCGCAAATGGCGTTCAATCTAACATCACAAGGTCTCCACGACTCGGTCTAATAGCCTATCCAACACCAACGGTTGATGGCGGTCGACCACAGCCTACTAACACGTCCAACCCAATGGTTCGTACACTGTGTTCGGCTAATCTCATCAATTATAGCCCAATGGCCAATATCAGATTTTCCAAAGTTATTATCTTTCACAGATTTAACTTATAATTATAGTTCTCACATGCAAATATCAAATGCATGATAATGCATGATTCCCAGTGCCCTCCTTACACAGGAACTTATTTTGAGAGAACCGCCATATTTTAGTCTTACCATTTGGTGTATCCAATACCAATATAAGAAATCAATAAAATAATCAATATCACACAAACATATAAAACTGGATTTAATAACACGAATGCCTTCACCATTTTTTACTCGACAATTCCCAGACACTCTATGGGTCCATTCTGCATTAGAGGCTACAAGTCCTCGACTCCCCGACTCCGTTTTTAACGCCTACGTTCTAAACAGTTAGACAATTTACATCCCTTACATGTACGCAGTGTCAGTTCTCGTATTCTGGACCTAATAACATTTCCATCTTTAAATGACCATGGGTCCCATTTTAGTCTGGTGTTGGTGGGTTTAACAAATAACACAATACAAGTGTTGGTTCGAGTCTCCTCACCTCTATCCGCAGCTATTATCACACAATTTGTAAGATAAAATAATAATATAAATTTCAAGTCAATAGAGTATTTACGAACTACTTCCCATGCCCCGTGCATTTTTCAAGAAAACATGATAAATATAGTGAGTCTCGTAATTCTTTCTACTCTATTAGATTAAGTCAGCAGTTAGTTGTCAGCCATCCAAAACATCATATCAAAATAAAACAGTGTCAGGTCTTGTATTTTTCCTGGCCAAAGAAAAATATTGAGATGGTGCCCAGAGGGTACAATGTAGGAAATTAAATAAAAGTACTTAATGCCCAACATTTTTTACCATCGAACGGCATTTTCTCTGTGCTACTAATGGGGGATTTCGGCCCAGAGGGTACAGAGATAGTATGTAAATAAAGAATTCAGTGCCCAAATCCTTTTACCACCGAGCAACCAAGGCCGTCTCAGATGGCCACCGAGCGACGTTTCTGCTACGTTACAGATGGAGATTTTTGTCCTAGAGAGTACAATGCAAGTAATACAAAAAGTACTCAGTGCTCCACTTTAAGACCAACGGGTGACTAAGCGTCTCCTCAGATGGTATCACCGAGCGAGTAAGCGCCAGTACTGATGAACCACCAGGTGACTAAGCGCCACCTCAAATGATATCACCGAGCAACTAGCGCCACTATGAATGATAGTGTGGCCTAGAGGTTACGATACTGAATTTAAACACACAATGTGTACAAATAAACACACAATTGTCAGATGGGGTTAATATTTTTCCCTTTTTTAATTAAATACTGAAAAACAAGCTTTGAACGTAAAATAAAATGATTTTTAAAGATATGACTTAAAATTTAGGAGAGAAGCCTACCTTTCCTCCATTTTGAAAAATTAAATTTTAAAACCCAATACTAAGCTATTTTAATTTTTAAACTGCTACGGAGTTACTAAAATTAAAAATAAAATAAAATCATTTCGGTACCTCACACACAAAAATCCGTCGAGATTTAACTAAGTTTGAACGCTCGAGAGAATGCGCGGGAAAACCCGAAGGTTACTGCACCTTGCTGCTTCTGTTACTTGCAAATGAACAGAAGAGAAGAAAAGAAGAAAAGAAAATGAAAGAAGAGAAAGGGACAGGAGAGAGAGAGGAACGACTTGGCTGGCTTCTGACGTTTTTGGAAGAAAAAGGAAATGAAGAGAAGAAAACGGAAGGCAGAGAGAGACGTTGGAAGCAACGGTTTTTTTTTCCTTCTATGCTGCTGCTTGTGGTTGGTTAGAACGAAAAGAACAGAAGGAAATGAAGGAAAAGAAGACACACTGGAGAAAGAGCGACAGAAGGGATAGAAAGAGAGCCCACTGCTGTGTTTTTTTTTCCTTTCCTTCACCCACAGCCCCTCTCACCCTTTTATAACTGTTTGAACGCTTTGTCAACCTTCCACGTTGCATGGCTATGTTGTAGCCCTCTTAGGATTAGGTTAGACTTTTTTTTATATATATTATTTTTTAATTGTTACTGGATGGCTATGTTGTAGCTTTAATAACCCATTAAGAATTTAGTTGGGACAGTCCAACACATTTACAGCTACAACAGTAGCTTTGTAATTGATCTTGTAAGATTTTTATTATTATTTTAATAATATCTTCTTCCTAATAATTTCACTCATATCCTTCATTAAATCCAAGCATTTTAAAGTCTCACTAAGAAATCTATAATTCATTAGATCAGATATTAAATTATAAACATAATATTAAATTTTGGAGAGAAAATTCGGTCGAAAACTCCGTGTTTTAATCGAAAATCAATTTTTTTTATTTTAAAAAATCTCTCGGAGAAAATATAATTTTATAATTAGATAGATTAAATTAGTCTAATAAAAATACTCTAAAGTTTCAAAGTGTTTCGAAGTCAAAAACCACTACATCTAAGCGACAAAATATTCGACGGCTCACATTTCTTGACGTAAAATAACTATAAAAAATTTGATATTTTGGAAATCTGAATATACAAAAGGCTCAGTTATACTACAGATTGAATATTAACTCTCTCCGTATATTTTTAGGATTTTGTCTTTCTTATCAAAGTGGGGTTTTGCCACCTATAAAATTTTATGCAGTGAAAATAGATAGAATTAGGTCGAGATTGGCATTCTACTAAGTCGAGAATTTAAAAATAATGCAAGATCAAAAATTTGAGGTTGAAATGAAATTAAATGCTTGAGTTTCCAAAACAGCCAAGTTTTAACGTAAAATAATATTATTAATAATCATAACTTGTTATTATACCTTAAAATTCAATTTGAAAGAGTTTTCGGACCCAGATCGAGTCAACCTCAGACTCGTTGAGAAGCTCATTCAATATTCTTTATGATTATTAGAACAAAAATTAAAATTATTGGCTAAAAAATTATTTAATTGATAAAAATTAGTCTAAATTAACTATTAATTTGGGGTAGGATATCACACATCAACACACTAGCATTGACTATGATGAAACCTTTACTCCAGTCGTCAAACCCATTACTATCCGAACTATTCTTAGTCTTGCCGTCACTTTTGTTTGGCTCATCCACCAGCTAGATGTCAAGAATGCCAAATCCATATAGTGAGCTTATTATAATTTTCTACGAGAACGTGTCACCACTGGATCTCATCATATTCAGTTTGTCTCCACACATGATCAACTAGTTAATATTTTCACTAAGGAGTTGCCGAAGTAATGCTTCTCAATGCTTAGCTCCAACCTCGTCGCTTTACCACCGTCGAGTTTGCGGGGGAGTATTAGAGGAAAAGGTTAACCTTATGTGTGTATTTTCATATAGTTGTGAGATTCCCTAATTAAGGGATTGTACTTATATCTTTCCTCTTTAAGAGGCTTGTACACATATATAATCAAGGGATAATGGAAGATGTTATTGAGCCAAATTTCTACATAACCTATCTGGGAACTTTTCTTAGTGGAATCATTACGCTCTGTGAACTCGGGTGGTTTTGCCGAACCACGTAAAATCTATGTGTTCTTGCTTATTCTTGTGCATGTTTTGATTTGTAATTGACTGCGTGTGGGGTTAATTGAATAACAAGACAGTACTATTCAGAAAATGAATATTCAACATACATTGTAGTGCTTGTATGAAATCTCTTTAACATTCACGTGTGTACTTGACATGACCAAGTTGTGAAACCCATTGAAGTGTGGATAAATAATCAAGCATTCAGGTGGCTCTGTCATCAACAAACTTGATTGGAGTTCCTGGATATTCTTTGTTGCCTAGATGGGGTAAAGAAATGGTGGCATGGCAACCATCGTAGGACGTCAAATGACTAGGAGAATAGCAATTTGGCTGGCTTGGGAATGAAGGGGCTGACAGAGCCCTATGAGCTACAAAACAAATAATCAATGCAGCCTCAATTCCAGTTTGTTTGCCTGCAATTCCATGGGAAATATCAGAACATGGCCCTCTTCTGTTGCATCTCATGTTTGATCAATGTAACCCAGCATTTCTGGGTCATCGTGTAAGAGATTCAAGGAAGTCGCTTTCGCATTCAAAATTGCGAGATCCTTGAACATATAAAACAGATTGACAGGTTTTTCTGTCGGTGTAGAGCACTGCAAATTGCCTCTTCGATAATAAGATGAGTCCCACTGTCGCCTCTGCAGGATAATTACAAATCTAGGGAATATTTCCAAGGCTGTGGAACTTTGAAGTTCACAATATGCAGGTCACATGGTAAGGAAGATGCTAATGGGGAGAAGGATTTTGGATGCGACTGTATGGAAATTTCCTCTGTTTTTTGCTGATGAATGTGTGAATTGGATAATTCAAGTGTGCATCAACACGATGAGAGAGAACAGAGGGGCTAAGTGGCATTGAAGCAGACATAGATGCAGATGCCGATAAATTGGATTCCCGGACCATGTGGAAAAGCACATTCATTGGGCGGTTATCCATGACGGCGCTCAGCATGATGAACCAAACGTCGGTCAAGCTTAATTTCTAGCCAACCACTTTTAAGGCTTGCAGTTCCAAGCGATTGCCAAGAATGGACAGAAAATCGGCGACCATCTGGACCTTGCAGAAAGGTAAGTGGAGGTATAGGGTAGTAGTTTCCTTGCAATGGAATCTTGGAATAGGTTTCCCTCCGACTCATTTGAAATCCATCCAAATCAGAGTAGAATACCCCTTTACTGTCAGTTCCTTATCATTGAATGTTGGACCAAAGAGCTCAACATGGTATTCCTTCTCAATATGAAAATTGTAGTGTGTTATCTCCGTTGTAGATACGAGTGCTATGAGAGATTGGGGTCTTCTCCCATATCGTTTTTGGATGAGAGTAAGATTCGAGCACCAAAGGGCCCTCCAATATTACCACTTGTCCACCTACTTGAATGACAAATTGAGCCTATCCAACAGGTAAGCTCCACTCCCCTAGCTTGAGTACATACCTATTTCTTCATTCACAATAGTTTGAGAGTACTAGGGCTGTAAACGGATCTGATCCGGCTCGGCGGACCGTCTGGCCTGGCCTGATTATTAACAAAACGGGCTGGATCCTAGAGTCCGTTTATTTTTATGGACTGTCCATCAAGAGTTCGATTAATATCGGGCAGGTAGCGGATAGTTCGTAAGCCCGTCGAACGGTCCACGAAATGAAGTAAAAATAACCACAGAACCCTAATGCTATTTCCTCACTCTCTTCTGCTCTATTGATCGCTTCGTTGTCTCCCAATTTCATTCGCTCTTCCTTCTCTCGCCACGTGTCTCTCCATCTCTTTCATTCTCTTGCCGATCTCTCTCAAACTCTTTCACACTCTGGATCTCTCTCGCCTGAATCTCTCATGGTTTTCTCGGTCTCTCTCCCTAGGTCTCTCTCTTGGTCTCTCTGTCTCTCTCTAGGTCTCTCTCTGGGTCTCTCGGTCTCTCTATCTGGATCTCTCTCTGGGTTTCTCGGTCTCTCTCTAGATCTCTCTGGGTTTCTCTCTTCGGGTCTCTTTAATCTCCACCGTCTTATTTTCCATTCCCACACCGAAGACCCTGAAGAAACTTATAAAGGAGAGGAGAGGAAGAATCAGAGGCAGATGCCAGAGGAGTATTTGTACGGGGGTAATTTGCAGTACATGATCTCCATAAATTCGAGCGGACCAGATTCGAGAGTCTCGAGTCTCGAGTCTCGATTAGTGTTTCTAATTTGCAATTTTCAACTCAAGCCTCTCACTCTTTCTCAGCCCTCAACCACTCTCTTGCTTCCTCCACTTCGCCCGGATTTGGGAAAAAAAGGTAAAATCCCCTAATTTCTTCACTGCCACCGATCACGGACAAAATAAAAATGATAACAATAACGCCAAACAAGGATATATTTTCATTTGTGCTAAAATAATAGTTGTATTTTATAAATTATTTATTTTTATAGCAGGACATTCTTGTGGTTGATACCCAAATATCTCGAAATATTTCTTTCTGGGCAAAGCTCATACTGACAGATATTGAAAGATAAATTTAGATATATGCTAAATTTACATACTTGGTAAGATACCTACTGATTTTCAATCTTCCTTCTAGTCTAAGGTCTCATGGGTTGTTCATGCAAATTTAGATCGAGTAAAACATACAATGTATCTCCAACTAAACCCTATTCTGTTTTCAGTGTTGGAAACAATGATGGTTTTATTGACATTTGAGAATGATGCTATTTATCTTTTGATGATTTGTTAATTGAAACTTCAAATTAAGCTTTTTTGTTGGATGAATGTGTCTTTTAATGTTATTTTGATATGTTATTTAACAATAAACTCATGTGGAACTGTATGACATTGTTTTTACTCAAGAAATGTTTGATGTAGGCCTGTAAATGTTTGATGTGGAATATTTTCATCCAATTTTGTAGTTTTGCTAAGAGGTGATTACATGCAAATCTGCTCCTGTGAAATTGATTTTTTTTTTGCTTTTGTTGTTTTTACTTGTTACTAAAATGGAGATGGAGATGGGCAAGAAGAACTTCCATTCAAAACATATGCATTTCTTGTTGACATTACTGAGGGGAATTTATGGGCATCTCTGAACTTTCATCTGCATTATCTTTATTCTGACTTGTGTGTGAAGTAAATATTGTAGTAGGAGACAAGGAATATTTGATTTGTTGCCCTGTTACTTTTGTGATTGTGCCTTGTCTTTTGGGTCTCTTCATTGCCCATTCTAAGTAAGACACTGGTTTGTGTAATTTCATCCATCATGCCTCAAAAGACAAGGGGAAAAAAGAAAGAAAATATCCAGCAATCTTCATACTGAAAAATCCATTAGCATCCACTTGTTGATTTTAGATGATGATATGATGATGGAGGTTTTGGTAGTTTGTATTTTGAGATGTAATAAAAGATTGAGCTAGTAACAATCTGCAATTGACTTTAATATTTGCACAATTTCTGTTTTTTTTTCTTTCTTTCTTTCAGACAGAAATGCCATGTTATCTGTTATTACTAGGAGAAATACATTTTCTAGATACATCATCACCATCATAATCACTAATCCTATTTATTTGCAAGAACATCTATCTTTAATATCTGTTGTGATGCAGAGTTGTAGGTATTGACATTTCAATATACTCATGGGAGGCAAATGCCAACTGCCTGATTTCTCAGGAGGCAAATGCCAACTGCCTGATTTCTCTGGCATCATAGCATATGATTGTGATGGAAATCTCATCCAACCCATTACTCCTTCTCCAGCATATGATTGTGATGGAAATCTCATCCAACCCAATACTCCTTCTCAACTTGTTCGATCTTTTAAATGATCTCCCGCCTAATCTAGCATCATATATCTCTATGACATTGATGCCTCAACCTTTGCATCTCAACAATAATATTTGTGATGTTTGATTTTGATTCTGTTTAACTCCGGTTAACTCTATTCTCTTTAACATTTGTCTTTAGTTTCTTTTGAAATTAGTTTTTGAATTTAAATCAAATTCATTTCAATACATGTTAATGTTTGTTGATGATTTTACAAGATTTTTTTATATTGTGAAAGAATAATCAAATGTGCTTCTCAATTTTAAGATGATTTGTTGAAGATGTACTTGATAAGACGATCAAATGTTTGAGGATCGATAATAGAAGGGAATTTACTTCAAATGTACCGGTTACCTTTTGTTGAATTTCCCAGCAACTGATCCTGTTAGTGTATTATCCATCTTCCAAGTACATTGGTGCCTTCTTTATACTTATTGTTCATTTTTTTTTCTTTCAATATTTCATTTACCTCTCCAACCTAGCTTATCTTTGCTCTTAGAAGATTATATACTATTTATGACTAATTGGATTTGTAAACTATGAGTTATTTACCTTTTATTATCAATAACTAGTTTCTATCTTAACCGATGTGATGTATTTTTCATATTTTGGTAGTCAGTTAAAGGGTATTGTGTTCTTATAATGTATGGGTTGTGAATGTGTTCTTTCTTATAGGAACTTAGTGCATTCACTTATTTATTAAAGAGGTTGTGTGAATGTGTTCTTTTTTATGGGAATTTAGTGAATTCACTTATTTATTAAGGAGAAGTGTATTTATTATATGAAGTAATCTGAAAATTTATGTGGACTTCTTTATCTATTGTTTTGCATGTAAATTGCAGGTGAGAGGATAAATTTGGTTAATGGTGGAAGGAGTGTGAGATGTTTGAGGCTTATAATTCCAGCAAGGGATCTCCAAAAAGTTACAGACATGAAAGAGAGGATATAGAAGGAGAGCTCCAATAAAGAGATTATTTTATTTGAGCTTAATTTCAGTAGATTGTAACATTATATTATCATGTATTTGTCTCTCTCACGGAAGTTATAGGATATTTAAGATCAGTTTAAAAGCAATCTGAACCTCTTTCGAAGGAAATAATACAAACTAAAAATTTCTTTTTTGACTTTGAATACTTAGACTAAACTAAAAATTTAAAAAAAAAAAAAATTATCAATTGAAAAGTTCAAAATTTATCTTCAATATAAAGTTCAAAATTTATCTTAATTTTTCTATAAAATTATTTTAGGGAGAAATTTGTCTTTCATCCAATCTTTTGATTAAAAACTTGAAAAACTTAGCTGTTAAAGTTAATTTGACTCAACAAAAATTTAAGTTGAGCCATTCAAGAGTTATTTTAATTTTTTTTTTAAATTAATTATAATTTTCAACATAGAACTATTAAATCAAGTCTTAATTTCAAATTTTTAAATTTTGATTTAGGTTAGAATAAAATATCTGATTTATTGGGTTCAGTCTAAAAAAAAAATGAATTTGGGCCTTAGTAGTATGATGGATTGAAAATAGACAATCGGGCCTTTATCGGGCTGCGGACAATCCGATAGCCCGATCGGGCCGGGTCAGATCCAAGATTATTCGGGCCCTGCATTATTGGGCTGGGCCGCAGACGGTCCGATTATCCTATCGAGCCGGGCCGGACCTAAGTCCGTTTACATCCCTATTTGAGACCCATCTTTATCAGTTATTTGCTTCAAGTTGTTAGCCTTGATGTCAAACGTGATAGTATGACGCAGGCTTCTGATCTTCCCAGTATCACCATTCAATTCTGAGCAAACATAGGGGTAATGGGTTGGATTCAGTTAATATTTTGAGTTTAGCAGGTGTAGCCTTTTCACATCCCACAAATCCATTTGCAACATAATAGGTTTGCAAACCCATTGGGGGAATAGAAGCTTGCCAATTAAGGCAGCGCCGCCCAGCAAACATCTTTTCATTATCATGACCCATTTGATTGTAGCATACTTATGTCTGGATTGTTAATAATAACCATGACAACCTCATTCCTCGTTTGCTCAAGGGGATTGAAAAGGACTACTACCTAAATTGATTTCCTTATGCACATCATACTTCGAACGAACCTGCTCTTGCTCAAACTGAGATTGTTGTACAGATCCCTGCTCTAGTGATCCCACCTCACCAGGTCGGGAATAATTTATTCTACCTGCTTCCTCACCAAGGGTGGGTCTGAAAGTAATCTTCAAGGGTACCAAACTTTGCTTCGGTATTTAGACTAGGATTGGAGTTAATAAAATCAAATATCATCTGATAGTTTCTAAATTGAGCTTCTGCTTCCTCTTGCTGACATACCGAAAGTCACCCCATTGATTCTGTACAAAGTTGAATTTTTCTTGTACAAGTCTAACAACTTCATTGCTCTTTCCTGCACATTGTTTGATTTGTCTCAACTGGATATTGTCTCCATGGGCAGAACTCATAGCCAAAGCCAGACATTCGGGCAAAGTCAAACTCGTAACAAATAGCTGGCTCAGGTCCCCATGTTGTTGGGGTGCGAACGTGAGTCCCACATCGGTTATGAGGGGCAAAAAACTAAGGACTTATAAGAGACTGGATCATTTCACTTATTACACTAGTCTTTTGGACTGAAAGCTCAGTCTTAACATATGCATGAGAATATCATAAAAATAGAATGGCATCATGTGAACAAAAATATCATTGTTTCCTCCATATCCCTACTTTGTCTCCATATCTACTCCAAATTCTTATTCAAAGCTAATTCCTCCTTCATCTCATAATGAGTCCTCTGTATAAGCATGTTCTGGAAACCCATGATAAGCCATAGTAGAGGAATACCCAAAATGATCTATTGCCTATGATTTTTTTGGTACGACACCAACTGTCATGTAACCACATCCCCCCCTCCATCATCTGACACCAAAAAGTAAATAGAGATATAAGTATGGAATTTCAAAATGGATTTTATGGTTTCATTATGCAAAATGGAAAAAATTGGTTCAACTTGAAGCTAGGAATACCAGCAGTGTATTTTAAAAAGTAGCGAAATCTATTATGCATGGATTGAGAGAATTTGCAATTTGTTCTGGCCAATCACGCCCATTATTCCATTGTTCATCTGGTGAGAACTGTAGATTTTTTCCCCTTTCTAGCTTGTGGTCAATAAAAGTGGAAGGGGCAGAGAAAAGCTTCTCTTCCAGTTAGTAGTGAGATTTTGACAGGGAAAAGAACTGTTTTATTATCTCTCCATAGCCAGTCCCATCAGATGAGCAATTTGGGTAACTTAAACCATACCTCACATTTAGAAAATAATATTTTGCCAGTATAAGCCATCACCATTCAAGCCATCCATTGTGAAAGTACCCTTTACATAGGTGTTAGAACAATCTGATTGACCCGAGAGAAGGGGGGTTGAATAGGTCAATCCAAATTCTTTGGTCCTTTTGGAATTTAACTTGATTGATTAATTAAGTGCAGCGCGAAATAACAATCAAGAGTGTGTGTTAACAGATGTGTTCAAATAATCTACTCAAGGAATTTGCTCTAACACCACAAGCACGAGGACACAAGATATATAGTGGTTCGGTTCGCCAACCTACATCCACTATTAGGACTCGCTCAACCTTTAAGTTATCCCCAATTTACTATGTGGGGACTTACACACTCACAATTAGAGTAAGAATTCAACCTCACTCAATCGGTTGGGAATTCCACCTACCACTGTGCCAGAGACGACGCTTTAGAGTTTTTATAGTGGTTCCAGGGTACCTCCCTTTAATCCACTCGGGGTTACAGGTTTTTAAAAAAGAAAATTAAAAACCAAAACGCACTTGCCTATAAAACTCTTTCTCCTTGATGTGTGCTTCTTGAAGATCTCACCCAAGTTGTGTCGACGCTCCTTCTTCCAGTCGTCGTGTAACAATCACAATCTTGTGGGCAACAAGGAAACTTGGTTTAACCAAGGCTTTCCTAGTTTATCACTTGCAAACTCAATCCGAAGATTGGTTGTTTATGAACTTTCTCTTCTCCTCTCTTTCTCACTTGCAAACACAATCCGAAGATTGGTTGTTTATGATTTGTCTCTTAAGAGTGTTAATTGTTCCTTAGAGTGTATAACTCTTTTCAGCACAAGGAAGATAGTAAAACGATCACACAATACTCATATTTATAGAAGAGTTTTAGTGGTCATATTGGCTGTCCAGGACTGACAGGTCGGTGGCATCGATGGGTCAGTGTTCATATTTATTACCGTTCAACAACCTGACCGTTGCACATTAAATGCACCCTGAACGGCATTATTACTTCCCCACCAACATGTCGATGTCACTGATGGGTCGCCACTTATGACACCTAGGGGTTGACCATACGAGAGACTCGTTCTGGTACAGAAACATGTCTTTACAGTAGTCTCCACTTTGGAAACCAATTACCCAGAACGACCTATCGCCCTTTGCCAAAGGGTCGGTCCTATATCTCTTGATCGGTCTTTGCTTGCCGATATGTCTATTTTATCGAGAGCCCTTATAAGTTCCCACGCCAGAACTTATAAGTTTTATACCGACGAGTCGTTGACCATGAGGGGTCGTTCAAGTTCATCACCGATGGGTCGGTGCATATGAGACTCTCGATCAGAGGTATTTCCAGAATGACAGCCCTAATTTTCAGAACCAATGTCAATCTGGCCGACCAGTCTTTGACTATGATGGGTCGTTCCTAACTACACCGAGAGGTCGGTGAAATAGATTGGTCGTGCTAACAGTGAACATAGTTCATGTTTCCATTTTCACTTCCAATTCATTGTTTAGCTTCCTCTCTAGGCATGATATGTTTATTACCAATATATGCAACTAAGCCTAGTGGTCCTCTCTTTGGTGTGGGTTCCACCTAGGGTCATCTATGGCCTTATACATGTTCTTGTGATTGCCATGAAGACGAGCTTTGAGCTTGGTGGAGCATGATCTTCTTTCTCGATCATCTTGAGTCTTCAAGCTTCTTGGTAAGTGCTTCTACTCAAGTCATGTAATTGACAAACAAGGACTCAGTCAAGCCAGGGCACCTAACAATCTCCCCCTTTGTCAATTACATGACAAAACGTAGAAGCTAACCCAATTATATACGCACCCTTTATTACAACACATTTAAATACAAAACATTACATCAATTACATATATATTCAAATGGATTAACAAGACTATAGTCTTCATATTCTTGCTCAGATTGCTTCATACTTATTTTACTGTTTAAACACAAAAAGCAAGAAACACTAGACAATCATTGGATGGGTTAGTCAAAACCACAACACTAGACAATCATTAGATGGGTTAGTCAAACCATAAAACATCCATGGGCTAAATACGATTTCTTTCCCCATACACAAATGAATTGTTAGGATTCCCCCAATCTCCTTGAGCTTCCCAGCTCCAAGCTTCTACTACTTTCTCCCCCATTTTGTCATTCAATTGACAAAGAGTTAGTAGACATGCACCAAGATTAAGCACTCCCCCATGCTTCTTGCATTGGTGCTTGACTAAGGTCTATTCCAACTTATGGTTCTCCTCCATGGTTCAGTGCACACTTTTTGTGCAACAAGGTTTGTATGCCTTTGCACAAGCTGATTTCCAACATATTGCTTCAAGGGTAAAGCTAATATCCCTAGCTTTTTCGAGTTTCCTTCCCCATTCACTAAGCAGTTTTTCTTAGCTTTTTCTTCTTTACTCCCCCACAAACTTAGCTGCCCCTATGTTGATTTATCTTCAAGCTTTCAAGCTTACATTCACTTTCATCCACAAATTGTCATGACCAAGTGAGCAACCAATTAGCACATATTTTGTGCTCCCCCATGTTCCAAGTATATGTGTAGCATCACATCTCAAATCCTTATCTCCCTAACATGCCAATACAAAATCAATTCATCCAAACTTGCATGTTAGTGTGTCATACATAAGATATAAATGGCATACATACACACCAATACACATATCACACTAAACCAAACCTTATCATTGTATTGATAGCAAAATGTGCATTTGAGTACATATGGTGGTTGTTAGGGGGCATTGTGGATGCTTAGACAAAATACCAAAAGTATAGTTTTTCCAAGGACAAAGAAAACTATCCTAAGCAGAGCCATCATGAGGAGGTGCAAGAGGAGGAGGAGTATCTGGAACTCGATCGGAGAAAAAGGTAGCCTCAACTAGATCCTGAACAGTCAATCGGATACTTTCTAGACTATTTTCAAGATAGTCCATTCTCCTTACTAGTTGGGATACCTTTTTGCTCAGATTTTCTAGATAAGGGTGCTTAGACTCTTTTTCTTCATCAGAGTCTCTCCAAAAATCGTCAAAGTCATCTTTTTCCTCTTCACTGTCAGCCTGGTCTTCGTTTCTGGTTCTACGACCATTTTCTTCATCTACTTTTTCTCTCCTTTCCTCTCATCTTTCTTTGAAAATGACACCCTTGTCAACTATGGAATCTTCTCCTACCACAGGTTGAGTTTCCTGTTTTTCCTGAATATACACAGGTTTTTCAAAGCATGACCTAGGGCAAGACCGAAAAGATGTCCTTTTGGTTCTTTTGGCCCACTAACTCGTACGATTAGATTCTCCTCATTCTACAAAGTACATAGGACGAGTCAGAGCTGCCGTCTTCGTGGGTATGGTTTTTCCTGGAGGAGATCCTCAAACACTAGTTCGAAGAAAGATAAGGCGAAACCTGAGCTTTACTTGATCTACGAAAATCACAAAAATGGTGATTTTCAGGCTTCTTAAGGCTTGAGGAACGAAATCCTTATGATTTTCCTGTAAGAAATCACTCATAGAGGTCCTATCGACTAGTCTAGGGTATGGGAGGAGAAGTAGGGACCACAGACCTCCGCTGGAGGGAAGACAGCGAATTCGAAAGTGTTGTCCCTTTCGCAGAAAGTGACCCCAATTTATTTTAACTTTCTGTCTCACCGATATGTCGGTTCCACAGACAGGTCCATTCACCGACATGTCGACAACACCGAGAGACAGAAGTTGCAGGCACTCATCCTTGATTTGTGCATCTTTGATGGAGATCCTAATCTAAGCATGGCAAACAAATATTCATGCACACATGTGCCAAGCATAATTTCATCCAAACATGCACATACACAACAATACTCATTCAAAAATTATATTTAAAAAAAAAACACTTTGAATGAAATGTATGGCTTTCCAAGTAGAATATGTACTATAGCTAGGAAGAGTACATTCTAGACTTGTATGTGGCCAGTTCCTCTCTTCATGTCATAGCATTTTTCTGCTATGTGAACTCACATGGTCTCTTGTGAGTTCATTTGTAGTGGTCTAAGATATGGAAGTGAATCTTAAACCACAATAAAACATAATTCATGGTCTATCTCCTAGGTACAAAGATTATGGCATTTGGTGTTGCATATACACCCCTATGATCGTACCTTTGATGACCAAACCTTGAATTCATCAACTCTCTTAGGACATGATTCATTTGTCTTAGTAGAGAGTCTTGCCTTGTATCCACCTTCCTTGAGTTTCTTTTAGGATTAGGTGTTAGGTGGATACCTTTTAAGCTTAGGCTTTACTTGGTTGGGCCTTAGTGCTTTCTTTTCCAGGTATCTCTTCAGATGATAGCAATTTATTTTGAAATGCCTATCCTTGTGGCAGAAATTGCACTTACCCGTTGAAGGGCGAGAGATACCTGTTTTCCTGAGCTCCTTATAGTCCATAGGTACTTTGGAGGATGAAGCACCAAGATCAGACCTATCACCATGTTGTCTACCCACACCAAGGAGCCTTTTAAGCCTTTCACCTCCTTGGGTAAACCTGTCTTGGAACTTTTCTTTGTGAATTTTTAGTTCGTTAACTTCCAAAGACAGTCTTTTAACATCCTCTTCAAGAATTTTATTGCGATGCCACAAATTCTCGACATCCATACAATGAATAGCTACTTCTTCTTAAAGAGTTTTATTACCCTTTTTTAAGTTTGTATTTTCAGTGTTAGAGAGTAGCAGTTTGGAGATTATGAGAGATTTTTCATATTTCAGGTCTTCCAACTAATTAGAGAGGTTAAGATTTTCATTTTGAACCTTGTTGAGTTTTTTAGCCAGCCTCTCACTCTCCAGGAACAGGGCTCTGTAGGAAGTTTGAAGATTTTTATCATCTTCACTCTCTTCTTCCTTGGTTTCAATTGTGGGATTTTCATGATCATTAACGACCGAGGCTATGAGACCTTTTGATATGTCCACCTTTCGTTGAGTCTCATCATCTGAATCACTTTCTGATTCAGAAGTTTCAACATGGGTCACACCCACATTTATAGTCTTCTTTATTTTATCCGAAGGACACTCAATCATGTAGTGTCCTCTTCCTCCACAATTGAAGTAGGTCTGCTCCTTGACATCCTCTCTCTCTTTCCCTTTCCCTCTAAATTCCTCTTGCCTTTTAGGGTAATTTTTACTTGTTTCACCCGTTCCCATTCTTCTCAAGTTGTTTTTCTTTGCAAAGTTTTTATAAAACTTTTTGGCAAACATTGCCATTTCATCACTTGAGAGTTCATCTTCCGAAAGTTTTTCTTTTTCTTTAGTTTTCTTTGCTTGTTTTAAGGAGGATTTCAAGGCAATTGATTTATCCTTTGGTTGTTCAAAATGTAGTTCATAAGTTTGCAATGAACCAACCAAATCTTCAATTTTCATTAAGGACACATCTCTGTTGTCCTCCATAGCCACAACCTTGGGCTTGGTTCTTTCTGCAAGATTCCTGACAATTTTGGTGCATACCTTGTCCTCGATATCCTTTCCCCTAAAGCGTATATTTGATTTACAGTGTTGCTAACCTTGGAATAAAAGTCACTTCATCCTCCTTCATCTTAACAGTGTCAAACTGATTTTGGAGGTCCTGAAGTTTAGAACTCTTAACTATTGAGGTTCCCTTATGGTTTCTCTCAAGAACTTCCCATGCTTCCTTTGCAGTTTTACAGGTCATGATTCACATGTATTCATTATCTGAAACTGCATAATTAAGGGCATTCATGGCTTTCCCATTTGATGTCTGAGCAGCTTTCTCAGCAGGGGTCCAAGAAGCAAAGGGTTTGGATGACACGGTTGTGATGGAGGCTGCAGTTTTCTCTTCTAGGGGTTCTTCCCATCCAGACTTTACAATATCTCAAACCGATGAGTCAATGGAGATAAAGAAGCTTCTCATTTTGGCCTTCCAAGAGGCATAGTTTGATCCATCGAAATAAGGAGATTTGGAGATTGCATAACTGCCTCCCATTGTATTCTAGCTTTAAATCTACTCAGATGATTAAATCCTTCTAATGAGCACTAGGCTCTGATACCAATTGAAAGCACCCTTTACACAGGTGATAGAACAACCTGATTGACCCTAGGGGGGGGGGGTGAATAGATCAACCCAAATTCGTTGGTCCTTTTTTAATTTAACTTGATTGATTAATTAAGTGCAGCGGAAATAAAATTCAAGAGTGTGTGTGTTAGCAGCTGTGTTCAAATAATCAACACAATGAATTGTCTCTAGCACCACAAGCACAAGGACATAAGATATATAGTGGTTCGGTTCGCCAACCTACATCCACTGTTAGGACTCGCTCAACCTTGAGCTATCCTCAAATTTACTGTGGGGACTTACACCCTTACAATTAGAGTAAGAATTTCACCTCACTCAATCGGCTGGAAATTCCACCCACCACTGTGCCAGAGATGATACTCTAGATTTTTTTTGTAATGGTTCCAATGTACCTCCCTTTAATCCACTCCGGGCTACAGGTTTTTTAAAAAGAAAATTAAACACCAAGAAGCACTTGCCTTAAAGCTCTTTCTCGCTGATGTGTGCTTCTTGAAGATCCCACCCAAGTTATGTCGATGATCCTTCTTCCAGTCGTCGTATAACAAACACAATCTTGTGGGAAACAAGGAAACTTGGTTTAACCAAGGCTTTCCTAGTTTATAACTCTCTCACTTGCAAACTCAATCAGAAAATTGGTTGTTATGATATTTCTTTCCTCCCCTTTTTCTCACTTGCAAACACAATACGAAGATTGGTTGTTTATGATTTTCCTCTCAAGAGTGTTGTTCGTTCCTTAGACTGTATAACTCTTTTCAGCTCAAGCAAGATAGTAAAATAATCACACAATACTCATATTTATAGAGGAGTTTTAACGATCATATTGACTGTCCAGAACCGATAGGTCGGTGGCACCGATGGGTCAATGTTCATATTTATTACTGTTCAACCACCCGACCGTTCCGCATTAAATACACCCTCAATGACATTATTACTTCCCGGCCGTAATGTCGTTGTCTCCGATGGGTCGACACTTATGGTACCGAAGGGTTGTCCATACAAGACGCTCATTCTGGTGCAAAAATATGCTTGACAGTAGCCTCCACTTTGGAAACTGGTTATCCAAAACGACCTGTCACACTTTGCCGAGGGGTCAGTCCTAAATTTCTTGATCGATCTTTCCGTGCCGATATGTCTGTTTTATCGAGATCTCTTATAAGTTCCCAGTCCAGAACTTATAACTTTTATACCGACGAGTCGTTGACCACGAGGGGTCGTTCAAGTTCATCACCGATGGGTCGGTGCATACGAGACTCTCGGTTAGAGGTGTTTCTAGTATGACAGTTCTAATTTCCGGATCAATGTCAATATAGCCTACCAGTCTTTGACCACGATGGGTCATTCCTGAGTACACTGAGAGGTTGGTGAGATAGACTGGTCGTGCTAACAGTGAACATAATTCATGTTTCCAAGTTCACTTCCAATTCATTGTTCAGCTTCCTTTCAAGGCATGTTATGTTTATTACCAACATATGCAACTAAGCCTAGTGGTCCTCTCTTTAGTGTGGGTTCCACCTAGGGTCATCTATGGCTTTATACCTGTTCTTATGATTACCATGACAACGAGCTTTGAGCTTGGTGGAGCATGATCTTCTTCTTCGATCATCTTGAGTCTTCAAGCTTCTTGGCAAGTGTTTTTACCCGAGTCATGTAATTGACAAAAAAGGGACTTGGAAACAGGGACTCGGTCAAGCCCGGGCACTAACACATTGTATTAACGTCTTAGAAAGGGCGATGAAATCTCAACAATCAAACTAAAACAAGTTTACCTAATAAAACAACAACGAAGGCCAGGAACAAATAAATAAATAAAATGCATCACACTAATGAAATCTATCTAGGAAGAAACATTGCACACATGTAAAATTGGATAAGCATTCAAATCAGCAATATTGAGATATCAAGTCGACATCAGAGTGCATAATCTCAGATAAAGATCCTTAGTCTAGAAAAAGGTTAAAAAGGTGAGATGCCAAATAGAGAAGATAATGTGTCCATCAAATAAATCTTGACCATTCAGTCATTTGATGCTTGTGATTTATTTCTATGTTTATGAAAATAAAGTAAAATTCATCTAAAAATAGTTAAAACAAGAAAAAAAAGAAAATTCTAAGATTGGATCTAGTGAGCTAGAAGGATTTTAGTTTAATACTATCTGTTTGTGTCCCGACTTGCCGAGTCACTTGTTTGTCAAGTTCGTGACTTAGGTGAAGGCTTACCTTGAAGAGAGAAGCTCAAGACTCAAAATCTCAAGCGCTGGTTGAAGTGTGAAGAATCAACGGATCAACGTGTACGGTAATCACAGATGGTAAGTGATCATAGATGACCTTAGGTGGTACCTAGACCTTAGGTTGACTTTGGTTATGTAATGCCCTGACCTGTAAGTGAGCCCGGAACGCTACTGATTTTTTTTTTGTAAAGTAATCTCAAGACTTATAACTAGGCTGAATCAAGAGTTAGGCCCAGCCACACATGTTCTCAACATGTAGACTCACACACAAACCATAAGCCTACCCACATGCATACACATAGCATATAATCACATTTTCCATAAACGAAATATTTCATTAGCATATCAGAGTAACTGTGGATCACATAGTGGTCTATACAAGCCAACACATAAGAAGTACCACATACGGTACTTTACACAAATTATGGTTCTAAAGAACGAAACACCAACAAGAAGTCCCCGTCCATGGTAACACAACAGCTTATCCTTCCTAAGCTCGATATGGAGGTTCCTCCTCCTCGGGTACATCTCCTAAAATGTGAGTAGTGTGAGCTAACTAGCCTAGTGAAAGAACATAACAATGCAGTTTATTGAACATCAGGTTAGTCAAAATCAATATTATCAACATAATAATTTCATCATGTCCAAAATCTCATCATAATTCCATAACTGCTGACATCCACCGTAACACCTAGATACTACGCTGAGACCATTAGTATTAAGTCCCGACACGGTCAAAATACAATCTTGCAAGTACATCTCCGGCCCACCCAAAATCAGTACTGACACACCCGAAGTCAGCAACTGACCCACTTGGTCCAATAGACGTAAACTAACACCCCATGGCCGGCAATGGTTCAATAGTAAAGAGTACGTGAAAGCAGTATCAATATCATCACCACTCATATGCATCATATGTGATCAATATCACAAATATCCATAATCACTTTTCACAATAGTGCATCATGTCTAGGCATATAAGTGGGTACATCAAAGCAGATCATTGAAATCACTCATTGCACTAGATCCCTTTTAACCTGATTTACTCCTACTGCAGTGTTAAGTCTTCTCACCGAAAATGTGTGGTATCGAAGTATCTGCCAAGCATACAAATAGATATACAGTTAATGATCAGTCAATATATAAAGCATAACAAACAATACATACTCATAGTACTTCAAATCTTATTTTCCAGAAATCTCCAGGGGAAATGGAATTGAGTCTCCTATTTGGTTACTAACCATTTTAATTTATAATAATCAACAATAAATATAATAGGGTGCTTAGGCCACTTCTCATATTGTCTTCTGGGCATGATCAGGTTAACGTATTGAGTTAGGCCTAAAGGTACAATGTGCTCAGGCCACTTCTCTTATAGAGAGTTAGGCCTAGAGATCACTCAGTGCCCGAACTCTTCTTTTCTACTTAGCGGCAAAGGAAATCGCACAGCTACAGATAGCTATCCAGCTGAGTCAGCCACAGATAGAGAGTATTGGCCTAGAAGTAAAGACAATAAGTATATACACTATAGTACCACGAGAAAGGGGTTAGCATCATTTTTTTATTTAAGAATCTAGTATAGGAAACAGCACATCAAAATCTAAGGTTTAAATCTAATATGAAATCCTTAACTTAATCAATCAAAATGAATCTCAAAAACTAGTTCTAGATTCCTCGAAACATGCTTCGGAACCTGGTACCGTGGCTTCAGAACTTTCGAGCCACTGCCTAAATACTGGGTTTATTAGAACCTTCAGAACTTGCTTCAAAACCTAGCTTCGGAACTTGATGCTGTGGCTTCGGAACTTCCGAAGCTACAGTCTCAGAATGCCTTAAATCTGCTTCGAAACTTCCCAGCCTTGGAACTTGCTACAGTGACTTCGGAACCTCAAAGTCAGGTTCCGAGAGCTTCAGCACTGCTACAGTGATCTCGAAACTTGGCTTTAGTACTACTACAGTAACCTTGGAACTTCCAAATCAGGTTCTGAGACCCTTCTTCTTCAGCGAGCCACTTGTAGAAACTACATCTTCGGGACAGGCAATGGCAAATACGAATCCAAAAACAGAGGGATTCTTGAATTCGTTTTCTAAATCTAACCAGTCCGATGAATTTGTTTATGAGTCTACTTATTTTAGAGATCAATTGGACATAAACAACTGAGTAAAACCTCTGATTTTGAAGGTAAAGTCATCAAAATACATGAAAAATCATGGTTTCCTCTAAATTTTAAAACTCATTTTAAGGTTCATTTCAAAGCCAAATTCACTTCTGTTTGATCCTAAACTTGTTAAAAATTAAAAACGAATACAATGGTTACCTTCGCTTGGAAAGTTGGGTGGATTTTCAGCAGTTGAAAAAATCTTCCACTTGAGTTAACGGTGAAAAACAATGAAAAAGAGAGAAAAAAAACAGGGGAACAGCAGTGTGAGAATGTAGTGGGGTTTGTAAAATTTCCAACACTTGCTGAGTTTAAACAGATGTTTGATAGAGGGGTAAGGGTCCCCATGGAAGGCCATGAGAAACCCTCGTCGATCTGCACTCGACACCCATGCATTTGCTTGTCACTTGTCACGCAGGTGGTTTGCGCTTGGGTTATTTGCAATTTAGTCCGTTTTAACTTATTTGCATTTTAATCTATTTTATTTATTTCCAATATTTAACTAATTAAAAGATTTATTTAATTTAATCCATTTCGTCCAAAAAGTTGGATTTTAAAATCTTTAAATACCATAAATTTTGGAGGATTATAATTTCATTAAAATAAATTGATTTAAATAAAAATGACATTTTAACACTATTCCCTTAACTCAACTTGTATTTATTTAAAGGATTTAAAACCTTAATTTTTAACATCCAAAAAGATAAAATGATATGTTTAACCATAAATTAGATAACACATATTTTCTTAGAATCTTCTAACTTCTAAAATAATTATTTCTTAAAGATCGGGACCGTTTCGGGTCAAAATAATAATATTTCTGAAATAAAAAATATAGTTTAAAGACTCTATAATCCTAGAATTTAAATCCCTAGCAAGGAAGTCAATTTAATTCAATCAACATGCAAATAATAATACAAAATCATTAAATAACAGTATTCATCGTAAATTACCATTTTGCCCTTCCAACTTAAATGAGTTGGATCAAAGAGCTACCGAACTCTGATTGGGCCGAACCTGGACTTTTCAAAAAGCCCAATCCGTAATCTTCATGATAACGGATCAAAACACAATTATTAACATAAACCACACAATTACTCTTAATTTTGGGTCAGGGGATTACATGTTAGGCTTAGAGATCAAATCAGGATTATTAATCAAGCCTAACATATGTTTGACATCGAATTGGAACCCAACTTGAAAATATGAATTCCTGTCAAGAAGACATTGTTAGTGCCCTTACTCGTCTAAGTCACCCATATTGTCAATTACGTGACTCACTTGGACCATACCTTGGAAGAATATGCAAATGTCGGAAGATCTACTGTGCGTTGAAGAGTCTGCACCTAATATGTTGTTGGCACACAGGTAAGTGAACCTTAGTGGACTTTAGGTCAAGCCCAAACACCCTAGAAGTCAATGGACAAAAACTTGGAAATCTGAAAAATAATTGGTCTCAAGCTTCGAGCTCTGTCTCGAGACTATGCAGCTGAGAACTAGACTATCAAAACTGCAAAGTTTCCATATCTGAAAATAGTGACAGATTATGTTTCTCGGCTGAGCTGACTTTTATTTTAAAAATTGCATAAAATCTGGTTAGAAAAATAATGGGAAAGATTTCTTGGCCACCTCATTGTATATGATTATGCCATATCAAGAATCATGGAAATCTTGAATCTAGCCGTGATTTGCAACCATATGCAAAATTTGTGAAGGCTCCTCAATCTATGGAATAAAAGGAAAGCCTATCCGTGATTACCAATGTGGCAAATAAAGAAAACTTCAAGAGGCTCCTTTCTAATTTTAAAAGATTATGCCATCTCATGATTTCAAAAGTCTCCTTTGTTATTTTAAAAATGATTATGAATAATTAATTTGCCTCCTCATGATGGATTAGTCAAATATCCGGATTGGCAATTACGGACAGGTGGCGAATAGGTGAGCTGGCTCTTGGGTGGATACCATTAAAATTAAAGTTTGAAATCTGAGAATCTAGTGTGTTGTATTGCCTTATACAGCCTTGAGGCCTCAAAGAAAATTTGGAGGCATCGAGACTTAACTATTCCAAGACAGTTTTATAAATGTACGGCTGGTTGAATTCAAAAAGTATTCCTGAACATTGAAAAATACAAAACAGCTATCAAAGAGCTTTCATCCCGTCATCACTCCATCTTCATTATTCTTTAAGAAGGGTATAATCATGTATTCATTACTTCATTAATGATGAAGATGAGGATGTTTCTCTAGGACCCAAAATCAGGCATATCCCTGTCCTAGTACCCATGTTCTGCTGTGCCAATACTAAACAAAGATGGACCTGGTCTAAAGGAAGAAGGCGCAGAGACATCTACAAGAAGAACACACATTTTGAATAATTGTTAAAGATCAAGGCAAGTGCTCCTCTTAGTCTTTTTCTTTAATTAAAGTTGTAAGGTGGACTAGAACATTGTGTTCGAACCATCCAAAAAAATAGGCGTTGAGGATTAGACCATGGAGGTCGAACCTCTATAAAAAATTAGGTTGTACTATCTGGGTGTGAATCCCATTCATAGTATATTGGGAAAACCCTAGAGTTGGGAAGCCTAACAGTGAATGTAGGTTCAGGTTAAGCGAACCACTATAAATGATTGTGCAATGTGCTTTGTTTTGATGGTTTGATTCATTTGTCTATTGCACACATGTTTATTCCGTTGCACATTTTGTTAAATTGATTTATATTGAAAAGGGTAATTAAATTGGATCAGACCTATTCACTCCACCTCTAGGTCTTGCATACTTCTAAGTACAGAATTTTAATATTGTGTCGAACGATTATTCGCCAGGGACAACACTCGACCAATTGTGGTCTAGCGATGTGTCATGTGGAAAAGCAAAGGTTCTAATTGGACTGGATTGTCAAACTCAAGTGGTCTCAGGACGATACTATCGGCATCCCACGATTGATCGTTTGGAACCTTTACAAGTCAATCGTGTGGGCGATATATCGCTGCGACTGGACTTAAACAGAACCTGAAAATCCTGATCACCTAGGATCAATCGGGTATGCGATCGATCATGCGTATAGGGCTGGAACGGATCAGCATCACGATCAATCGCCTTGGGCCTGGATGATCAGTTGCCAGGATATACGGACGATCAGTCGTGTGGCAAGATGTATCATGAGGTTACCGTTTTAGAGCTGTTACTGTGCATTAATGCTAAACGGTCGGGTTGGTGAAAAACGATTCAAACATGGACGATCGATTGCATGTACACAATCAATCGTGTGTTTAAGTGTTATGAAATTTTTCATGTTTTCCTATAAATAAATCAATGTTTGGTGAGTTTTGGTAGACTCTTTGTGAAATTCCGTTACTAGAAGTATGCACGACCTAGAGGGGGGTGAATGTCGGTTTTCAATTTTAATTCCCTTTTTAAAATTTTCTTACCGATTTATATGTTAAGTAAACAAAACAATCAATCCATGCATTCAATCACATATAACACAAATATTTTATAGTGGTTCGGTTTCATCAAACCTACATCCACTGTTAGACTTCCCAACTTTAGGGTTGTCCCAAATATAATATGTAAGGGTCTCACACCCAAATAGTACAACCTAGTTTTTTATAGAGGTTCAACCCAATTGGTCTAATCCTCTACACCTATTTTTTAGAGTGGTTCGAACACACTGTTCTAATCCACTTTACAATGTTTAAAAATAAAACAAGAAGAAAACTTGCCTTGGGCCTTAACCATTTTCATTTTAGCTCTTTATTCTTTACTGAACCTGTGTACTCCTTTCCATCAACTCGGCATCAGCAACGTATTTGTAGGCACAGCAGTAGGACAAGGGTATGACTGATTTTAGTCCTATGTAAACACCTTATTCTTCATCTTGATTACCCAAATATCATTAAGAATGATGATGAAGAATAGTGTCTAGAGGGAAGGCCGAATGCTCTCTCACTGATAATCTTATTCCACTGTATTTTCTCTGTGTATTCAATACTTTTAACAGCCCCCTAACTGTTATTTTATAAACAATTTTAAACTGTGCTATTAGTCACGCCTGCGAGGCCTCGTTGATTCTGATGAGGCCTCGCCAGCGTTAGATTCTGGAAAGATAGCACATGTATGTGCTATGCAATCTGACAGACACAATCCATATAGATACCAGCCAGCTTGTGTTTACTGTGCATGATTTGCAATATTACCTTAGCCATCAATCAAGGATTAGATGGAAGATTTTCAACATTTACCTTAGCCATCAATTAAGAATTAGATGGAAGTTTTGCAAGATGAATTAGCACATGGAGGAGCCTTTCCATACTTGTCATGGACAGCTCCTCAAGGATATTCAAATTCAAATCTTAAAAGAGGTGACAATATCTCACCATGGATAAATTTGTTTACCATAATTGGCTTCAAATAAATTTACCATAATTACCTCTTAATTAAACAGTCACAGATTTTAATTTTCTAATATTGTAAGAGACTGAGTCAGCTCGACACAGGGTCTGCTACACTCAACTCAGCATAACTGGCTGCGAGGCCTCGGCAGATTACATGAGGCCTCGAGGCTGAAAGTCACTTATTTAATTTATTTTTCAATTGACTTCTAGGTATATGATTTAGCCTAAAGTATCCTACGGGTCACTTACCTGTGTGCCAATACTGTATTTGGTGTAGCTGCTTCAACTTCATAGTAGATCTTCTTATTCATCCAAGGCAAGTCCAACTGAGTCACATAATTGACAATAAGGGTGACTCGGACGAACCAGTGCACTTACAATCTCCCCCTTTGTCAATTTCGTGACAAAAACCTAAGATCTACCCATTACACCAATTTCCCAAAAATTACATATTCACACATGACCACTCCTTAAAAAGTACAATGAAATTAAATCCCCAAGTTTCTCCCCCTTAACTTGTGCCTTACGTAGACACAATGAATGTCCCTAGTTTCCTGCATACAAACAAAGAGATACTGGTGGGACTTGTTTGCTGCTCCCCCTCAACATTAGCAACATATGTTACTCCCCCTTTTTTTCAAGAAAATCGACAAAGGGAAGGCAACCAAAAACAATAGATATGCAAATTAGTCAAGCAGAGCAAATAGTGATCACATGGAGTCTGATAGAAATATAAAAACAGCATATGAGTAACGAGCATGCACAATAGGGAAGCATAACCAACATAACAAAAGCTAGTTTTGAATATTACAGACCCAAAATGTAGTTTGATGATAGACAAAATAACCAGAGTGTTATAAAAAGGTCTTCAATCCTGAGGAGATGGAGGAGGAAATTCTGCATCAGTTCGACGGCACGAATCTGTAATCTGCTGGAGAGAGCGGAAGATGCGCCGCATGGATGTTCGAACATAGACAGAGAGCTCCTGATGTTGATACAGGGGACGATCTTGACGCTTGCTCAAGTCAGAGAGAAAGGATTCTTGACGCATTTCCATCTCGGCAAACTGGTAGCATCCTTTCGAGGCAGGCGATCAGTAGAGGGAGCGGAAATGGGTGAGCCTCCAGATGATGGGCGAAATGAGCCGATACTTCTCTCAATGCCCGTCTTTGTCAGAGGACATACATTGAGAAGAACTTCTCCAGGATAAGGTACCATTCCGAAATGAGTACCTAGACGTGTAATGAGATAGCAGAAGGGTACAACACTTTGGGGAGAAAACTTCTAGAAACATTTAATATGTTCACAAATCAAAGAAGGAAGACAATTTTTTCTCCCCATAGCCACATCATACAAGATATTGATCATGTGGTCACTCAGCTGTGACTTGTTCATCAGACGAGGATACACACTGTAAGTGAAGATCAGATGTAAGATCTTGTACTTGGGAAGGAGAGAAGAGGAGTGAATTTGGATTTTTCCTTCCCATTCGATATCACCACCACAGAGGTTGCTAATAATTTTGTGGTAGTCTTCTGTGGCGACCTCATGTCGGGCTACAGAGATGTCCCCACCTTTAAATAAAGGAATGTTCATGAGTTGAGAGACCAGCTTAGGTGTCACACTGAATTTTTCTCGATTGGAGAATTTTACAATGAACGAATGAGAGGGATCATCAAGGGATTTATGGATGGAAGAGTACAAGCCCTTTACCATAGAGGGATAGGCATTGCCACTCTAAAGCAGAACGTTTTCCCAGCCAACCTTCTGAAGTACTTTGAAGGTACTGTATTTTTCAAGATCTTGAAGATAGCAGGTACATCGACATTGAAATTTTTGAAGGAGTGTTCCTTCGGGACAAACCTGAAAAGCCTAGCACGGAGAGGATTAGAAGGGGGTGAAGAGCCATCAGACCCTTCAATATGGACATCCGTGGAACGGGAATGTCGGGAGGCAGCTGGGAGAGGGACGAGTAAAGGGTGAAGGAGTCGGTTGAGGGGTTGCCTGAGGAGTAGCCTCTGGTTCGTCATCGGAAGAAGTAAGCATCACAGAGGCTGATGGTAGAACCCGATCAGGGTTTTTATATGCCCGGACTTTCCTTTTTCTTGGCGGTGGAGGAGGAGGAGTGGGTGCTGACGATGAGGCATCGCCACTCCGCAAGGATCTGCGGGTATGGTGTCTTTTGACAACCGCAGATTTTCGAGCCATGTTTCCGATAAATTGAAGCAAAGAACAAACGAAAGAGGGCTAAATCAGAGGAGCAAGAATACCTAAAACCGAGAATCGAAGGATCAAGACTTGGAAAAAGAAGATGATGACGGGAAGTAGAAAGCCCTAAAAACCCCTTTTCCCTTTGTCGTTCCCGCGACCCCGACTGTGGAAGCCCTAGCTCTAACGGAACTCCCGAAAGGGACTTATGTGAAGGTTTAAAAATAGGGGACCACACGAAAAGCGATGGCGAGGGCTCGTGTGAGGTAGCGAGGCCTCGCTGACGGTGCGTGTAAGCCAAACCGAAAATGGAGGAAAAGACTCGATGGCGAGGGCTCAAGTGAAATCACGAGGCCTCGCTGACGGTGACGTTGAGGCAACTCGAAAAATGACTAATAGAACTCAACCACGAGGGCTAGAGAAATGGCACGAGGGCTCGCTGACGGTAGTAGTGAAAGTGAAATACAGAACCGATAATACAGAACTAGATCCCCCCCTTTTTTTTTCTTTTTTTCTTTTTTTAATTTTTAATTTTGTTTATTATATTTTGAAATATTATCTCCACTGACTAATCATAGTATTCGACATGTTTAGGATACAGTACACACCCCAATTGATTTTCTGAGAGCAAGAAAACGAATTGAGTCAAGTGGTTTTGTCATTATATCAGCCAATTGATTATCAGTGGAAATATATTTGAACTCAATGGTTTTCTCTTCAACTAACTCTCGAATGAAATGATGTCTAATGTCTATGTGTTTGGTTCGAGAGTGCTGGACAGGGTTCTTAGAGATATTTATGGCACTTGTATTATCACAATGGAGAGTCATTCTTCCTCCTGTCATGCCATAGTCGACGAGCATTTGTCTCATCCAGACAAGTTGAGTACAACAACTTGCTGTAACTATGTATTCAGTCTCTGCAGTTGAAAGAGATACAGAAGATTGTTTTCGACTATGCCAAGCAATCAGACAGTTTCCAATGTAAAAACAACCCCCACTTGTAGATTTTCTATCATCTAAGTTCCCTGCCCAGTCCGCATCGGTGTACCCCGCAATATAAGACGATGTATCAAATGGTACCAAATTCCATATAAAAATATTCCCGATACGTACTTTATGATACGTTTTACTGCTTTAACATGTGATTATTTAGGATTGGCTTGGAACCGAGCACATACACCCACACTAAAAGAAATATCGGGTCTACTTACAGTCAAATACAGGAGACTACCTATCATACTCCTGCACATGCTAGGATCAACATCTTTTCCATTTTCATCCTTTGATAATTTAACAGTAGTACTCATGGGAGTGTTTGAGTGCTTACAGCCTTCAAGTCCAAATATTTTAACAAGATCTTTGGCATACTTGGATTGTGAAATGAAGAATCCATCATTAAGTTGTTTTATTTGTAAACCAAGAAAATAATTTAGCTCTCCAACCATGCTCATTTCAAACTCAGATTTCATAAGATTGGAAAAACTAATAGCAGCTTGTTCAACAGTGGATCCAAACACAATATCATCCACATATATTTGAGCTATCAGTATAGCTTCATTGGATTTTCTAACAAATAGTGTTTTGTCAACACTTCCCCTTTGAAAATCATTATCTAATAGAAATTGTGTTAGTCTTTCATACCAAGCCCGAGGAGCTTGTTTAAGGCCATACAATGCCTTCTTTAATTTGTAGACATGACTAGAGTGTTTTGGATCCATAAACCCTTTATGCTGCTCTACATAGACTTCTTCATTTAGTAAGCCATTCAAAAAAGCACTCTTGACATCCATTTGAAAAAGTTTAAATTTCAAACAACATGCAATGGACAATAAAATACGTATAGACTCAAGACATGCTACAGGTCCAAACGTCTCATCAAAATCTATTCCCTCAATTTGTGTATACCCTTGAGCAACAAGACGGGCTTTATTACGAACTATTGTCCCATTTTCATCCATTTTATTTTTATAAATCCATTTGGTACCTATTACATTTGTATTTTTTGGTCTTGATACCAAATCCCATACATCATTTCTTGTAAATTGAATCAGCTCTTCTTGCATTGCATTTACCCAATCTTCATCCAACAATGCTTCATTAATATTTTCGGGTTCTAATTGTGAGGTGAAGCAAAAACAGCTAGATATGTTTTCTAGTTGCTTCCTAGTTTTTACTCCCGTCATGGGATCCCCAATGATGTTTGACATAGGATGTTTTTTATTTGGTTTCAGTTCAATGGATGTTGAAGACGATGAAGGGGAATTGTCAATTAGATTTGAAGATTGATCCGCCTCATTTATGGGTTCATATACATCCACAGATTTTAATTTTCTAATACTGTAAGAGACTGAGTCAGCTCGACACAGGGTCAGCTACACTCAACTCAGCATAACTGGCTGCGAGGCCTCGGCAGATTACATGAGGCCTCGAGGCTGAAAGTCACTTATTTAATTTATTTTTCAATTGACTTCTAGGTATATGATTTAGCCTAAAGTATCCTATGGGTCACTTACCTGTGTGCCAATACTGTATTTGGTGTAGCCGCTTCAACTTCATAGTAGATCTTCTTATTCATCCAAGGCAAGTCCAACTGAGTCACATAATTGACAATAAGGGTGACTCGGACGAACTGGGGCACTTACACTTTGAGCATTAAGAACCTCATCGATCAGTCTAAAACTCTTAAGACCAAAGCAAATTCATAGGCTTATTCTCTCTTGGCAATACACTTGCAAAGCATTCAAGAATCCAATCAATATAGATTGAGATTAAGATAGAAGGATTAAGCCCATCCTCTAGGATAGACATTGGACCTCCAATTTTCTAGACACCTAAGGATTGTGGTTGCTCTACACGACAGGTTTTCATCAACGTCGGGATTATACGAGCTCACATTGGATGGATCGATTCAATGAGCACATCTTCATTTGCAAAGGCTTCAAAGGCAAGTGCTTTTTAGTTTAGATTTTTACTTTAAAAATCTTATTATTGTGAAGTAGATTAAAGAGACTGAGTTTCTCTTAAACCACTATAAAAAATAGTGGGATAGGAATTTGGTGAAAGTCCCAGTCAATTGGATAGGTGGAAGTCTTATTCTATTGTGTTGGTGTAATTCCAACGTTTAGTGATTTGGAGATAGCCCAAGGGTTGGGTGAGTCTCAAAAATAGATTTAGGTTGTTTAATCGAACCACTATAAATCGTGTGCATTGTTTATTTATTGTGATTGATTATCTTGTACACATTGCATATCACACACACACACTTGATTAATTATTTTAATTTTGCACTCTATTAATCAATAAAATTTAAAGAGGCATTAAAAATTTGTAATTACCCTATTTACCCCCTTCTAGGAATAAACTTGTTCTAAGCACTAAGGGAACTTTCAATTGGTATCATAGCCTCGTGTTCAGTTTAAAGACTTAACCGTCTGAGTGATCAAAGTGCTAGAACCATGTCCATGGGAGAAAGATATGACATCTTTAAACCACCTTATTTCGATGGATCTAATTATGCTTCTTGGAAAGTAAAGATGAAAATTTTTTTGATCTCCATCGATGCCTCCGTATGGGATTCTGTGTGTACAGGTTGGACACATCCCCTAGTAGAGAAAACGGATAGGGCCATTAGTTCCAAGTCCGTAGAGCCAAAAGCTTACTCTTCATGGAGTAAAGATGAAAAGGCCTCATGCACTGCTAATGGTAGAGCAATTAATGACTTGAATTGTGCACTCTCACCAAATGAACACAAGAGAATTATAATGTGTGAGATCGCACAAGAGGCATGGGGAATTCTTGAAAGCACCCACGAAAGTACATCCGTTGTAAAATGATCGAAGCTCCAATTATTGGAAACCCAATTTGAAGCCTTAAAGAGGAGAGAAGAAGAAACCTTTATGGATTTCTACTTTAGAGTTAGTGACATAGTCAACTCTATGTGGGCTCTCGGTGAAAGAATTCCCGATACAAAAGTGTGCATAAAGATCTTAAGAAATCTTGCCAAGAGGTTTATCTCTAAAAAGGAGGCAATTGAAGAGTACCGGAATTTTGCCCAAATGAAAATTAATGATTTGGTTGTCTCTCTTCAAACCTTTGAACTCAACATTGAACCACCAAAGGAGAAGCCTATTGCCTTGAAATCTTCCATTAAAGCTCCAACAATTAAAGAAAAAGAACCAGAAATAAAAAGAAGACCCAATTGAAGAAATGGCCATGATTGCTAAGAAATATTTGAAGAACTTTAAAATATTTAATAAGATGAGGAAATTTAGAAATGGAGAATCTAGTGAAAAGGCCCATAAAAAGCATGATCCTTATGGTGAAAGAGATAAGAAAAAGAAGTCCAAAGAATAAGAATGTTTCAATTGTGTTGGGAGAGGACATTACTCTAATGTATTGTAACGACCCACCCTTTTCCATTGATTAAAGGGACGGATACATCAGGACGCGAGCCGAGCTCAAGTCCGAAGACCCAACCCTTGACTGGCCCAATTCTAGCACATACGTGAGTCAACTCACCAAACATTTGTGTATGTGCCAGCACAACACTGCGGAAATAAAATATGCAGAAATAACATTTTGCGGAATTATAATACCAACATTTCAATAGCAAAGAGGGAAATAACTTAAACATATAAGTCCAACATCAAACCATATCCAAAATAAAAGTTGTCTAAGTTATTACATCATTGAATCCTGTGAAATTACATAGTTCTATCAAAATATCAAAATAAGAACTATGAGATCTTCAAACATCTCCGGATCCACCTCTTCGTCAAGCATGACTATCACTAGGTCCAGCTTCTTCTCCTTTACCCTGATATGTGTTAACATCTAGGGGAAAATGTACAGGCTTAGTCAACTTGCCCAGTAAGAAGCTCCGATCATGAAATGCACAGTGTAAAATCTCATAATATCATATAATGAGGATAATAATGAAGAAAATCTCAAAATGTGATTAACATATATTTCACAAATATAAGATAGAAGATGTACCAGAATCTGATAACTCAGAAATCATAGAATGATATGCCATGGGTGCCATGCATCAATGATATGTCCACACATTCCCATGCATCAGATCATAACAAATCATTTCAAAAAATAATTCTCAATATTGGCCACTTATGTCCACAGCATTTGAGGCGACAACCACAGTGTGTTGTTACCCATCCACAAATTAACCGAGACTATCGGTGGAGTGTGGTCTCCTCCCTCTACGCAGGGTTTCGGGACCTACCCACGTGCTCTTTGGCCCAATTGTCCTGTACTATTCATATCAAGGGACAGGGCCAAAATCTAATATTTGACTTATGGTATACGAGACCAACCAAGTCCGGACAGTTCTTCTTGCCACGCTAATGTCCACCCTCCCATGCTACCATGCATGAGGTAATGTGTGCAAACATGATAACAAAATCATAAATCCAACAATTTTTCATCAAAATCATTTCCATGTATATAATAAAATCATAATACCATAAATTCATATTTATGTTTTTAAAAGATATAACATATCACAAAATTACTCATCACATTGTGCTTCAATAAAGTAGAAACTCCTACCTGATCAAAACTGATCAAACAAATAAGATTCATGCATTTGATCGAACGGCGTCGGAATCACCCTTGACTCCTTTTGTCCATGTACATGTTCAAATTACAGTTTATATGTCATTATCACATAAAATCTTTTGTCAAACCTGTGCAGTTCTAATCCGGACCTAAAGGTTTAATGTATAATTTCCAAATCTAATAGATTCCATTTATATTTGGTTTTAAATAACAAATCCATTAACCTTCTAAAATTGTCTCTGCTTCAGGCCGACATATCGACACTGTCGATACATCGTCTTTTGACACAGTCGATGCATCAAACATCCCGATATGTCGACTGGGTTATGTCTGTCATATTACATTTCTTCCAATTTCTCTTAGATCATATATACATATATCTACACAGTCGATGCATCCAATGGTTAATACACTCGATATGTCGAATCTGTCAGCATGTACTCCTATTTTGATTCCTAAATTTCTTAAGTTATCCTCTGTTCCCGATCGTATGTATCGATCCAATCGATACATCTATTCATGCATATTTTCATACTGTGTTCTTCTGCAGATACATTGACATATTCGAGGCATCGGTTTTGACTTAATTCATTTCCTTTGATCTCATTTTCAATTTACTCAGGCCGATATGTTGGCCTTGGTCGATACATCAGTCAGAAGTCAGTTATTTATTTCTACTTTATCATACCCAGGCCGATGCATCGATCTAGTCGATACATAGTCTTGGCGTAAGTTCACCGCATCCTTATCTCTTTTGTATTTCAGTCATACCTAGACCGACACATCGACTTTGTCGATGGGTCGCTCTGGAATTTATTGATCATCCATTCATTAGTTCCTTTTAGTTTCTGTTATACCCGGGCCGATACAACGACACCAGCGATGTGTCATCCTGGGTTTCAGTTCCATACTTATCATTTTCAGTTCATTGAATTCTCGCTCCAAACGACACATCTACAAAGTCGATATGTTGACTGGGTTGAGTCAGTAGTCATGGACCCATCATCCATGGCTTCCCTTTACTCAGGTGTTTATTGTTCTTGGGTTCTTTCCTTCCCAATCCATTCATACATATTTTCTAAACATCCTAGTGTTACTGATTTATTCAAAAATATCAGAAATTCACCTACCTCAAGTGATTCGTAGGTGTGCTCGAATGGATGTAACCCAATATTCATTTTCTCCTTGCTCTCCACCCTCCTTGCTAGCTCGATTTCTCTTTCCGTTTGCTTGATTTCTCCTTCCTTTCCTGGAACAGAGGAAGCCCGTGAGGAGGTGAAGAGATTCTTGGTCGAGTTGAGGGTTATGATGTGAGTGAGAGGGTGTACTCGGATGAGAAAGAGGGGTAGGTCAAACACTCTATTTCTCTGTTTTCTTCTCTCTGTTTTTATCTCATTTTCTTTCTTTCTTTTCTTCTCTTTCCCTTCGTTTTCTCTTCTTTTTATATCTTCATCTATTGATTGCCCTAGACTCTTAATTGAGTCCTTGAAAACTGACGAGGCATTGTGAATGCCCATGCATAGAAAAACGAATGGTTTGGATGGTGGTAGACAAAGCATCTGTTGAAAATGTTCAGCCTACTCGACACATGGATAAATCGATCCATGTCTATGTATCCTTCTAACACTTACACCTTAGTTTAGTTTCCCTTTATTTATTTTAATAAACATTTACATTATTTGGACCTAAATAATATATTTCATTAATATGATAAATAAATTGCATAAAATAAGGATTTAAAATTTCGGGTCCTTTTGGAATTTTTGTCTCGAAAATTAGACGAAGGTTAGATTCCAAAGGAAAAATAAAATTCGATACAAATAATTCAGGATGAAAGGCTCTCATTTCTAATTCCATTTCCCAAGTGGGTTCTTCATTTCCATGTCTATCCCAAACCACTTTGACGAAAGGAATCACCCTGTTCCTGAGTACTTTTTGTTATGCACTAATGATTTTGATAGGACTTTCGACGTAGGTTACATCACTTTGAACATCCAATTCCTGTGCATCCAAAATATGCGATGGATCAAGATTGTACTTCCATAGCATCGAGACATGAAATACATTGTGCATGTTGGATAATTGTGCAGGAAGTGCTATGCGATATGTTGCTTCGCCAATCTTATCAAGGACTGAAAATGGTCCTATAAACCTCGGAGTCAGCTTCCCTTTCCTCCCAAACCTCATCTGTCCTTTTCTCGGTGAGACCTTTAGGAATACTAAGTCTCCCACTTCAAATGTTAGGGGTCTTCTTCTCTTATCAACATAGCTATTTTGTCAACTTTGTGCAGTCAACAGATGTTGTTGAATAACTTTAATCTACTCGGTTGTTTCTGTGACCAAATCTAGTCCAATAAGTGCAGCTTCGCCTGCCTTGGTCCAACAAACTGGTGACATGCATGGTCGACCATATAATGCTTCAAATGGAGCCATCCTGGCGACTCGCCTGATAGCTGTTGTTGTATGAAAACTCTACCAATGGAAGATGATCTTCCCAGCTACCCTGGAAGTCTAACATACAAGTTTTTAGCATATCTTCCAGCGTTTGTATGGTCCTTTCTGACTGTCCATCCGTCTGAGGATGAAATGTTGTGTTGTATAAAAGATTTATCCCCATTGCTGTCTGCAAACTCTGTCACACCCTGCCTGTGAATCTGCCGTCCCGATCGAACACAATGGTCATGGGTATCCCATGCAATCGAACAATGTCCCTGATGTACTGCCTACCCAACATCTCAGATGATCTGTCATCTTGATAGGCATGAAATGTGACGACTTCGTGAGACGATCAATTATAACCCGTATTGCTCATTGCATTTGAAGATTTGGGCAATCCGGTCACAAAATCCATTGCAATGTGCTCCCATTTCCACTCAAGTATAAACAAGGTTTTGAGTAAACCAGGTGGCCTTTGATGTTCTGCATTGACTCTCTGACATGTCAAACATCTGGAGACGAAATCTACCACGTCTTTCTTAAGTCCACACCATCAGTATTGTTTTTTAAGGTCTTGGTACATTTTTTTACTTCCGAGGTGTATGGAGAATTTGAACTTCTGAGCTTCTGTCAATAATTTTTTCCTGCATTCCTCGGGTACATTGACTCGGCCTTTGAACATTAGGCCCTGACCAGGTCGTAATTGCCAATCCTGCAATGTCTCTCCCGCAAACAGTTTAGCCCATATCTCTGCCATTTCTGGATCTGATTTCTATGCTTGTTCGATCTTCGATACCATAGTGGAATGCACTATCGAGTTGTACATACTCCCGCTACCATTTATGTGAAAATTCATTTCTTTAATTGCTGACAACATCTCCCATTCTTGCATGATCAAATTTGCTATGGTCCTATGAGTCATGCGGCTAAGTGCATCTGTAACATTGTTTGCTTTGCCCGGATGATAGTGAAGGGCAAAATCATAATTCTGAAGATACTTCATCCATCGCCTCTATCTTAAATTAAGTTCCTTCTGATCAAACAACTATTTCAAACTCTTGTGATCCGAATATACCTCAAACTTTTCTCCGTAGAGGTAATGTAACCAACTCTTAAGTACGAAGACCACTACGGCCAATTCTAGATCATGGATGGTATAATTTCGTTCATGAATTTTTTAACTGTCGAGATCTGTAGGCCACCACATGTGGACCTTGAGTAAGAGAGCACCCAAGTCCTTCCCCTGAAGCATCACAAAATACCTCGTATCCTTTGCCTCGTACTAGTAGGAATAAGATGGGAGATGTTATGAGTCTTTCTTTCAGCTCTTCAAACATTCGGTTGCACAGATCTATCCATTCAAATTTGACTCCTTTTGAGTCAACCGAGTAAATGGGGCTGCAATTTTTGAGAAGTCCATGATAAACTTACGATAATAACCAGCCAATCCAAGGAAACTTCTGATCTTAGTAACATTCTTAGGAGGTTTTCATTTTTTCACTGCCACTACCTTTGCTGGATCCACGGTTATTCCTTCTACTGTCACCACATGGCCCAAAAAGTTCACTTTGGACAACTAGAATTCACACTTGCTAGTTTTTGCAAACAGCTTGTTCTTTTTCTATGTGTCCAGAACAATTCGCAAGTGTTCGGCATGTTCTTCATTGCTGGTAGACTAAATTAGGATGTCATTAATGAAAACGATTACAAATTTATCCAAGTATGGGCCAAAGATTCGATTCATCAAATCCATAAACACTGCCGATGCATTGGTTAGTCCAAAAAGCATCACCACATATTCATACAACCCTTACTGAGTTTTGAAAGCGGTCTTCTCTATATCCTCATCCCTGACTCTGATTTGATGATAGTCCGACATGGGATCTATCTTAGAGAAATGACTGGATCCTCTAAGTTGATCAAACAAGTCGTCAATTCGGGGTAGAGGATATTTATTTTTGATGGTGGAGTTGGTTCAGCCTTCTGTAATTCACGCACATCCGTAGCGAGCCATCCTTTTTTTTGACAAATAAGGTCGGCGCTCACCATGATGAAGTGTTGTGCTGGATGAATCCCAATCTGAGTAACTCATCAATCTATTTCTTCAACTCCGACATCTGTGCAGGTGTCGTTCGATAATGTGGGAGTGATAACGGTGCAGTGCTAGGGAGTAACTTGATTTCAAAATCAATCTCCTGCTTTGGAGGTAAACCCGGGAGTTCTGTCGGAAATACTTCTACATATTCTCTCACTATTCCAGGTAATGTGGATACATGTGACTCTTCCAACCTGATATTGTTCAACAAAATCTGTTTCATTTCATCATGTAACCTTCCATACAATGGAGTTTTTTGTTTGTTTGCATGAACTATAAATTGTCATCCCTCTGGTGACCAAAACGTCACCCTTCTAAGGAAACAATCACATACCCGACTGGAATGTGGTCAACCAATTCATGCAAAAAATGACATCAAATTCAGTCATGTCCATCACCAGATAGTCGAACTGGAATTTGAAGTCGACTAGTTCAGTGTCCACAGAAGTGCAAACTAACCCAAGTGATGTGTTACCAATTGGAGATACTATGTTAAATGCAATTAATAATTGTTAGACATGTAAAATGTTGACATTTTAAATTTGTAACTCTCGCAAGTGAGTGCGAGTCAAACCCAAAGGAAAAGCTCAAATATTAGAATTAAAATTGAATTTGTGTTCTTTTAAAAAGAATTATTTTCAAGAAGTAGAACCTTTTTATGAGTCATGTATCTAACTTGAAAAATCAGCAAATAATATGTGTAAATTAATTGTCCTTTAATTAAAATGGTGAATTAAATGATAATCTTAATCATAGTCAAAATTACAAGTTATAAGATTAAAATACCACATCTCCAATCTTTAATTGAATGAATTTTGAAAGAGAGTGTAAATACAAAGAATTAAAAGAATAAAAGAATAATATGAATTAAAGAATTTAAAAAGAATAAAAAATACAAGATTTAGGTTATAATAAAAATTATACAACAAACATAGACTCTACCATGATTAAAAGACAGAAAATTAAATTGCAAGAAAATAAATGACTGAAAATAAAAATGCAGTAAAGGTTGGTTGTTTGGAATAGACCACTCATTGCCCAAAATGTGTAAACAAATAAAAACCTAGATTTGAAATTCCTATAAAGATCTGAAATGCAATTCATACTCACTAATAAAGACAAGATTCACAACTTTTAATTTAATTAATTAAACCTAGTAATTAAGATTCAACATTTACAATCAAGATCCTAACTATTGCATTTTCTCATGTTTAATTAAAGAAACAAAAGTTGTAAACTTGAAATTAAAAGCAAAATAATCACAAAAGAATTCTAGAACTTGGATGTTTCAGGATTCTAAATGGATGTTTTGTATTTATTTCATGGAAGAATTCAGTACAGGCACTTATAAATTAAATACAAGAAAGACAACATAAAAAAAAAAAAAATTACAACTCTCACTTTGTAAATTCGAATGGCGCTCATGTCTTCTTGTCTTTTGCTCCAGCCTTGGTCCTCTCAAGCTCCAAGTCAAATTCGAACTTTACCCTTGGGGTAATGGGGTATTTATAGGCTTCAAAAAGGGATGAATGGCTTGGATTAAATCAAGGTTTAAGTTGGAGAATTAAAGGACTGGATAAGATCTAAATGGGAATGGGTGGTGAAGATTGAAGTTTGATTTTAGGGTTGCTAAAGGGAGGTCACACGAATTTGGTGTGTGTGTAGGTGGCTTGGCTTGGAGGCTAAGTCATGGAGGAGAGAAGATGGGAATTTAAGAGAGAAGATAGGAGAGGGATAGGGCTACACAATTTTGGCTTGATTGGGTTAGGGTTTAGGTTTAAAACAATGGATGGTTGGGATTAAGAGTAGATGGATGGATGGGTTACAAAGGAGTGATGTTGAGGGTTAACTAAAGGTGAATTTCGAATGGAGGGATTTTGGATTGTGATAATCGTGTGATGGGATTGGGATTGGATGATGATGTGGCATGAATGAATCTAAGATGGGTTTTAGGTTTAAATTCATGGAGAAAAATTAGATGCAAAAATCATGAGGATGATGATGTGTAAAATGCACATGGAGGCTAGCTTGAACCACAAGTTGTTCATTGCTTAGGGTTTTATGAATGGAGGGCTCAGATTAAATGGGGTTTTGAACTAATAGTTTAAGGTATTTTGGGTAAAATAAATATAGGAATGGATAGGTACCTAATGGAGGGTTTAGATGCACAGGTGGGTCTAAATGGATGATGAAATGCATGACCTAAATCTAAGGTAATGTGTATATGTGATGGATGCATGTGGAGGCTCTAGAGTTTTTCCTAAGTTTATGAATGAAATGGATGGTTGTTATGACATATCCTAAGATCTAATGGTTTAGATGGTTGATGGATGATCTAATTGGATGGATGGATAGGTGGTGCATGAGTGAATACTAATCTAAGGTTAAAATGATCATGGTGATGATGGATGACCAAGATCTAATGATAAATGAATGAATGAGTTAGATTTCATAGTGGATCTAAGGTTTTATCTAATTTTGGTATAAGATGAAGGGTCAAGTTTTATGATGAAGATTGGATGGTGTGGATGACACGGAAATGGACAAGGCTTGGGCGTGTACTTGGGTTTTGGACCTATAAATGAGCACATGGGCCTCCAGTGGACCTTGGACTTGAGCTTGAGGACTTGGCCCTTTGTTGGACTTTGGAGTGCACATTAGTTTGGCCCATCTTTTAATATGCGCATGGATTGCCTGTGGCTGGCCCAATGTTGGCTTGTGGAGCTTAGCTTAGCCCAATTGAAGTGGATCTCTGGCCCATTTGATCTTGAGTTTCAGTCTTTTGGCACTTGAATTGCATGTTCTCTCCCCTGGAATTAAATAACTAACTTCACCACTTTAAGATCTAAAATATTGATTAAGTCTAGACTCTCATCACCGGATCTACACTAACCAATTTATATGAAAAATCTAAGAGTGACTTGAACTAATTACTAAAATTCCAAATCTTCTATTTTAAGCTCAAAACTACCAATTATCCACTGACTTAGCTTGATTTCCTATATTCTCCATTTTCAATCTACAAAACTAAGAAATTGTATTAAATGCACTAATATACACAAAATTGAGAGCTAACTCTTGCAAAAATTAGGGGTAAAAATGTAAGATTTCAGTGCTCAACAAATACCTCAAATTCATATTTTGCTAGGCCTCGAGCAAAACTAAAGCTAAAAATTCTAAAAAACAAAAATCATAATATAATCCTAATCTAAACCTTGACTATACCTAGACAAAAGCAAAACATAAACTAAACCTAAAAACTACACCACTTTCGTTGGTACTCTCGATTGCATTTAGCATATGCAACAAGCCTTTAAACCCCTAACTCATCACTAGTGGACGAGTTATAGTCTCGTGAGCACTTTGAGTGATAATACCCACAAATATCAACATGTTTAACAGGAACATAAGGATGAGAGGTCTAAACATTATACAACTCTAAATTTCATTTTACAAGGTTTATACTTGGAGTGCGTGTGTGCTTTAGCCAATATTAAGATAGACTTTTTTTCAAAATAGACCCAAGTTTTGTTCACACCGTTGAAAAATGCGCTTTAACTGCAAACCTCACTAGATATATCTCTCGAAAAATTAACACTCAGAGGTTTGGGTTCATTTTCTTTCAAGTATATGTGAGCAGAATTTATGTATTCAAAATCAAAGTATCTCACATATGTATTAGCAAAGATGGCTCAATACAAAAGAAAGTGATCTCATGAATAGGTGCCACTTTCCTGAGAATGTTGAGTCAAATACCATCAATTTTCTTCCTTTATTCTCCTCTTGAAACACGCTATTTAGACCTAAGATCAATATGACTTCCTTTTAGGACGAAATGTAAATTGGGATTGAGTCAAATCAAAGAAGGATAGACGACTCTAAAGATAAATACTTTGAATTGGTGAGAGGTCTCCATGATTTTGAATTAGATATTTTTCTTCTATTTCCCTTTTCAACACTTTTTTAAGTATTTTTTTATTTTATTTTTTTTAACATCCTTCTTTTGGTGTCTGGATGTTTCCCTTTTTTGGATGTTATTTTCTTTCTTTTTCTTTTTCTTGTTCTTTTCTTTCATGTGCCCTTGTTTTTAGAGTACCATCCCTTAATTTTTCATCTCCAACATTTTCTAAGAATAGGTCATGGATGTTTTTTATTGGCTCATACTCTCTGAACTGGAGTTGGGTATGGTAAATATGGCTAGACAAGAAAACAGGCTATTTTGAAGGCTCAATTGGGGAACTATCAAGATAAGATGACCAAAAATAGTAGGTTTGAAGGCTCAAACGATCTAAAAATGGCCTATATCATATCCTAAGCTTCATAAGATGATTTCATTGTTTCAAATAAATTTAGAAAATTTTCAAGCATAATAACTCAAATTTGATGGCGTTCTCAGTAATATGACCAAGATGAAGAATAATGAGATCAACAACGACTTATTTGAGCTACCAAAAAAAATGGAATTGACTCATAACCCTCAGAAGAAAAGAATGTCTTTAAAGTTCACTTGGTTAAGTCTCCATTGGTATTCCTCTAGTAATTACTCGACTCGTGAACATTTTTCTTTTTCTGACTAAACTTAATATGATTGTGTACAAGTTTTTCCAAATATAAATCCTATAAAAGTCTTTCCAGAAAAGTATAATATAAAGATCTCTATCTAAATATTAATGTTAAAAATGTGACTCTTTTTACGTCAGATTGTCAAGACGCATGATTTTCTTAAGCTAAGATTGGCAATCTTGTTAAGCATTAAGGAGTCTCAACCTTCGCTTACTCTTTCCTTGAAAAGGTTAAGTATGCCTATCTTTTCCTAAGAAAACAATTTTTTTATTGGACTCAAGTGTAACCCCTAAATACCCCCAAACTCGAATTAAACAATGTCCTCAATGTTCCCTGATCTACAGTGATCAGGTTAAAATCAGAAAATATCAGAACAGTGCTAACTGGGTTTAGATGTACCTAAAAGGGCTCACAACGCAAAACCTTATAAATAGACCTAATAACAAAATTCCTAAACTGACTTACTAAACATCCTAGGCTAGACTGACTCGAACAAATTAACTAAATTCCTAGATTGACTCAATGCAAACTTAAACTAGAACTAGACACTAAGGACTCAGACCAACTGACACATAGACATGTGGGTAGTGGGTCTGGGTAAAGGGAGATGAGTGGGTGAATATTGGTAAATGAGTGTAGGTGAATGGGTAAATGGGTTATGGGTAAATGGATAAATGAGTAAATGGGTGGATGGGTAAATGGGTAAATGGATCTTTCTTATCAGTTCTGGTCAGATGTTAGACCTACAGGTTGGCTATCAAGTAAGGGGTGGGTTGATAGGGCAGATCCTGTGATGGTTCTGGTGTGGGTGAAATGGTTTGTTGGTTGGTGGTGATATAGGTGGTGATAAGGGTGGATCATCTATTCTATGACTGAGCTTGACTGAGCCTCGAACACAACAATCGGTGGATTGACAGGAAGTGTAACTCGAACCAAGCAATTGGTGGAGTCACGAGATCAATGAAGCATATACAGACACGATCACACACATTCAAACAAAAATCACACAAGAAATGCCTAAATCTAGATTCAAATTTCTTTAAGAGAAATTGAATTTTTATTGGCTGCTAATAGAACCCTAAAATTTGTCTCTAGACTTGCACCTACTTTTCTCTCCAAATAATCTAAGTCTCTAATGAGAGTTTAACCACAAGATGGCCAGGTAAGTTCCCAGGTAAGTGGGGGAGCACACGGCATCTTGTCCCAGGTTATCCTTAGACGATTCTTGACCGCATGTCTTGGTGACAGAACTAGCCTTAGACACCATTCTTGAAGATAAACTATTCATTAGTTAAAAAAATTGATTTGGATTGAAAAGGATCCTCATTGGAAACCGTTGGATCTAAAAGCCAAAGGGTGTTTGTGAAGGGTAGTATGCCTAGGACCCCAAAGGAGAAATGTTTTTATTGTCATAAGGTTGGACACTACAAGATGGAGTGTAACCTAGAAAGAAGAAAATGGAAAATAAAGCCCTTAATCACATCCCAAATGTTAAGGTTAAAAGACACCCACCAAACTTTAAAGGAAAGACTAAAATGCATCCACTAAGGCCTAAGATTCCAAGATATGTACCCCCAAGGTAGGTGGACCCACGGCAAAACTCCTTGTTGAGACAATTAGACCAAGTCTTGAAGGAGTTGAGGCGTCCTATGTTTGGACCCCCAAGGTATGCCCAAAGAAATGTGTATGTGAGACCTAACTCAACCATTTGGGTACCTAGGAGATAGACTATCATCTAATCATGTTTTGTTTTGGTTTAAGATTCAATTTCATACCTTAAATCAATTCAAATTGAACTCTAGTAGCAAGTGAATTCAAATAGCCCAAGTGTTGTGACATGTAAAAAATGGTGACTAAAAGCTTAGACTATGCATTTCCTGGATATTGCACTAGTTTTTCTCGGAAAACCATACATTCCTTGGAAATTCAAGTTCCAAGTGGTATAATTTTGTTTCATTATGTTTAACATGGTTTAGTATTTGCATAATTGAATGTGTATGGTTTGTTGTCTTGTCTTGCATGGATTTGATCAATTATACTTAACTTGGTCTATGATTCTAAATTTGATCAATTGCAAGATGATTTTGTGGTATATGTGATGCATATCATGTGAATTATGATTTGTGTGTACCATGTTTTGTGTTGAAAAACTAATGGGGAGTTTGCAAAAACAAAGTCATTATTTTGGAAAAATCAGTTTCTGGTGTGGGGACATATCACCAGTGTGCGATGCTTCGGCAGAGCGATCAATCATCAAGTGATGATGCATCGACCGTAGGTAGAAATAGGCTTAGGAAGAAAATCCAGTTTTGAGTCATGGCGACCAATCGCCAGGTGACTTTGGATCGGCAGGACGACCGATCGTGTAGGACGATGTATTGTCCCTATCGAACAGGTGTTTAAGTTAAAACCTTGGCTGCATTTTTTTTTAAATCCAAAACCCAATCAATCTTCTTCTTGCGATCATTGTTCTATCCAAAACCCTTCCTAAGCAGCGACCAGTCCCAACCTAGCCTCTCAAAATCGTCCCTTCGTCAGATTTCTCACCAGAATAGGTTGGAGAAAAGCTCCACTCTCCATCAGAGTACCTCTATCTCACGGATTTGTGAGTTTTCAGTTTGGGTAAGCCTCTAGATTCCTTCCCATTTCGATTTTTCTTGTGATATGATTGGAAAACCAAAATGAAAGATGGTTAGGACCAAGTACCCTTCATACTTTGAGACACCTGACAATGAGGAAGATCCCATGGGTTCCTCTCCACCTCCCAAGAGGCCCAAGCTCGAAGAGGGAAGAAAATACCCAGAGATACAAGGCCTTCTCTCCTTGCCTTTGAAGAAACTCCATCCTCTAAAATGCCTATGAAGACTCTTCCCTTCACCAAGAGTGGTCCTAGAAAGGAAGTAGCCTCCAAATAAGCTCACTCCTCAAAGAAGCACTAGAGTGGTTGTCATTAGGAAGCCCACCTCTCCAATTAAACCTCAAGTAAAGGAGGTAGTTGGAAAAGGAAAAGTGGTTAGAGAGCCTACTCCTCGAGAAGAATGAAGTAGTGATGAGAAAGAAGAAAATGTGAGGGTACCTCCAATTGCGGGAGAATGAAGTGGTGTAGGAAGAAATAATGAAGGAGGAGATGAATATGAGAGAAATGAGGAAGGTCGAGGAGATGATCAAAATGAAGAAGTAGAAAGGGATGTTGAGGATGAAGGAGAACAAGAAGAAGGAAGTGATCACATTGATCACAGAGTGAGAAAGCAACATGAGGAAGTAAAAGAAGAAGAAGAAGATGAAGAAGACTATGATGCCCCTCTTCTCTTGCCTCTCAAGCTATATCCCTCTTTTAAACAACTCAATATTGAAATGACAGCAGATCCTGAGATACTCTCATGTGCAAGACAATCATTAAGTACATCAACTCTTGCATGACGAGTCGTCCTCCCTTCTGCTACCTCATGTATAGAATAACGTTGCATTTTGGAGTTCAGCCCTCCAAGGGAGATGTGCTTAAGAGTATTCAGCCAATCAATGCCATAGCTGTACAGAAGTCTCTAGGAAAGGCTTTGTATGAGTAGATACTTGGTGAGGCACCCTCTCAATCAGCTACTCAAGCATCCTCCTCCACCTCAGTCCTTGCAAGGCAAGAAGAAGCAACAAAAGAAGAAGATGAAGAACCAGAGCTCGACTCAGCTAGGCGAAGGTTCTTTGAAGATCGTCTCCGGGCTCATGAAGACATACAACTTGCCAGATACACTGCCTTGCAAGCTAAATTGGAAAGCAAGTTTGAAGCTTTGGCCAAATCAGTGAAGGAGACCCTTCAAAGCTTCCTCGCCTCCATATCCTACAAAAGAGATGGATATTGTCCCTCGTCGTAGATCTCCTACTCCACCTCCTCCTCCTCTAGATGGTGCAGCTTAGGATAATTTTTCTTATATGTTTGAAAAACTATGTACTTTTGGCATGTAATTATTAAAACCTTATTGCATAGAATGGTTTATTTTGACAATGCAATGGTTTAGTTTATAATTTGAGTCTGATGACTTGATCTCTTTCTCTCTCCATGTATGTTGTTTACCATGATGAATGTATTATTCATGTTTATCGAATGGTTATCTTTTAATATGGATGCATGAATGGTTAATGGCATGTTAAAGTTTGGGGAAGCACACAATATGTGCTTGATTAGCCCTTTTGGGAGAGAAAGAAATAAACTCTAAGAAGCTTGAAAGAAAGCTTGGAGTATAATGATGGAGAAATTACAAACTCAAATTAGTTTGATAAATGGAGAAATTGCAAGGTTGGATTAACTTGTTAAATGGAGAAATTGCAAACTTGGATTAGTTTGTTAAATTAAGAAATTACAAGCTTGGTTTAGCTTGATTAAATGGAGAAATTGCAAGCTTGGTATAGCTTGGAGTATGGGGGATAAACTCTTGAAAATACTCATTGAAGTATGTGGCTGTATGAACTTGAATGTGAATGTGAATATGTTATGCCCATGGATACATGTTTTGTTTGGACTAACATTTCTAATGGTTTCTCTAGCTTCTGTGTTGCCTATGCAAGAATTTGAAGAATACTAAGAGTTTTTGCGTGATTTGAATGTAATATTGTAATTAGTATAATTGGGTTGGGGTTATCCATTGAGTCTGTATTTGATTAGCTTCTAGGCTTTGCCACGAATTGCCAAAGGGGGAGATTGTTAGTGCCCCAACTTGCCGAATCACCTATTTGTCAAGTTCGTAACTTAGGTGAAGGCTTGCCTTGAAGAAAGAAGCTCAAGACTCAATATCTCAAGCGTTGGTTGAAGTGTGAAGACTCAATGGATTAACTTATATGGCAATCACAGATGGTAAATGACCATAGATAACCTTAGGTGGTACCTAGACCTTAGGTTGACCTTGGCTAGGCTTAGAGATCACATCAGGATAACTAATCAAGCCTAACATGTGTTTGACATCAAATTGGAACCCAACTTGGAAATATGAATTCACTGTCAGGACGACGCATCGTGTCGAGCGATCATTTACCAAGGATAGCACACGACCAATCATGGTCTAGCGATATGTCGTGTGGAAAAACAAGGGTTCTGATTGGACTGGACTGTCAAATTCATGTGGTCTGAAGACGATACTATCGGCATCCCATGATCGATCGTCTGGAACCTTAACAAGTCAATCATGTGGGCGATATATCGCTAAGACAAGACATAGATTGAACTTAAACAAAACTTGGAAATCCTTATCACCTACGATCAATAGAGTATGTTATCGATCGTGAGTACATGGCTAGAACAGATTGGCATCGCGATCAATCGCCCTGGGCATGGATGAGACTTGGCACTAGAAATTATAGTCAGTCTCAAGCCGATACAGTCGCCAACCCACGATCAGTCGCTAGGATACACGGACAATTATTTGTGTGGCACGATATATCGTGAGGTTACCATTTTAGAGTAGTTACTATGCATTGAATGCTCAACGGTTAGATTAGTGAGAAACAATTCACACACAGACGATCGATCATCTGGACACGATCAATCGTGTGTTTCAGTGTTACGAAATTTTTCATGTTTGCCTAGTGTTATCTACATCTAGCATGCCCGTATAGCACATACCTCCCATAATCACTCCTTAGTTAACTCATCTTAGGTTCACATTAAATGAGGAATGAATGGGAATTACACATACAAATTATTGGGACACCTTAAGCTTCCATAACATCTCGCGTTCAATCAACTCATTGATAACAAGCATTACAATTAACATGATTGTCTTATTGGGTTTTTTTAGGGAGGTGGACCACATACCAAGCTTGGGGTACACAATTCGGGTTTATTTACACATTTCATATAATCATTGCAATCATTCTGAAACGTCCCGTGGTGGTTTATTAACATAAGTTCAACTCGTCCATTTTCATAGTACAACCCAAATATTTCCATCAATAATCATCTAAGCCCTTCATAAAAGTCTCCAATAGTTATTACAATTTGTTCATCATCATAAACAAGATCATAAACACACAATAGGGAATTCATGATAAATCATGCATTTATATGGTATAACAATCCAACATATTATGCATTAAAATTCATTAATAACGCAATATATTCCCTAAATTGACATATGAGCATACAAGCATCTAACTAGTGTGTGTAGTAATCCTCACCTCAAAAGTTACGATGTCTTGGGTTACTCCTTGGGTCGTGCCTCGACGGTATCATCTAAGAGTGATCTGTAGCACAGTACAGTCACTAGACAATGCACCAGTTGACTGGTGACTTAAAGACTTATTTTCTAAGTCTTTTTGGGAGAGATTTTGAAACTTTACAACAAAAGAGCAAGAAAAATACATGAAATACATGAAATACATGAAATACATGAAAATACAATAGTGGGACATCCCCTTGATCATGGCTACCCCTGTTCAAGAGTTTTAGGTCCCACTAAATCTTCAGAACTTCCAATGAGGGAACTTCATAGCCCCCTTCTCCCAACTGTACCACAGTGACTAGCTTGGCAGCTGACCCTTCTTGCCGTCCCGTAAGAATCATACTTCCCTCGTCCAGTCTCCATAACCTTCTTCTAATATGCAATCTTCAGACAGTGGATCCTCCCGCTCTACCCACAAATCATCAATGGATGCTAGTCGCGTCTCCTTATCTTAATCTTCATCAAGCATAGAAGGTTCAAACAGTTTCAAGTTCTTAGCTTGATGACCTATTACATCTGCATATATGGTGCTAGATCCAACTAGAATGTATTGTCTCCAATCTTCTTTATGATTCTGAACGGTCCATATCTGATGGGTTTCAACTTCTTTCCTACTTCCTTCAACTGCTCTTTTCTCAGCTTCAGCCAAACAAGATCACTTTTTGGAATGTACATTCCACCCGATGTCGATCATGTCGTCCTTGTATCTTTGTTGTGAATGCTGCAGTTGTGCCTTTATTTCTCTTGCTCCTTAGCTATCTTCTCAAGAAATCGTTGAGCTCTATTTCTGTCCTCCTCTTCCCTTCCTTCCAACTAACCGTTCCCAAAGGTGAAAGCCAAATCAAAAAGGCTTTGAGGCAAGTAACCCATACAGACTTCAAAAGGCGACTTCTGTGTCGAGCCATGAATAGCACGATTGAAGGCAAACTGCAGATATGAGAGACTAGTATCTCAAGTCTTAGAATGCTTGGAATTATAGCCTCGAAGGAGGTGCACCATAGTCATGTTCACTACCTCTGTCTGTCCATCAGTTTGTGGATGAAATGTCGTGCTCCTCTTCAATCTAGTATCCATCATTCCCCAAAGTGAATTCCAAAATGACTTAGGAATCGACCATCTCTATCTGAGACAATCGACATAGGCAACCCATAATGCTTCCAAACATGTTCAAAGAATAACTTCGTTGCTGCCTCTCTTGTCACTGTCTTCTTACAAGGGATGAGTTCCATCATCTTGCTGAACCGATCCATAATAACAAACAGATAATCATATCTAGACTTGGTCTTCGGTAAACCTCCCAAAAAATCCATCGAAATACTCTCCCAGGGTCTTGTAGGTACTGGTAAAGGAGTATACAGTCCTACCTTCCTTTTCGATGGCTTCGAAGTGTTGCAAAGAACGCAACATCTGATGTATTTAGCCACATCTAGCTGCATCTTCAGCCAAAAGAGACACATCTGCATATTAAGTAATGTCCTCTCAACCCAAAAATGTTTTGTCATTTGGGAGGTATGAGCTTCTCTAACCCACTATAATCTGTCCCCGTCTTTCGGTATACACAACTATGACCCCTTATACATCAACCCATCCTTCAGTTCAAACTCTATATTCTGACCTTGTTGTAGCTTCTCAAACATTGTCTTGAAGTCTTCATCAGTGTCATACCCTTGTGTATACTCAGTAAGAGTCATAGGCTGGATTTGCATTGACACTGTGAGAGCTCTTCTGTGTAGGTAGCCTAGATAACATATCAGCCAACTTATTTGTGGCTCATTTCTTCTATTTAATCACCAGATTAAACTATTGCAAATATGAAATCCACTTCATATGATGAGTTTGTTGCAACTTTGACTGAGTTTGTAAAAACTAAAGGGGTTTGTGGTCAGTGTGGATTATGGCTTCCTTCCCCAACAGATACACACATCAATGCTTCACCGCCTGGTGAAAATCATACATCTCCTTGTCATAAGTGGGGTAATTCGTCAGCGGTCCACTAAGCATCTCAGAATACTAAAGCAAGGGCTTCCCATCCTACAACAATACAACTCCCATGGCATATGTGGATGCATTCGCCTCAACCTTAAAAGGGCGATGCAAATTTGGCAATACCAACACTGGGGCTTCTGAAAACTTCCTCTTCAATAATTGAAATGTGTCATCCTGCTTCTTCGTCCACTCAAACTTCTGATTGGCCTTGTCAAAGCATGCAAAGGCGCTATTATCTATGAGAAATGACAAATGAACTTCCGTAGATACTGACAAGCTCCCATGAAGCTCCTCACTTCAGTCACTAGTCGAGGTGCGGGCCATTTAGTAATGACCTCAATCTTTGAAGGATCCACCTTCAATTCTCCTTGCCCAACTACAAAACCCAGGTACACCAACGACTGTTTCCCAAATTCACAGTTCTTTCCATTAAGCTGGAGCTGATTCTCCCTCAACACCCAAACACCTTACTTAAATGAACAATATGCTCCTCCCATGACTTACTATAAATTAAAATGGCATCCAGATAAACTGTAACAAAATCTTCAATGAAAGGACGCAATACCTCATTCATTAATTGCATGAAGGTTGCTGGTGCGTTGCACAATCCAAATGGCATAGCTAGCTATTCAAACAACCCCTGTCTTGTCTTGAATGCAATCTTCTAGGTGTCATCTTCACGAACCTGGACTTGATGATAACCAGACTTCAGGTCCAACTTAGTGAGAAAATGGGCTCCTTGTAGTTGATCCAACAGGTCATCAATCATCGGTAATGGATACCGATTCTTGATGGTAATCTTGTCCAAAGCTCTATAATCGATGCACATTCTCGAGCCACCATCCTTCTTAGGCACCGATAATACTGGAGATCCACAAGGTGAACAACTCGGTTTGATAACTCTGCGCTCCAATAACTCTTGGATTTGCTGCCGGATCTCATCATTCTCTATGATGGAGGTGCGATATAGACCCAAGTTAGGTAGGGAAGCATCTTCTACTTACTGTATATCATGCTCTACAGGTCTCCGTGGTGGTAGACCTTGTAACTCCTCGAATAGCTCCTTGAAAGTCATATTGACTTTCTCAATTTCAATTTCCTGTTTGGGGTGAGTGATACTGTAGAGAGTGTCACTTTAGCTGGTAGTTGTTCCTGTGGTCTGATCATCAGTAGGACAAACTTCCCACAAGCATTCACCATCCTCTTGGCCAGTGTAACTGTGACCAAAGTGGTGGTGGTCTGTGGTTTGCTGGCGTTGACATGAAATTCTTTTCCGTCCTTCACAAATCGATACTTGCGTTGTCACCTTAATGAATGGCATCTCAATCCCACAAATACGGACTGCCCAAAATGACCTGACGCACATCCAATGGAATCACCTCACACGTCACGTCATCAATGTACTTCTCTGTGATAACAAATTTAAAAGTGCATTGCTTTGTGATCTTCATCTCCACATCTTTCTAGATCCAACCCAATGGATAGGGTTTTGGATGTGCTGTCATCACCAAACCCATCCTCTGTACCAAACATTCTGAAATGAGATTATTCTGGCTTTTAGAGTCAACTATTGCTTCTATCACACTTTGTTTCACTTGAATTTTCAAGTGAAAAAACTCTTCTCTTAAATCAGAGGTCTTAGGAGTCTCTGCAATCTTTGCCATAAGTGAGAGTTTACTGTCAGCTGTCTTCAGCTCTTCAATCTCTTCCACTTCACAGACATTCAACACTGCCTTTTTGTCCTGCATTGCTCAGGGTGTAGCTTCCAGCACTTATCCTTTGTATGAGCAACCTTTTTGTACTGGTCACAAGTAGGACCTTTTACATTACTTAACTTCCTCGGCTGACTAGACTCACCCTTGTTGTTACTACCCATACCAGCTCTTCCTTCGAAATTCGGCCTGACCTCAACCCTATCAGACTTCTTGTTATTTGCCTTTATGGCGATGGCCTTCACTATAACTTCATCGATGGAGCTAACTTTGAAAAGTTTTAGCTCCCTCCGAATTTATTCAGCTAAACCACCCACATACTTCATAAAAACTTCAAAATCGTTGATAGAGATGCCCAGTACAATAGGCTGAGTGTGAAACTCAGTGGTGTACTCTTAAACCGATTGGCCAGATCGTTATAACTGCCACCTAATCAACCAGTCTTCCTCATGTCCAATAGGATAGAACTATTTTCGGACTAACTTCTTAAACTTGCTCTAAGTTAACTGAGTTATGCTGTGGCATTTAACATAAGCGTTCCACAATGTCAGTGCATGACATGACATTTTCAGTCGTGCAAGACTGATTTTCTGTGCACTGTTGTATACACAGAGAGTGAAATATTTTTCAATCGATCTATCCAGTTGTCCAATTTCTCCGCATTAACATCACCATCATAAACAGGGATTTCCAATTTGAAATCAACACGGAAGGGTTTCTTACAGTCTAGGTCGTCTACCATCTTGGTCTAATCGACCTCTTCCTCATCTTCTTCCTCTTCGTCTGTCTCGTATGTATCCGTCGATTCATTCCTCTTCTTCTTAGACGAACCCGCAGATGTCAGTTTCAGAGAGGACTTTGAGGCGACACCTTCCACTAGCTTGGTGACTAACTCCTTTAATGCGGTCACTTATTCCACCAATTTGTAGAAATGCTCTTTCAACTCATCATTTGCAGCCATGTCCGACTTTCTCAAGATTTTCCTTCTTTCTAAACAAATGGGCTCTAAGATTTCTTCACCGGACTTCTAGTATTGATCACGTGTCAAAACTATATACCCTAGGCTTCCCAAAAGAAGACAAAATTGAGCTACTGATACCAACTTGATCCGATAATCCAGACGTTTGGGTGACAATGGATAGAAACACAGCGGAATAAAATGAGAATCAAAGAGAGACACAGGATTTGGGAAGAAAACTCTTCCTCTTTTTGGTCTTTTCTTCTATTTTCTCAAAGGATTGTATAATAATGAGTCTTGGCGTGCATCCACATGTTGGAGAGTACCAAAAACAAAGAGAAAATGGATAAAAGTGGGTAGAAACTGCCAAAAACCTTCGAAAACTGCTCTAACTGTCGGCAGCTTTCACGTACCAGTCAACTGGCACGTTGACTGGTACTAATCAATGAATGTGCCAGATTATGTACCAGTCAACTGGTACGATCTGAGAGCTGACTGTTTTTACAGACAGACACTAAACAATGTACCAGTCAACTGGTACTGTTCACAGGTTGTGTAGACGATGTACCAGTCGACTAGTGGTTTGACTAATACCATCAGGGAGTTATCTGTTCTTACAGACAGACAGTAGACGATGTACCAGTAGACTGGTGGATCGACTGGTACTATTCACAAACTGTATTAAACGATGGTACCAGTCGATCATGTACCATTCGACTAGTGGATCGACTGGTACCATCTGAGAGTGATCTGTAGCACAGTACAATCACTAGACAATGCACCAGTCGACTGGTGGATCGACTGGTGACTTAAAGACTTATTTTCTAAGTCTTTTTGGGAGAGATTTTGAAACTTTAAAACAAGAGAACAAGAAAAATACAATAGTGAGAGATCCTCCTGAATCACTAAGCGCCTCCTCAGATGGAAATACCAAACGACTAAGCATCGCTACATATGATTAAATGAAAGTTTGGCCCAGAGGGTACAAAGACAATAAAGTAAATAAAATTATTTAGTGCCTAACTCATGTACCACCGATCGCCCTCAATCTCTACAGATGGCATCATCAAGCGACCATAATCGCTACAAATGACGAGTCGTAGCCCAGAGGGTATAATGCTGAAAGATAAACACACAATGGCAGAAAGTAAATACACATAGAGTCAATTGGGGTTAATATCTTTCCCCTTTTTAAATTTTATTAAATTCTCATTATTTTAGCGACAAATTCTAAAATGACAAGTGTGTCCTTTGGTGTTCATTCGAAACTTCCGAGGGTTTCAGACTTCAAACACCCAGGTTTCGCTTCGGAACTTGGGTTCGTAACATGATTCATTGACCTCGGAGCTTTCGAGAGTTTCAGCCTTGGAACTTTTGAGAATTTAAACTTGAAGCACTCAGGTTTTGCTTAAAAACCTGGGTTCGGAACCTGATTTGGTGACTTCAGAACTTGCTCGGAACTTCCGAGAATCCAAGCTTAAAACAACCAAATCCTACCTCAGAACTTGGCCTCGGAACCTGCTCTGGTTACTTCGGAACCTACCAGAGCAGGTTCCGAAGCATGTCTTCTTCCAGCGAACAGAAACTGCAGAAAATCTGTAGAAATTGCAGTAGAAATGGCCCACTTCCTTTGAGTTGCAGGTCCTACTAGGGCGGCTGTTTCGCTAAGGTTCACAAATCTATTCGACTAGATGTGAAGCACACTAAGTCTACTTTACTTTAGAAAAATAATATTTTCATTACCCCCAAGAAATGGGGTTGATTTTAAGCGGAAACTAGAAAGTGTAACAAAAGCCATTTTACCCTTGGGGTTTCAAAACTCCATTTTTACACCCTGTAATCCACTTATTTCACTTTAATTCTCCGAAGGCTTGTAAAACAAAGAAATAGAAGTTTTTATACCTTTCGGTAGCGTTCCCACTGAGTTTTGGCCTCCGTTTAAGAAACCCACAAAAAATGGAAGTTTCAGAAGAAATTGCCGCATAGAAGACGAAGCGCAAGAAGAGAGAAAATGACAACGTGAGGAGATGGGATTTCCTCTCCTCTTCTATCGTCCCTTTAAAGACAGTGTTGTAACCCTGCAGCAGTGTCAAAACTCTTCCACGTTACCTACGACTAGCTCTGTAGGTTCATTCTTATCAGTTTAAAGATAATATATATTATAAGAGTATAATTTTAAATATAATTTGGCCTCTTAGAAAATTTAGCACCTGTGGAGAGATTTGATTCCACAGATATGTAGAGTAAATTTGTCTCATGACAACATCCTAAAGCTCCAAAATATTTTGAAATAAAAAAGCACTAGATCCGTCTTGTCTGCTTAAATGTGCACATTAACCAATGGCCCACATCGTTAGTGTTAGTTGGAGGTCTTACACTTCTCTTTCAAACTCCCGAAAACATGGAATAGTCCCTTTTAAACACTGATTGAACAGGGAATATTTTTCTGTAAATTTTTTACTTTTCCAAATAATTTAAAATTTAAAGTTTTATAAATAGGAATCCCCCAAGGATTAAGGAGGCAACATTTTTAAAAGTCAATATAGCAAATTGAAAGATCTATTAGACTCAGAATTCAAAACTCGAATGTGGGCAACTTGGAGGTTTAAATATTTCAAATAAGGGGTTTTCAAATAAAAATAGCTTTAGAGTCACATTCGGTTAAAGTTCATATATTTACCGTTCTGTCATTCCAACTTTAACGAGTTTGATCAATGAGCTAACGAGCTCAGATCGAGCCAAACTTGGACTTTTCGAAAAGCCATTTCGTAATATTCACGATTAACGGATCACTAAATACAATTAATGGCACTTAATCACACAATTAATTATAATTACTCCTTAATTAGGGCTGGTGTATTACATCTTACTTCAGATCTAAGAGGTGTTCTCAAAAGGCGTTGTAAAAAGTTTCTTTTTCACCTATGAAGGAGAGACAATAACGGGTAGATTCCTCAAGTGATGCACTTGGGGTGAGGGCGTAGGCTGAGGCTGAACCTGTAAAAATATTGGGCTCAATCTTTCCATCTCAACTCACCTTATCTATTTGCTTATGCTTTAATCTATCTAGTTGTACTTATACTTGTTTATCTTTATTCTTAGCATTCCAATTTGGGTAAATAAAGAGAGAGAAAAGTTTGCCATTGACCTAATTCACCCTCTCTTGGGTCAATATCTAGGTAACAAATTTGAATATTAAAGTGATGCACTTGAGACTAAGACGTAGGCAATGAAGCCAAACCTCGTTAAAATCGTCGAATTCAATTTCTCCATTTATTACTTGAACTTTCATTTTGTGTAAATTGTTAAACTCTAAAAGTTTGCAAAGACCCGATTTACCCCCCTTTTGTATGATTTTCTAGGCAACAATGCGTTTATTGTGCATTGTCGCACAATTAAGTCAAATCAAGATACATTTTGATATGTGAACTGAAAAACAATAATTTCAACATCTACTTGTTTTATGCACGAGTTTTGGTAACATGTGCTGCAAGTATTTGGTAATATACACTAATATTGGAGTTTATGCGCTAGCCATATGGTAGCCTTGGAGTTTATGCACTAGACTTGAGGTTTATATGCTAGAGTCCTACTTTTATGTGCCAGTATTAATAATATACTCTCGTGTCATGGTTTTATGCGTGAGTGTTGAGGTTCATATGTAAGAAGTGTTTTGTGCTCTAATGCTCAGTAATATACTCTCATGTCGTGATTTTTCGTGCGAGTGTTGAGGTTGATACGTAAGAAGTGTTTTCTGCTCTAATGCACTACTTTAAAAGTAGAGTAGATGGAAAAAATATTATTCAATGTAATAAAAAAAAAATCCTTTTTATATTATTTTCATGATCATATGGAAATACGTGAGTAGATTATAAAACTAGATCAATTAAGCATAGTAATTTATTATTTAACGAAATTGATGTTCTGGGGTAAGATGTGGATCCGGACGGTGATCGAAGGGACACAGGTTAGCCATCTTATAAAAAAAGTCCCTTTTCATAAATTCTCAACCGGCAAATTGGTATCGCTGTAATTTCAGTTCTCACATGGGGGTATGTGTACAAGCCATCTCCTATTTTATCCTTCCTTGTCCCTTTCCATACCATTTCTTCGATCCCTTTTAAGACAGAGAAACTCAGAATCGAGACTGGAAATTATTGGAATCGCGTCCAATTCCAACCCTAGCACCATCAGATCTGTCGAGGAAAGATCGCTTCAAAAGAAGGTCAAAAGTCGTCCAGAGATCTCATCTTTCGTCCATGACCTAAAAAAAACTCAGGTTTTTCCCCCTTTTTGTTTTCCCCAATTTGAATTCTAGGTTCTGTTTGGCATGAGTTTTTTTATTTGTTTGTTCTGGACCAGTTGCTTAAATTCTAGAGTTGAGTTAGGTTCCGTTTGGTTGCATTGGGAACTTCGGTTCCCAGTATTGAATTTGCAAATAGGTATCCAAACTAGCAACGAATTAGGCATTAGATTTCTCGATACTTTCACATCCACCATTTAAAACCTGTTCCGGTGTTAGTGTTTTTATAATTGATTCAAGAATTTAATCAGATCCATTGGTGTTTTGTCACTTTTTTTTATTTTATTCTGAGGCGCAATTTAATTCCCATCAGAGAGCAGCGACTTGTAAAGGTGGAAATTTGAATCCCTCCGTGTGAACTTCTGGTTCTTTGTGCCCATGCAAATGGTTATGAATTACTCACGTTTCTTGGTTTGGCTAAACTTCAAAATCTTTTTCGATTTGCGGTGCTTCAGAAAATGGCATTTTTGGGCTTTGTGGTTGATTCAGATTTTAACTTTGTCAAGCACAGCAGAATATTAAAAAAAAGACAATTATTGCAGGGATTTTATGTCTTGATGAAATCCATGTCTGTACTTGGAAAATTTCTAATTTCTTCTGAAGGTTTGTTTCTTGATGAGATGTGCGGGTTTGAGTTTTGGCCAGTACCCATCAGTGTCAGCTTATTTGTTGGTGCATGCTGTGATCCAGGATAATGCAGACTGCTTTGACATTAAGTGAAAGGGCAAATGGTTTTCCATCTGTCCTACATTTATCCATGTCTTCTCTGGTTAAAATAAGTTGGCTACAGAATCTGTTGCATTATCCAATAAAACTGGCAGGAAAGATTGCCTTTTGTTGTCTGTGTCTTGGGGGTGGGGGTGGGGTGCTTGTTTGTTGTGTTGAACTTTAATATTGCATTCCAGATGTTCTGTTGGCACTTCAATTAGTATTTACAGATGGTGTAAAGCTATAACTTTCTCCTGTGCAATTGAAGCTTCCCTATCTCACCTGTGATCGTCAGCGACTCCACTCACAACAACCAAAGGAAAATATCATGCAGGAGCTGTCCAATTGGATTTGCAGTTATGATTTATCTTCTTTGGCAAGGAGAAAAGAGGGTGTTTTTTTGTTATCTGTAATTTTTTTTTCTGGGTTGAGATTACTTATGGGTTTTGCTGTTTGGCTCTCCTGTCTGGCCCGGACTATGGGCTGTTTCTCTTTGTGCTTGGCCTGGTTAGTGGGCTGTTTCTTTATCCCTGCTTGGCCCTGGCTGTGGGCTTTATTTTCTGCTCCATTTTCTTGGTGCTCTGTTTGTAACTATTTGGGAAGGTCTTCTTCCCTCTTTTGAATGATACATACCCAATCGTTCAAAAAAACCACCAAGCCAAACCACCAAGCCTTCCCTCTTCCCCATTCTCGCAACGCACATGTACATATACCTCGGCCACGGCATTGATGGTCTGCTAATTCAAGTGATGATTACTTTCTAAATATGCAATAAATGGATTCCATTTTAAATATGATATTCCAGATGAATTGTCAATGTTTCAATTAGCATCTACAAAATGGTATTAACCATTAAAGATTATCTTTGGCAATAAGTTTAACTGATTTAAGCTGATGAATTGATACAGCATGCCAGAATTTTCAGCTATAAACATTGCAGTATTAGATTGTCTTTAACTACTTGACACACAGATCTGTTTCGGAACCATTCTTCAAATTTCTCCTAACATAGGGCCGTGACCTTCTACTTATCAATTTGCTCTGATTGCTGAGAGAAGTTTTGTTTTATGAGAGACTTTTATTTATGACACTTATGTTAGTGAAATTTCTATTTTTTTCTATGCCAATTAAGCTGTAAATGCGTATTAGCACCATTTATTTATTTCCAATGTTTGTGACAGGAAAAGTTTCTGTACTAGAATATGTCCCATCAAGGGGATGATATTGATTACATGGCGGAAGATTACGAAATGGCAGATGTTTATGATGACATAGATGAAGAATTCCAAGGTCGAGGGATGGGAGACTCAGAGTCTGATGATGATGAATATGACCACATGGTTTGTTTTATCTTTTGTATTTTGATGTTTTCCTCCATTCTGAGTCCATGAATTTGTTTGACATATCAATGGTGTTTTATAACTTGATTAGATTACTAAGAGCTGGATTCTATGTGCATTATAAAATAGGATTTATGCTATAATCCTTCTGTGTTCTGGACTATTTTTCTCATAGTTTGGGTCGTCTGTGGATGAGCAAGTATCTATCTAGAGATTCATCATCATCATCATCATCATTAGCTGCCAATATCTTGTCTATCTGGGGGCTTTATGAGGAGTTCTTTTCTAATTGACCTTATCATAAACCATACGATCAATTATTCTATAATCTAACATGTCCTTTTTTATCCCTTTCCTCCATGTTTTCAAACGTCGCCCTATCCTCCTAGCCCTTTCTATCTGTAGCCTCTCAACACAAGTATCTATTTAGAGATTAAAGTGGGATAACTGTACTATTCAACCTGCTCCATTATTTGACTTTCTCTCATCCATTGTTGATTTTTTAATCTACAGGCTGGCCCTATTGAGCAGGTGCAGCCTTGGAACATCAACAGCATTTTGTTATGTGGCCTACTTTCCATCTGAGGAAAATCCATTACATGATACATATTCCTCTTTTCTCATTGTTTCTTGCTGCACTGTTGAGCCATTCTGTTTATGGATCAGTATTCTTGTTGTTCTTCTTTCAAATTTATTTTAAATAATCATGAATTTTAGGTTCTTCTTGAGGAAAATTAGGTGGTTCCCTTGCAGGATAATAAGATAACTGATACTTCTTCTGCACAAGCAAGACGAGGAAAGGATATCCAAGGAATTCCATGGGAGAGGCTAAGCATCACTCGGGAGAGATACAGGCAGACAAGACTTGAGCAGTACAAAAATTATGAAAACATTCCTCAATCTGGAGAGGGATCAGAAAAGGTATTTAATTTTATAGTTGTTATTTTGAAGCCTTAATGGAAATATGTTGGTTTCCACCATCTTACTTCTACTTCTATAACTAGGAATGCAAACCAACAAAGAAAGGAAGTGTGTATTATGAGTTCCGACGTAATACAAGGTCTGTGAAGTCAACAATCCGTCATTTCCAGGTAAACCTAATTAGTTGTTTGTTTGCGATCAGGGTATTATTGGCACTATTTATATATTTTTGATGAAGAAGTGGAAGAAAACAAAATCATTACAGCAAGGAGAACCTGAGATGTGGCTGAACACCAACTTCCATCTTTAGACTTAATTACAGGTCCGGCGGAAGATCACCAACATTTTCTTTCCCTGTGTTCTCCTTTACTCATTCATCCACTTTTATCATTTTTGTATCCCTTGGGATATGTTCTAATGATACACCTTGCGTACTATTGAGATGATCAATTCCTCCAATTTACCCAATAGTTGCCAAGGTTGAGGTTCTTTCTTGGAGGCCCAGCTGCTGGTGGCACAAGAAGAATCTTCCTCAATGAGGGTGGGAGACAATCTTGAGAAAGAATGACAAGGCCATCACATTAGTAACTCTGCTATATGTGGGCCCAAAAGACCCAAGAATGCAGCTACTGCATCTGCTCTTATCATTTTGACGTAGTGGCTTTTTTATAGCAAGTCAAAAATAGAAAAAGTCCTTTTTCTGTGCTTGGCTATGTGTGTTTTTTTGGGGGTGGGGTGGGGTTGGTTTCGGTTTCCCAAGTTCAAGTTTTTGTAGTGTATAGTGATCACCATGCATAGAGTTTCATGGGGGTCTTCTTCTAATTTGCATTTTAACGACACATGAGATGATCTGATGCCTATATGATTTCATGTTATTAGTATTGGTCTTCAAGAATGTCTATGGTATCTTATGTATTCCTTTATTATAATAATCTCCTTTTCAAGAAGATGAAAAAGATTACCTTTTAGGTTGGAACAAAGTTTTGATATATTAGAACATAAAATGGGATTTGATTTGGCAAACTTGTTGAAGTATTATTTAACATATTAGGCTTGATTTGCAACTTTAATGAGGGAACATGGAAATTAAGAGCCGTGTTGTTTGGAATGGTGGATAGGGCAATTGTGGACAGTCATTGAAGAGAGTAATTTGCAAAATGCCCATAGAGCCATTTGGTAGAATAAATTTCCTCACTAGAATAAAATTTAGTTGGAACTTGGCATTATTCCATGTCATTTCATTGTTTCAATTGGAAATCTAGGGTTGTGCTCTAATTCAATTCTAGAGTTTTTATTTGCTATTATCGTGTGATTCTTGAAGTGACTAATTGTTTGGGAACAATAGTGATGCTTTTTTTTCTAGGTGGTAATGAGAACTTATCTCAAGAGGACAAGAGTGTACCAATACAAAGTTGGGAGTCAAAACATCAAAACAAGAAGAATACAATGCCTAGGATGAAAAGAAACCCACTACCCAATGTTAGTGCTTCTTTACAAGCTTGAAACAAGTCAAATTTTGGAATATGATGGATTGATACAAGAAGTCCGAAATAGCATTTGTCTTGAACCCTAAGAGCAATAGCTTGATGAGACTCTACTTTATCCTTGAAATTGCAGTTGTTCATCTCCTAGCAAAGAGTCCCTAAAGAGCTTCCAAGAGTAGTTTCGATGAGACCCTAAAGAACTTCCAAGAGTAGGTAGATGAGCTAAGGATGTATGCATGGTCCATGGGTGCCAAAGTGGTTAAGAATAAAAGCCCAGAATTTTGAGAAGATGCTTTGAAGAGGCGAATGTTTCACATTTGCACAAGCCTATATAAGAAAAGGTTAGCAGCCAACCAAGACTCAACACCTCTTACGGATGTTGCAACAAGTGAGAATCTTTCTAAGCCTAGCGACCCAATTAAATCTAATAGTACTTTAAAGTAAAGAGATATTCCACACAAGTTGATCCATGAGCTTTAGGTTCTCCAGCTTGGTGAAATAGGGTTGGAAACCATATAGAAAGAGAGGAATGGCCACACTAGATGTCCTTAGGAAAAAAAGACCCTATTTAGGATCCATTGCCCTGTTTTAATTGATTACCTTCTCTAAATTTCTTAACACATGAACAAATGACTCTTGACATTCCAAATGCTTTGCAGGATGAGGGTTGACTTGCTATTTGAGGTTGGCCATGTTATATTTCTTAGTGACGAGATTCCCAATGCTAAATAACCTGAAATAACTTATCTCCACAATTACTTGGTTAGTAGAGCCATATTTACTTCAACAACCCATCCAACCCTAGTACATGAGTTTGGTAGACAAACTCGGTCCCACTTAGCAAGATGTTCTTTCCTACAATCTTTTGATTCCCCCATAGGAAGTCTCGTACTCTTTCTATCGTGTCAACTACAAACCTTGGAATTTGAAGGCTAAATAAAGTAGATTGGAAGGGATGAAAAACAAACTTTAATAATGTGATTCAACGACCAAAGGAAAAATATCTATCTCTCAAAGAAGCTAATCTTTTTAAGAACTTCTCAGTAATTGGATTCCAGATTGACTCATGGGGTGACAATGAATAGGGGGAGGCCCAAGTAAATGGAAGGAGGAGATCTGCTTTGCTCTCTAACAATAAAACAATGTGGTTCTACATTAATACCAAAAAATTCATTTTTGTGGTCTTTAATGTGGGAGCTAAAGCAAGCTTTTACCATCTAAATAAGGCTAGGAGCAATGTTGTCAAACTCGAATCGTATCATGAATCGGTCTAGGGGTGTGACTCGTAAATCGGAAATCGTAGAATTGCAAGATCATACTGTTTTTTCTAAAATTATTCTAAATTATAAATACATATAACATAACATATACCAATACAAATTTGACATTTATCATCTATCGTAAATAACCATCTATAAAAAAAAGATACAAAAATATATTAATATGAGATTTAAATAAATTTTATTAGTATTCATTTAAAAAAATAGATACAAAAGATTGAAAAGAAAAAATAAAAGAGATGTTTTTAATTAAAACAGAAAAATGATGGTAAAAAATTAAAATTATAAAAATAGTGTAAAGAAGTAAAAGGGTAAACTAAGTTTTACCGTCGCAGTCCTCGTGCGACTCTTCGTGGAGATTTAAGAGCGAAAGAAAGAGAGACGAAGAAGAACTGTTGTAGAAGGAACAAAACAGAGAATAGAAATGAAGAAGAAAGAAGAGGAAGAAAGTTATGTATTCTTCGCTTCTTACTCCTCTTTCTCGCATTTTTCTTCTTCCTTTCTTCCTTCTTCATCTTCTTTCTCCTATTTTTTCCTTTCTCAACAAAATCAAATGATTCTGCGATTTTAGGGGTTGATTCATACGATTTGCGAGTCAACTCTAAAGTTGTACAATTTTGTGTAAATACCGATTCATTATGCAATTTGAATCGCTGGACCCTTCGAGTCGAGTCTACTCGCGCCCAGTACGATTTTGACAACAATGGCTATGAGGTTTCTAAGAAATTCTTTGTGAACTTCATAGAACATGATAGTGTCACCTACAACTGGTAGATGATGAAAGCATCTCAATGTGCAACCCTACATTAGATGGAGTCTAGCAATGGTAGAAATGAAATTGCTATGGGCTTTAGCAATAACTACAAGAGTCCTAAGGGAAGAGGATCACCTTGCTTAAAGTCCCTTGAGATTTTGATGAAGCCTTTTAGAGAACCATTGGTCATAATGGAGAAATAAGTAAAACAATAGCTTTTGAAGATTTGAGCACATCGCTTTGACATGGAGACCATATGATACAAGGAAATTTGAGGAAGCTCTAGTAGATTGTGTTGTATGCCTTCTCATTATCTAACATGGACACAATGCTTTCCTCTCTTCGTTCATGTTGGGAGTTGATGCCTTCATGAACCGTAGGAACGACCTTCATAATTTGCTGACCTTCACCGTAATGTCCTTGAAGAGGCCAAATTACTGTAGACTGTAGAGGCCGTTTGTCCATTTCATCAAGTAAAGCGATTCCACGGAAAGAATATATTTAGGTTTAGATTTCATTTTATCCAATAGATGCTAGGAAATTCGATCTCGTAGGGCTATGGAAATTTTACATTTTTGTTGTATGCATCTAAATCCTTATTTTCGTTGAAAATGAACTGGATTCCTTGGAAGAAGAGAGGAGGTCTCATTTTCGAAGCTCTTTTGATGAGGGCATCATGTAAAAAATGAAAAATGAGTAACCAAAGAAACTTACTCTGTATCCTCTGTCGAAGAAAGTTATCGTGGGCAATAGTTCCCCTCAGAAAGTCGGGAGAGCTTCTATGAAAGAAATCCCATGTCAACCGAAAAAGGGCTTTGCTGCGGTTGGAGAAAATAACTGCTCTTTCCATGGCAACAGAAAGAAAATGTAGATCTTCGATTGGAATCTGATGAATGGGAGATTCTTTCTCACAAGCCAACTATGGTTCAGCGGTGGAAAGAAAGCTATTCTGTTTTTGTGGGAAGTATACCAGATTGGGGGGCAGGATCTTGTTTGAGTATTTGGCATTGGAGTGGCCGTTTTTTATTAGTTTTGTGCCTTTTGATAGGAAACTGGAAAATGAAGGAACTTTGCTTTTGTGCACTTTAAAACAAAGAGGGAAATGATAAATGCCATTAATCTTTTGGATGGCAAGGAGTTTGATTGTCAAAGGATATAGGTGAATAAGGCTCATTTCGGTCCGGAGTTTAGAATATATGGTCGTCGAGATGATGGAGTGGGAGTCAAGCCACGACCTATTTATTGTACAATGTCTCATCTCGATGAAAATCTTTTGCAAGTTAATGAGGCCTTTGTGGAAACTAATAAAGAACATTTGTGTCATTCCTGGATTGGGGTGGCTCGACGTTCAAACCTGCTTGCACAAGAGATCAAAGACTGGATTTTGGCAAAGTGGGAGTCTGATTTGAGCTTCCTGGTTCGCAGGCAGTCTCCTTACTTTTTCTGGATTGTTCTTGCATTTGAGGAAGACGAATAATGCTTCAGTTTGGGTGATTTGTTTTTCTCAGATGGTCCCATTAAACGTATTGATAAATGGACTGAGTTTTTGGGCCTTGGATTAGTGGTGGAGTGGGTTTGGATTTTTGGAGTCCCTCTACATGTCTGGAGGAAGGAGATGATGTATCGATTGGGCGAGAACTAATAAGGGTTGTGGAAGAGGTGGATGTTCATTGTCTACAAATGGAGGTGGTGCAATTTTTACGGGTGAAAATCGCTCGGCTATTTGCAACGATTGTACCTCCAACTCTATGGTTGGATGTGAGAGACGTCAGATTTCGGTTGTGGACGGAGTTAGAACCAAGACTGGTGAAATCTATGGAGAGGAGACGGTGACTCAGGGTGCTTCGATGGTAGGGAGATGTCACGGTTTACGGGATGACAAATAGTTTTGATGGGGTTTCTTCTGGTGGATCATGCCTTTCAACTTCAAGCAGAAATGGTCGTCTGCAGTCTGAGATGTCGCCGACACCGATCACGGTGAATGACTCTTCTTTGGCAATTACGACAGTCGAGGATGCCGTTGTAGGAACGGTTTCTTTCCTGTTGTCTTCGGTGGGGATCCCTCTAGAGGGCAATGCCACTGGCTTTCAGGAGAGTGTTGCGGCGAGATTTGAGGCTTTAGGGCTACATGGACGAAACGATAGGGTTTTAAAGGAACAATACGCATCGGTGCGTAAGTTCCACTCTGATTCGAAAGTCAAGCCTTCATTGATTGTGTAGAGTTCGAAGGGTTTAAAAAAGCTTCCAGGGTTGAACTTAAGCCCACTCTCGTCGGGCCTTTCTCCGGACTTGCACTATTTGAGGGGCCAATTAGTTGGGCGCACGAAGTGGAGGCAGAAGAAGAGGATTGTCTTGCGCTGGTTGTTCGAAAAGAAACCTTCGACGATGAGAAGATGCTTCTAGTGGGGGATATTCTTGGCATTTCCTCACCATGGCGATCAGATAATCTGAGAGAAATTTTGACAGATTTTTGGGAGGCGGAACGACGGGATGAGGAAGAAATGTAGTTGTGGAAAAATAGAAAAAAAGGAGAGAGAGTTCGAGTTTGGTGGTGGTAGAAACCTCAGATGTGCTGGACGACGGCTTATGATGATTATGCCTTAGATTGATAGGTGTTCGAGACTGAGTTTGTCTGTGGTGATAACTACCACATTACGTTTGTGGGGCTACTTCTCGCTAGCCTATTTGTAATGTTATTTATTTTATTTTATACTAAAATTACCTTAAAAAAAAATGAAAAATGAGCTAGAAAATTGTCTCCATTTTGATCATGGCAAGCATAGGCCTAAACTGGCGAGCTGAGCTTTGAAATGGTGGGTTTAGTGCTTGTGGATCCCACCCATGGGCTCAGAGTTCACTTGGGAGCATTGAGGACCCCACATGAGGGGTTGCTAGTGTAAAACCCAGGCATTAAAAGTTGAAAACGAAGTGGCAAAGCATGGTGATGCAAAAAGGAGATTTTTTCCAAAACAGGCTACTTTTTCTCTTTTGGCCGTGAGCAACTCCAACCTTCTCTCATGTGGCTGCATGGGGTTTAACTCTTACAAGTTGAGAACTCTCAATTGGCGCATGAACATGTAATAATGTGATTAGTTGCAACACCCCACCTAGCTTAGGTGGCAACACATGATTAGTCGTCACTCATGATTGGCAAAAAACATGCAATAATTTTGCAGGCATAATTGAGGCAGCAAACTATATCAGATTTTGATGAATCTAGGTTTGTTGGAAAGCTTATTGAATAACCTTTCCAACTAGCCCAAGTTTGCACATTTCAATTTATGTAGCCCAAGTTATGACTGCTTTTCTAAGCAAGTGTCAAGAGTGATGGGAAAACCCTAGTGTTCTTTCCCATTTCAACTCAAATTCCTACATTGCAGCGTCATGGATGTGTGGAATTCCTTTCCAACATCCATTGAAGGGCATGGACGCATGGATTGAAGATTTTGGATGGCTTGGGTTTTAGCTATCAATTTCTCATTGATTGTATTTTTATTTTCCTTTTTTTTTCATTGGTTGATGTAATGTGTCACGGCTAGACACAACAGACACATGAGAAACAATAATATATATATATATATATATATATATATATATATATATATATATATTTTTTTTTTTTTTCCAACTCTGAAGTATGCACAACTCATAGTCCAAACACGTGACACCTACACGTCTTGCGAAATCCCTACGGATCCAAGGACTTGTTGGACGGTTGATTTGATCGAACTGAATTATCAGCTGTCTACGTACTCCAATGGAGATCAGATCTTGCGTAGTTCTCAATTCATTTATTTCATAGCACTAACCCTGTGCTATTCATGATGTCACATCAAGACACTCTAATTACCTTATTATTGACCTCATCAATAGAATAGATCTCATCTATCACGTGTCTAGCCAGTCACGAGTCTATACCAACCATGTGAATACCGTCAACCATGGGGTCAATGTCACACATGGGATAAACCTCAACTATGGGACCTATACCCGAACATAAACACATCCCTCATCGGGGACAATACTCTAAATATGGATCCAATCCTCTATGGAATCAATGCCCTCCGTGGGACGATCTACCCACGCTATACAATACTCATCCATGGTCACAAAGCCCTCCATGGGAATAACCATCCATGGGAAAATAATATCTATCCATAGAGCTGTCACGTCCACCATGAGACCAATATGTCTACCATGGGACCACTATATCTATCATGGGGTCAATATGTCCACCATATAATCAATATCTAGGTATGAATCCAATATGTCTACCGTGGAAACAATATCCATGTGATTCATCATCCATCCCTGGTAACTCTCTATCAGTGAGTATCATCTATCCATGGGTAATAACCATCCATGAATATAATCACTCCACGGGTATAATCCATCCATGGGCATAACTCATACATTCGTAAAACCAATATGTCTATCATGTGACCAACATGTTTAACATAAGACCAATACGTTTATCATGGGACCAACATATCAACTTAAGACTAACACGTCTACTATGAGACCAATAAGTCTACCATAATACCAATATGTCTTACCATTGGACCAATATGTCTAACATAAGACCAATACGTCAACTATGGGACCAATATGTCCCCATAATACCAATATGTCTACCATGGGACCAACATGTCTGACATAAGACCAATACGTCTACTATGAGACCAACAGGTCTACCATAAGACCAACATCCAGGCATCAATCCAAACCACCATGGGAACCATCATCCATGGGTATACATATCCATCCCTGGTAACACTCTATCTATGAATATAATATATTCATGGGTATAAATCATCTTTTAATATAATCCCTCCATGGGTATAATCCATCCATGGGCATAACTAATCCAGGGGTACATCATTGACCATGAGATCCTCTATCCGTAGGAACAACACTCGAATAAATCAATACGTGAGTGTGGCAACAATATCAAATCATCATATCATATTATAAATATACTATAACTCCTAGCAAGACTTAGGGCCCATGACTTACTAAGCGGGAGACCCACGACTAGCGTGATCAAGTCTACCTCGCCCTGCATGCCTTCATCTTATGGGTGATTCAGTCAAGCTCTAAGGCAATGGGACCGCGTCTAATGAAGTTAGCACCACCCACATGGGATAAAATAGTATCTAGCTCTGTGCATTAACGCACATCAAGTGTGCTAAATAGCCGTGAGAGCGCCCTCCAGCGCGTAGCATATGAGGGACTTACTCCTCGACGGCAACCCTACAGGACCAAGTCTCCGTAGCCGATCCTACCGTCCTGAATATCTCTCTGGAACGCTCAGTCAAACATAATAATCACGTGAGGGATGTACCCATAGCACGTCTCTATATCAAATGATCAAGTCACATATACATCTCAATGCCACAGTCTCTGATGTTCATATTGAGGTTCCCGCGGTCTCCGGCAACTCTAGGCCTTACTCATGGAATCTATATACTTATCTCATCATTTTAACTATACAAAGGTGAGACAATGATCTACTGATAGGACAGTTTCCTTTTTCAACAAAATGAGGCATAACGTTATCAATATCACGTGAGGGGCATATCCATACCATAACCATTTTACCCAATGTTATGAAACTCGAATTGTATCAAAATTGGTTTAGGGGTGTGAATCATGAATCGAAAATCGTACGATTCATATGTACTCTTATTTCTATAATCATTTTGTTGACCTGAACCATTATATAATGCAAGTTAGACTGGTCTAGGTTTAGGATTCTACGCCCAAAAAGGGTTGGTCTCTTGGGCTTGCACTCCCATTAGCTTATTTTTCTCCCTTTTTCTCTTACTCTTGTATTATAAATAGAGACCTAATGGCCCTTGTGTGACCAACAAACTTGGGTGTGAAGAAAGAAGCAAAAGAATGTTCCAATTTTTGCCAAGTTCGTTCTCCAATTGAATTCTAGTTTTTCTTTTGTTTGAATTAAAGTTAATGTATGCATTTTCCATTTTTAGTTCACTATTTTAAGTGTGAAAATGGATTGGACAATTTGGAATTGCATTGGTTTTAATTTAATTCAAGCAATCCAAGACTAGGTTCATTGGACTAGGTGAAACCTAGACTTGCAAGTGGTAACATCTAGGTGAGGGGCTGATTTGAATTTTCAAGGTTTGAAGTTCAAATTAGTGCATTGAAGACTAAGAAAGGTCCGGAGTACCCTATCTTGGCCTTCATCATCTTCATTTTACATAGTTTATTTTTTTTTTTGAAATGGTAATTATTGAGAAGAAGCACTAGACGTACAATACAAAGGATGGGAAAAGAAACACCATGATAACTCTATACAACCACCCCAAAGGCATTTGAAAAGAAAAACTACATTATATTAGATCAATGCATTCTTTCCATGGTCGCAAGATTTTACATAGTTGAAAAATGACAAGAGTCCTCTAGCGATGAGGGGAGTGTCTGCTTGATAGAAACTATGATAAGGGAAATGTTTTAGAAAGATTAAAGTTATGATAAGGGGAGTGTCTGCTTTCTCTTAATTACTCAAAAAATGTAGTACACCATCTATTTCTTATGCAATTTGTTGATATTTAAGTTAGTTTCATTTGGATACTGTTTAAATGCAAGGCATATTTGTTATTATGTTTGCAGTTACGTAATTTGGTTTGGGCGACGTCAAAGCATGATGTTTACCTCTTATCACACTATTGTTTGATTCATTGGTCTGCAATAACTTGCAATAAATCTGAAGTTCTTGATGTGCAAGGACATGTTGCACCATGCGAGGTACATTCTTCTCACATATTTCTGAAGATCGAACTTGTATTGTAAATATTTTGGTCATCAAATCATATTTATCCTAAATCGTAAGATCTTTTATGATTATCTCAAAAAAGGGTGAGATCTCTTAAAATGTTAAAAGGTAAAAAACAAAAATTTCATTATCTATTTGGTATTCAAAACATTATTGGTAAAATGACATAAAATGATGATAGGCACCCGACGAACAGAGGAATACTATCATATACAAAACTTGAATGTCATTCTTGTAAAAATTGTTCAAGATTACAAAAGTAAGTCATGTATATGGCCTGCAAATTATGTGTAATTATGGATAGCTTATAAGACTAATGTTTTGAAAATTGACTTAGATCATAAAGAAGTCATATTTTGGTAAGACTAACAATCACATAAACCAAAATTGTCGGGTTTTCAAAAAGTCATACTGTATCAAAGATCCACATCATTTTCTTTAAAACTTGTATTGCACTGTATCTTACAATTTTAACTTGGAATATTTTAACAACTATGATTTTTGATAATAAAATAATTCGATGATTTTCATTCTTCGTGTTTTCTACTTTTTATTTGTTCTAAGTGGAATGAAATATGCTTCTGGCCTTCCTTATATTGTCCATTACTGCCTATTTGAACTGACATTTTGTTTACTTTCTAATATAGAAACATCCAGGAAACCTATTAGAAGGATTCACTCAGACACAAGTCAGTACATTGGCAGTGAAGGATAAGTTGCTCGTAGCAGGCGGATTTCAAGGTGAACTCATTTGTAAGGTATTGTCTAGAGTTTCATTAGCGCTGATTTTTGCATGATGTCATTTACATGATAAATATGCACCCAGAATGAACATACTCATCCCAGTACATGTGTGCATAAACATGGCTTGCATGTATGCACTGCATGTTTTACTTCTCACGCCTGTTGTGTGTCAAGAATCATCATGTGCTCCAAGCATGAAAAGTTATGGAATTTATATGTGTGACGAGTAGAGCCACACCAATACCGGTGAGAAGTAAATCAAAATTCTTAGTCTTCACAAAAGTTGATAATGGAAGACCTCAGCCATGTGGAGAGCCATCTGTGCTTGCCTTGAGAAATTTTTGAATGAGGCATTCATCTCCAAGTTGATAATGGATCTAGCCTGGTTTTTGCAAGGATGTTTGGTGTGGCAACTCTCCTTGCCAAATAGTTAGCTTTTTGTTGAGCAAGTTGTAGGAAAATCTAGTTTAGAAAGCTTTACTAGCCAGATAGTTTTGAGCTTTTTGTCGAGCAAGTTATATGGAATATCTTAGTTTAGAAGGAATTTACCTGTTGATGAAGTTTAATAGTTACCAACTATTTTTTTTCGTCTTTCATTTGGATTCAAGGCTTTGGTGGCTTTATTTTTTAGGCTCCTTGACGCAAGGCAAGGGATAGGGTAACCTTAAATGTCTAAATGTGGTTCCCTAAAAATTAGAGGGATGAAAGTGAAATCTAAAATAGACTGAAATTAAATTCCAATTAATATTTGCAATTAATTAATATAAGAATTACCACATATAATCATGCAAGTACTAAAATCTAATGTGTTAATGGAAATAATGGAGTCCAAAGGTAATGCCATTAACTGAATTGAATGGGCACGTGGGTTAATGATACTGGGTTTCAATTGGAATCAAAGGGGGATACAGATGGAATTAAAAGAAAGGATAGGCTTAGGGTAGAGATGCGGCACATGTGGGAAAGTTAAAAGGGGTATATGGATTACGGATGACTCTAGGAATGCTTTTATATGTTGTAGCAGCGAAGGAATGGGCTACAGAGAGGGGCGGAAGGCATAAGTGCTAGGAACGACAAAGAAGATGGGCTGAAGAGGGGTTGGCGACAAGGGATCTTGAGGTTTGAAGCGGGTGGTGAAGGCTTTAAAAGGTCTAAATGAAGAGGCGGAAGTGGATCTAGGATTCGAGGTCATGGCTATGGAGCAGAAAAGGAATAGATCTAAGTGGTTTGGGAATGGCGAAGGTAATGGTGTCTAAAGAGGGGTCACGTCAGCAAAGGACAGCACCGGGTGGCTTTTGGAGAAGAAAAGAAAAGGAAAAGAAAGAGAGGAGTAGAAGAAGAAAGAAGAAAGATGTACCTTGGAATGGAAAGATGGCCTCACGCCAAAAGGACTCACTCCTCACGCCAATGCACGGCAGAAGCAAGGTTTGCTCGAAAATTTCAATCTTATTCATCAATCATGTCCTTGCCTCAAAGGGCTAAAGGCTTATATAGCTTTTGCATTACTAAAAATAAAATAAAAGAACTATTGGCAGTTACTAATATACCCTAACTAAACAAAGCAATTACAAAAACATAAATTGTAAAAAGTAGAAACTGTATCCACGGTGATGGTATGCTCCACATCACTCTTTGGTTAAAGGCTTCTCTGAGTGGAACAATCTCCGGACTTAGAGCCTGCTATTCGCCAGTCATTTAGTCTTCCAATGCTCCACCTTGTGTGGTTTCTTTTCAACAAATGTGTTTTGAGTGATTGGTGGGTCACCTATGGATCACCTTTATAGGCAGTAGTTTAGACCATTTTAGGAAATGGTAGACTTCTCTGGATTTGTCTCTAGTGGTTGCTTTTTGGATCATTTGGGAAGAAAGACATAACAAGTGCTTCCAGAATAAAATCTGAGCCCTTGACATCTAATCTATTAAATGGAGGTGTGCAAGCTAGGTTACTTTTTTATCCAAGTTCAAATCCTACTTGGTTACTTAGATTTTAAGATGTTGATCTAAGGTCATTAGGGATTTGGCGTCCTGTCATCCCATTATTATCTCCTATCTTCTGCTGGCAACGAGGCACTTATTGCCAAGGCCGGTTGAAAATATCAAAACAAAGTGAACCATTGTTTGCTTTCATAGGCCCATTTGGAGTAAATTTTGCTTATGTTGCTAAAGTGGGTGCTTTGTTATTTTGGATTGAAATTAGCAGTTCTAAGGAACTTCATCCCTAATTTAATTGAAAGAGATTCTGCCTACGTTATTAGCAAGGTTGTCAAAATCGCTCGGTTTGCAATTTGAATCTTGCAATTCGAATCGAATCGTGGGGTCCAACGAGTCAACTAGCATCAAGAATCGAGATTGATTTTGAGTGGACTCGCGAATCGTGCGATTTTGAGTGTACTCGCGAATTGTGCGAGTCAACCCAGTCGAATCGTTGTATCAGACAATTTAGATGGGTGAAGGGGAAGAAGAGGGAAAGACCTGCGATCTTCATCTTTCTATTTTTTATCTTTCTTTTTTCTCTCGTCGCATGCAATCTTCCTTTTCCTCTTTCGCTTCTCCTTCTTCATCTCCTTTGTCTTCTGATGTCGCTGCATGTTTTGGCTTCCATCGCATGCCCTAAACATTTTGCTTCCGCCGCATGCCCTAAATGCCTCATGTTTAATCTTTTAACTTCTACTTACCTAACTTCCGCCGCATTGTACATTTCGTTCTATTGTACATTCGACTTTTTTTTTTTTACTTTCTATCATCATTTTTTAGTTAAAAAGCATCTCTTTTATTTTTGCTTTTCAATCTTTTATATTTATTTTAAAAAAAATAAAAATATCTAATTTTTTTAATTTAAAAAAACCATGAATAGTAATAAAATTTATTTAAATGCCTTTGATTTATTTGTTAATTTTTTATATTCATCCGTGCTTAATATTCATGTTTTAATTTCATATTAATATATTCCTTTTTTTATTAGAATTTTTTTTTAGATTTTAGAATTTGGATACTATCTAATTTTTCAAAATTATCTATCTAAAATACATATTATCTATTTTTTTTATTCTGTCATTTTATATACAATTATAGTATAAATAATAGTTTTAGAAAAAAAATTATGAATCTTACGATTCTACAATTTTCGATTCACGATTCACACCCCTACACCAATTCACGATATGATTCGAGTTTGACAATCTTGGTTATTTCGAGTTATTTTGACAACATTGACAACCTTGGTTATTAGTTGGTCTATTAACCTTGACTCTTTAGGACTGGTTTGGTTAGGTTCATTCACACCTCGATGGTAAGCCTATAGTCATGTGAATCGTCTAGGTATCAGTTGGTTAGGTTCATTCACACCTCGAGGGAAGCCAATAGTTATGTGAATGGTCTAGGTAAGAAAGGAATGTCTACGCTTGAAGCTATCACTGGTGATTTAGAATATTGTGAGCCCAAGTTTTTGGGCCTTTTTTGGGTTTATCCTTGATTAAGGATGCTGTTTGGCATTCTATGGGCGTCTTTGCAGTTTGTGGCCTTGTTTTGGGCCTTTTTGTCGTGTTTTTGGTTGTTCTGTTGTCTTATCTAATAAATTACCATCATAATTCAAAATAAGGGTATGTTAACATTCTAATCCTCGACAATGTTCGTGCCTACACATTGTGTCTTCAAGGAGCGAAAGATGTTGATCCTTTGCTTTTGCATTGTATCTCATCAAGAATCTAGAGCTCCAGTCTTAACCTCCTTTTTGTTTTCTTTTTAATGTTCATTGAGTAGTCCCATGATCGTATTTGGTGTCTTCAGATTTTTGGTGTTTTTCCCTTTCTTGTGAATGTTTATTCTTTTTTTTTTTTTTGGGTTCTTGGTAGAAGGGTTGTTTATTCTACAATATTTATCTTAGCACATCTTGTCCCGTCATCATTATCATAATTATCTAAGCCATTTTTCTCATCAATCTGGGGTTGGCTTTTATATTTGAGTTTGGCCAACTATTTCCGTGGGCCGATTGCCTATTTGACGCCGATGGGGCTTGAACCCACAATGACGCAGGACAAGACAAAAGGTGACCCTAAATACCTAAATGCGATTTATGCAGTGATAAGAAACTAAATGAGGCTGAAATTAAAATTAAAATTAATAATAACAATTAGAATAATAAAATCTACCACAAATAATTAATAAAATTCAGAAGATTCAATGTGAGTAATAAAATCACAATCCAAAATTAAGTTATAGCTCAAAATAGAAGGCCTTTCAGAACAAAGGGGTTTATTAGATCTTACGCGCACTTAGAACCACATCAAATTAGGACTGAAATCGAGTTTAAACGGGTTAAAGGGACTAATGGCAATTTTAAAGGGACTAATGGCAATTTGGTAATTAAAGAACAGAAAAATTAAAAGCCATGTGAGTTTTAAGTGAAATGGGTTACTCCTGGGACTTAAGGCTTTTATTAAAATAAAAGGATATGGGAATAGAAAGATTGGGATGGAGCGGAAGACATGAGAAGGAAGGGGTTTTGCTGTGGCGATGAGATGGAAGGCTTGGGAAAGGGGCAGGAAGGGCTGTTTGGGTTACGGCAGCAAAATCTGGGGACTTTGAAGGGAGACGGAAGCAATAGGGAAGAGATATGGGACTGGCGACAAGGTGAGAGGGGTTTAGGACAAGGAGCGAAGGTCTAGAATGGGTTTTAGAGGTGGTGGCGACAATCTGGGAAGAGCTTAGAGTTCACAGCTGCAACGTATGGGTGTTTGGGGCAAGGAAAAGTAAGAAGAAAGAGGTAGGAAGAGAAGAAGAAGAAGAAGAGAGTAGAGAACGAGAATACTTTAAAGAAGAAGATGGCCTCTCGCCCAAAGTCCTTGGATTCGCTCCAGATTCACAATCGCACAAAAGGTAGCGAAATCAATTCTTTTTTTTTTATTCCATCGTATCCTTGCCCAAAGGGCTACAAAGCTTTATATAAAGATATCTCTTACTTAAAATAAAATAAAGCAAAATTACAAACTACCCTTGCTTAAAATAAAACTAACTAAAACAAAAAAAATAGCAAGTAAACAAAAAAAACAGGGATGCACCACATCACACAACCTTTAGGCTGTAACAACATACCTTTACTAATTGTGCTATAGGTTCTTGTCCCTTCTCTCAATTAATGAAGCTACCATTTTTTTTGGAAAATATAATAATTTATATGCTTACACCTTTAGTGACAGCTATAAAGTTTCTCTTTCTAAAAGGGAGTATCAGAAATCATTTCTTGTGTGCTCATTTTTCTTCAAAATCCTATGCCATTCAATGGAAATCTGTATGGCCATGGCATAATAGTGGCCTTTGTAGTTTAAAAGAAAAAATGGTAGTCATTAATTTAACCATTTATCATGAAAACATTCCTTCCTATTTTGTTGCCTTTTGTTGTTGTCATTTGAAATGGTTACAAATTTTATTCCAACAAAACTATCCGAGATAACTTGCCTATCATATCATACTTCTTAGAGTTGTTCATCATGGTAAGCTAGAATCCCATTTATTTGGGGTTGGTGTTTTGAGTTCTATTTTGCCATTTGATACTATCTTAAGCTGTGTTGTCAATCTCTCCACTATCTAACATGTCCATCTTTATCCCTTCCCTCCATGTTTTTAGAGTCCGACCTCTCTACCATCCATCATATCCTTTTTTACACCATCCAACCAAGTTGCTAGGGGTCTTCCTTCCTTCCTTGTTTTTTCTTTTACTTGCATCCTTTAAATCTTTCTAATAGGCCACTTTTGGTCTCTTAAGTATGTGTCTAAGCCATCTTAAGTGAATTTCCCTCATTTTTCTCATTTATTGGGCTATCGTAAGGGTTGCTCTACCACCTTAAGTGACTTTTAGTCATTTTCTCATCTAATTTTTTATATGACTGAAGGTGTCTAGGCGTCTCGCCCGTAGGGGACTTTATCTGACTAATCCTTTGGGGCATGTGCACACCTCCTCTACACACACATACCCGGTTCAAACGTTGAGGAGTAACCCCATGGGAAGTGGCCCAGAGGGGACCGGGGAATCTAATTCAAGACCTCCCTTCACGAGGGGAGCTTCTTAATCGTTAGGCCAACCCTTCTGGGTTGTCATTTTCTTATCTATTGGAGCTACTATAAAGGTTTTTCTAATGTGTTTATTCCCAATTCTATCTTAGAAGGTTACTTTACTCATTCATTTTAGAATACACATTTATGTTACCATTACCTTATCTACTTATTTTTTTTTCTTATCTACAAGGTAATCTTTTATCGCATAGCAAGGTACTCTTCTATCATATAACACACTACTAGCTTGCTTACATTTAGCCCACCATACTCCCATCCTTGTAGCTATATTTAGATCCATTCCTCCATTTGGTTCATTAGTGGCACCTAAGTATTTGTAGAAAATAATAAACTGTGTATTTTGTTCAATACCTATGCTATTACATGTATATACATGCTATAGCTGACACTAGGGCTATCTCAAACAAACTCTAACTCTCAGCTGTAATCATAAACTAAACACACCTCTTAATTAGAGATAAATATAGGGCTGCGACTCGAGTCGGGCAGGTCGGGTTCCTTAAAACTCAACCCGACCCGAGTTGATATATATGGAACCCGATCCAACCTGACCTAACCCGAATCAACCCCAATTTTGACCCGACCTGCATTCTGAACCTATTTTAGCCGGGTCAGGTCGAGTCGAGTCGGGTCGGGTCGGGTTAACTTGTAAAATCCTCAACCTGAGCCGACCCGAATTCCATGCGGGTTTTTATCTTCTCAATCTGACCCGACCCGCTGACCCGAAATTCTCGACCCTACTCGAGTTGCAGCCCTAGATAAAGATAAACTAAGAATCCTAATTATATAAGAATTCTAATTATTCTAACACTCTAAATATATTCCAACATGCCCCCGCAAGCTGAAGCGTGGATGAACGCGAAGCTTGGAACGTGAAGAAACGGCATGTGAACTGCAAAAATGGCACACCGATTGGTTGCAAAATTTGTTGAAGAGGCAGCACACTGATTGGCTTCAAAATAACAGGCGGCAAACATAGATGGCAGCCTGAAAAACAGAACTTGACACGGACGACTGGACAGACACTGATGGCGTTAGTGGTCTGCAAACAGGCAAAGAAGGGCCTGCTGATGTGCAGACATGCGAGAAACAGGTGGGATCCCTTTCCACCTCTCAGTTCTCAGTTTTCCAACATAGAGTATTAGAGATCAGTGCATATCTGAAAAACAAAAAAAGAGAGTGGCGAGAGTGGTACCCTCTCTTCACGTAGCTTATCTACAAGGTGTGGAGATCTGGATATGCTTGCAATGGCGATTTTTTTGCTGCAGAACGGCACCGTAGAGATCAAACCAAGCTCTCAAGATCAACCGAGACACAGGCACAGGAGTTCGGGCGCAGCCAGATCTGGATGTGCAACCAGATCAGAATATTTGGGCAAGATGGGGCTGCAGAGATGCGGTCGACCCGACGTAAAAAAGGTTGGATCTGCTCCAAGTTGTTTTGATCTGTCACCGGCAATCAGAAAGAGTGGCAGCCAGGTGGAGTTCTCGTCAGAGAACGAGAAGAGAGGCAGCAGAGAGTAACGCTGCAAACAGCAAAGAGAACCTCGTTGCTGGGCAGAAACTTGCAGAAGCAAAGCAGATCTGGACGAGATCGGAACTGTTCAGATCTGGACGAGATCGGAACTGGCGGACAACAGCAGTAACAAAGACGAACCCCCTGACGAGTTTCTCGGGTGCAGATCCAAGATGCAGCGAGGTGATGAAATAGGCCAGATCCAAATGGGGATGGGCTGCTGCAGGAGCCACCAACGGAGAGAGTGGGGAAAGGATGTGGGTACCTGCAATCCGCTGGAGCAGAGAGGAAAGAGAGTGCAGCAGAGGTGAGAATACCAGTCCTTGCAGTGACGGCAAGGGAGAGGTGAGATCGTACGGACTGCAAGCGGCTCAGGAGTTGAAACAGAGCCAGATCTGGGCACGTCGGGCCAGATTTGATCACGTCGTTGGGGCTGCAAGCAGGGATCCGGCAGAGAAGATTGAATCCGGACGGTGACAGAAAAAAACTCAGATCTCCTGTGTGATCTCGTCTTGATTCCCAAGTGCTGCCAAGTGCTGCTCTGCACTTTTTTGTTATTGGTTGTTCTCAATCTGCCTGATCTGCTTTTGGTGAAACCAGAGAACGCAGGCAGCCGTTCTCTCCAAAGATCTCTTGTTTTGTTGGGGAGGGAAGGACGGGCGAGCCTTGTGATGCCTCTTCAATCGACGAAGAAGTAAGGACAGAAGATCTCAAAACCAGAACCAGATCTGCAGATCTGGTAGCAACAAAAACAAGATGCAAGTAGATGAAGAGTTGCAACGCTGATAAGCCTAATCTGCAGAAGGCTGTTTGGCTGTTTGGGTCACGATCTGCACGAAAGGTCTGATGCTAAGTTCCCTCCCTCTCCCTCTGCCAGAGGAGACGTTTGGCAGAGGGAGAGAAGACAAACCATTGAAAGTTTGAAACTACTCTTCGATAATCCCAAATTCAGGATCAGTATTTTGGCTAATACCATATAGAAAATAATAAAACTGTGTTTTTGTTCAATACCTATGCTATTACATGTATATATAGTCTCTAGCCGACCCTAGGGCTATCTCAAACAAACTCTAACTTTCAACTTTAATCATAAACTAAACACACCTCTTAATTAGAGATAAAGATAAACTAAGAATCCTAATTACATAAGAATTCTAGTTATTCCAACACTCTAAGAATTCTAGTTATTCCAACACTCTATATATATTCCAACAGTATCTACATTCATCATAATGTGGTACCAAGGCGTTTCCAATTTTAACTGGTTCCTTTTTTATGCTCTTAAACCACTAAAGTACATTCCATAAATTCTATTTATACTCTTAGGCTGCGTTTGGATGAAGGGTAATTTTATAGGGCTCACCCTTAAGCTTGGGGTCACCCTTGAATATCCCAAGCGTCAATGGGGTATTCAAAAAAGGTGATGAGAGGGGTGATTTTTTGAATTTTTACCCTCACTTGGGGTAATTTTTGGATTACCAAACAAGGGTAGGGTCACCCCCCCTTACCCCCATATATTCTATCTTTGTTATACAAATTGTCAATCCATTCATCTCTTGAGCTTTCCTCCATAATTCTAATTTCTCATTCTCATTGCTTGTTTCGCTGATTAAAACTATCATTTATAAATAGCATGCTCCATGATATCATATCATATATTTTCATTGTTAGGTAATCTATTACTCAATACAAGTAGATATGGACTTGAAGTTGATCCTTGATGAAGCCCAACTCCTATTAGGAAGTTCATTCTCTTCCTACATACTATCCTTACACTAGTTGTCACCTATTGATACGTATCTTGTATAACTTCAACATATTTACTAAGAATACATTTATTTTCCAAAACTTGCCAAATTAAATTCTTTGGCATGCTGTCATAGGATTGCGTTTCTTTTTTATCCTTAAATTTTTACATTAGGTGTCTCAGAACAAAAAGTGCTTCAGTTGTTGACCTATTTGGCACAAATCCAAGTTGATTCTCTGAGGCACTTGATTATTGTCTTAGGCTCTTAGCTTTTGTTCTATAGTTCTCTCCTAGAGTTTCATAGTATGGGCCATAACCTTAATATCTCTACAATTGGAACATTTGAATCTCTCCTTTATTCTTATAGAATGGGGTCACTGTACTTTGCCATTCTTCAAAAATCTTTTTTTTTTTTCAATCAAAGATTTTGTTAAACAAACTAGCTACCCATCTAATTCCACTTTCACCCAATAAGATCCACACTTCTAATAGGGTTACTGTTCAATCCTAACGTTCTTCTTTCTTCATCTTATTCAACCTTGGTTTTACTTTTGTTTTCAATATTTTGTTTATAGCCCTTCATTTGCTTTTGCTTATGTGTATTTTGCTCTTGCATTCTCCAAAATACCCTCCTTATTCCTATTTCCTTATCTTGTCTAGAACCCTTTTGTTTCTATTCTTAATACATCTTAGACAATCTAGGTCCCCAGTTCTCATCTATCTCACCTTGGCAAGCATATATATTCCCTTCTTTTGTTTCTCCGGTTTCTAATTCATCATATGCTTGATGCTCAACTTTGCTAATGGCTTTGCCTTTTTTATTGAGTGGTAATAAGAGAATAATGCATTAATAAGAAGATATGAGTACAAGAATATGGAAACGCAAAAAGGGTTTAGGAGGCATAAACCCCAAGAAGAAGAAAAATACAAAGAAATCCAATCCAAGATGACAAGCATCCAAAGCCCCCAAAAAAATACAGACAAGTCCATGAAACACATCCAATACAACCGAGACACCCAATAAACCCTTCCCGATCCATGAATTACAAATAGAAAACTCCATGAGGTGATGAGTCAACTTCGTATTTCGAGAAGTCGTCCTTTACTCCGTTAGCCGATTTGCTGACTTATGAGAAGGATATCTCTTGGCCACTGAGTTGTTTCGCACCCGTTACCCATTTAATTGCATTTGTTGAGTCGCTTTCAATAATCAGTTTTCCTTACCCGAGGGAAATCCATGTGTTCAAGGCTCTCCTGATACTACGAAGTTCGGCCTCATTTGATTCTTTCCATCCTACTGATTCGAAGAAAATGACTGACGATTTTCCAATACGATCGTGTAGAATCCCACCAATTCCTGCTAATGGCTTTGCTTGCAACTCTTTTTGCTATTTTATAACTGTTTCTTTTTGTTCCCTTGTTTTTGACACTTCTTAAACTGATATTTCTTTTCATCAATAGCCGTTTGGACTTTTGAGTTCCACCTCCATGTTTCTTTATATTTTGTGGCTTTATTCCCTTTTGATTCTCTCGGTATTGCTTTCACTTGTTTTATATCACACCATATTATCCCACATCTCATTTGAACTCTTCTTTGTCCCAAACATCTACGACTCTGATAGATAACAAATTGAGGGAAACTCGTTTGAGGTGGTTTTGTTATGTTAGTAGAAGACCAAAGATGGCTCCAGTGTGTAGAGTTGAGAGGCTATGGATCAAAGGCACTAGGAGAAGAGGCCGACATTTGAAAACATGGAGGGAAGGGGAAAAAAATGACATGTTAGATTGTAGGGTGACCGATCTTATGGTTTATGATAGGGTCAATTGGAAAAGAACTTGTAAAGATGACCCTAGATAGATGGGATGCTGACTTATGATGATGATGTTGATCTAAAGCTAGGATTCTTTCCTTAAAATTTTCTACCTTATCTCCTTTCAAGTTCCACAACCTTATTTTTGGAAAATCCCTTCTAATATGCATATTTAACACTAGTAACTTGCGTTGAGTTGTGAGGATTGCTTTTGGAATAGCTTTATAATCTTTGCAAAAGGCTGTTTGTTTGCATCTTAGTAAAATATAATTTATTTGTGATTTACATCATTTACTTTTAAAAGTCATAAGGTGTTTCTCTCTCTTTGAGAGAAAAAAAGTGTTACCTGTTACCAAATCAAAAGCCATTGCAAAATCTAAAATTGATTCACCCATTTAATTTCTTACTCTATTGCCTATATATGTTATTTTTCGTCCCCTATATGTCCATTTAAATCACCTCCTATTATTAGATCTTCCCTTACTATTATATTTTGCATCAGTTCATTCATAGTATTTCATTGATCTTTTTTCTCGTTCTTTCGTAGTCCAACTTGAGGATCATTAGTGGTAAATGTTTAGTATCTATGTCCAAAACTAATTTAATCATTAGAATTCCTTGTCTTTTTCTCAATTCTGCCTGTACTTTCCCTTTGTTAGAGGAATCTAATATTTGGTGGCCTTTTGGCATATTTTCAGTGGAATCTTATTTTGTATTGAACAGCCATTTTGTCTTTATCTCCTTAGTTGACCTTGCCATTTGATCTTTGAATGCCCTTCAAGTTCCACAACCTTATTTTTGGAAAAGCCCTTCTAATATGCATATTTAACACTAGTAACTTACGTTGAGTTGTGAGGATCGCTTTTGGAATAGCTTTATAATCTTTGCAAAAGGCTGTTTGTTTGCATCTTAGTAAAATATAATTTATTTGTGATTTACATCATTTACTTTTAAAAGTCATAAGGTGTTTCTCTCTCTTTGAGAGAAAAAAAAGTGTTACCTGTTACCAAATCAAAAGCCATTGTCTAAAATTGATTCACCCATTTCATTTCTTACTCTATTGCCTATATATGTTATTTTTCGTCTCCTACATGTCCATTTAAATCACCTCCTATTATTAGATTTTTCCTTGCTATTATATTCTGCATCAGTTCATTCATAGTATTTCATTGATCTTTTTTCTCGTTCTTTCATAGTCCAACTTGAGGATCATAAGTGGTAAATGTTTAGTATCTATGTCCAAAACTAATTTAATCATTATAATACCTTTTGTCTTTATCTCAATTCTGCCTGTACTTTCCCTTTGTTAGAGGATTCTAATATTTGATGCCTTTTGGCATATTTTGAATGAAATCTTATTTTGTATTGAACAGCCATTTTGTCTTTATCTCCTTGACCTTGCCATTTGATCTTTGAATGCCCTTCTCGTGCCATCAGCTTCTTTTGGATAGCCAATCATGGGAAACGCCTTTTTGCCTGTGAGCTTCAAACGTAGATAACCTTCTTATGGATTGGGCTTTCACTTTCCTTAGTCTGAAGCTCGACTTTGAGTCTTTTGGTGTCTAGTGGGTAATGCCCTCCTTTTGTTGCTCAACTTTCTTATGCCTAGATCTGTTTGGTATAGTGTTCCCTTTCTGTTATTACTGTTGTATTTCTCTTTGTTGGGAGCGAGGTGTTCACCCTTGTCCCCTTGTTTGTATCCCTTTCGGTTTCTGAGGACTTCTCATTTTAAAAGAAAAAAATTGATCATTTTAGTCCTCTCAATCTTCTCTTAAAGTCGTCTAGTCTACCACAGTAGACAGGAGAATCCAACTTGACGCAAGATCCAGTAGTGAGATGGGTTAAGTGAAGCAATTTAATTCAATAGTTAAATATAAGTTGATTTGTTTTGCATGGTCTATAGGCTCGAACTAATTTATAGTAAATTATGAGTAATACTCACTAGCATTATATATTAAACCTTAAATGGCTGTCTTAAAGTTTATATATTAAGGTAATTGTCAAGAAAATAACTCATTAGCTATATGAACTTTGTTGATTCTCCCCTCTCTCTCTCTCTCTCCTTTTGCTAGAGATAAATCTCTATATAAATAAATGTATTTTCTCATTAGAATTATAAAAATTTCTTTAATGTAGAATAAAAATGTTAAACTTTTATAATGATTATAAAGATGATGGAACTTATTAATTGTGAACAAAGTAGAATAGAAAAGTTACAGATGAAATTTATTTAAATTAATCCAATTTGTGAATTAGACCAAATCAACTTTTTACTATTTGATGAATGAATTGAGAATTTATTTGAACAAATAGTTCACAATTTGAGACCAATCGAAGTGGGCAACTTCAGTCAATATCAGGATTATTTACTATTTAGTTGCATATTGATGGAAAAGTTGCATTTTTTACCATTTATATTATGAATGTTTTACTTAAAATTGAGAATTTTTTGTAATGATTATATGTCAACTTGCAGTATTTGGATAAGCCAGGAGTTAGCTTCTGTACGAGAACTACTTATGATGATAATGCAATCACAAATGCTGTTGAGATTTATGACAGTTCCGGGTATGTAGTCTTGTTTCACAACTTCTTGTAGTCTCTTGTTTATATTACATGGAGGCTAATGTGACTTTTGAATCTAATCAGTGGTGCTGTACACTTTATGGCTTCAAATAATGATTGTGGTGTTAGAGATTTTGATATGGAGAAATTCCAGCTTTGCAAGCATTTCCGCTTTCCTTGGCCAGTGAATGTAAGTGTTGTTGATGCATAGACCCTTTAGTTCAGTCATCCTTCTATTTGTTGATCCACTCCTGGACATTCCTAAGCATCTGTGTCGTCTGTGTCTCATATAAGCAGCATGACTCTCCATTTTACATGCTATTGGTTTAAAGGATGCATTTTTTTTTCCTATTGATTTTGCATTTATTTGGTGGCCTTTGCATAATAAAGGAGGCATTGATACTTCCTTTCAGGGAAAAAAATTCACCAAAGGGAGCTTGAATATTAAAGGAAAAAATGGATGTACTTGGTAGTGTTCACAGTTGCAGGCATGGTGGTTGTCTTCAAGTCCTATAAGCTAGTCCATAGAAAAACTTGCCAAATCCAATTCCAAGTGGGTGAATGGCTCTAATGATGATGATAATTATTATTTTTCTTGATGACCTGGGTGTATCTGGCTAAATTTGTAGCTTTCTTTAAAATGAAAAACAAACTGTAAGTCACTTCAAAAAAAGAAAAAGAAAACTAAACTATAAGTTGAACTATGGAGTTCATCTTTCATGGCTTATATATGTATTTGTGTTCATGTACATAAATAAACATGCTGTGGATCGTGTCAATGGTGCTGTATAGTGTGATGTGCCTGCATGTGTGCTGTATGAATAATGTCGATGTATGAGACATGCTTTATGAAAGCTTCAAGAGACACTGATGCAGTCTGGGGTTTTGTCAAGAGCACAACTCAAAGATCTAGGGTTTATAATGCAGAACTCTTCTGAAACAAGAACCAAAACCACCCCCAAAACATGAAGAATCAGGAAAATCATGAGAAGAAAAGTGAGAGGTCGTAGCTTAGAATAGATCTTACATAGAATGCCCCGATCTCTCCTCAAAAAGCTTTCAAAGCCACAAAAAAAAAAAAAAAAAAAAAAAAAGTAGTCACCAAAAACCAGAAACTCCATGCTTTGAGGTTTTCATTCATATTTATATTGTTTCATAGAAAATAAAACCCTATATGCTATTTCAACTATTGACCAATATAACAATGTTCTAATCTTAGCCTGTCAATCATAATAAAAATGAAAATGGGTCCTAAATTCGTAATACTAAGAATCCATATCTGGAACTTGGCCATAAGTTCTTCAGTTGATGTCAAGTGAACATATTTGGACTCATTGGATAGGTAATTGAATAAATCACCCAATAGATCCAAATGAATGTAATATGGACATCATATTGGACTCAAAATATGACCCTTCTTGAAAATTACGAAGATAAACCAAATTTATTCTAGACCTTGGACTCATTGGATAGGTAATTGAATAAATCACCCAATGGATCTTAATTTATGTAATTTGGACATCATATCCAACTCAAAATATGGCCCTTATTGAAAATCACGAAGATAAACCAAATTTATTCTAAACCTAAATAATTTAAAAATAATTGATCTACACTTGTGGACCATGGGACCTTCATCTGTGATCTATTGTAACATCTGCATCAAACGTTGTTTCAATCAATGGCAACAATCTGTCTATAAAAATCCCAATGACAATATAGTTAAGACAATTTGCATTTGGCATTTTCTTTTTCATTCCTTTGAACAGCCTCAGCCATGCCAGCCCCTTTATTCATTTGAAGCACCCATGGTATTTGTATCAAGGCCATGCTCATCTAAGTCGGTTCAATTGGTACATTTTAGTTGATTCTAAATGATCCCTTGTGGTCGTTTTTTGCATGCTACTTTTGTACAATTTTTAGGACAGCTTCTAGGGTGTTCTAACTGCAGATGCGCCTACCTTATCCATGTATCTGGACCCATGAATTTTTAAACATGCTGCTATTAACTAGGACTTACATGCACAGTAAATTATGGTACTTGTCTCTTAACCTGTCATTATTGTGTTTGCAGCATACGTCACTAAATCCTGATGGCAAGCTGCTTGTCATAGTTGGAGACAACCCTGATGGAATGCTGGTGGATTCTCATACTGGGAAGGTACTTAACTTTCCTATTTTTTTGGGTTAGTTTATGATCATTTCTGGACAATGTAACTGTTGATAGAGGCACCAATGTCGACGGGCTGGATCCATCTTAACCTATTTCTCGGCCCATTTATTTATATTAGGGATGAGTTCTATGGGTATTTTATGTCCTGACCCAAATGCACATATCTGACAGAACCAATATTGGAGCCTACCCATTATGAATCTAGATACTGACTAATGTAGCCACCCACACCCACACCCACACCCACACCCACACCCACACCCACACCCACACCCATCTCCACAAAGCTTGTTAGAGACACGAGTATAATGCTAACTCGGGCATTTTACCAGAGGTTTTTCAACAAACTGAATGAAGGAATGCATGCAGTATCTTGTGCATTATGAGTTGTTGAAGAGGATGGAATTTAAATTTGAAAAGAAACCAAATGCAAGTATCAATCATATGCGTGATAACTAGTCTGGATTTGAAATTTCTGTATTTTCAGTGTATTTTTGTTTGCTTGTGGGTGGCTGGGTGGGGGTGAAAGATTTGCTTGATGATGTTGTAACACTGTCGATAGGGTTCTTTTTTAGCTCTTGAAAAGCTAACAAAATTGTGACTTGCCCCATCAGCATTAGAGTAGAAAGAAGATATACTGCATACCCGTATAGCACCTCCCTTGATCATAGATGGACCATGTTTATAATCTTAGCCCTCTCTCATCCTTACTTTAGATTTTACCCATGTGTATGATCCCTGTCGAAGCTCAGTTTCCTCACATGCCATTTTGTCGAGAGATAAAACTGATATTATGTACTTTCACCCTTCTTTTCTGGGAATGAATTAAAATTGGGTGATTAATGGTTACAATGAGTCCATTTATAAAAATGGGTTTCAATTTTTTTTAAGCACAATACGACTTGAACTTGGTCTGGACAGCATGTAGCTGATGCAAAATTCTAATTAGTGTGTCAATAAAGAAGTCAAATATCTAAAGTTGATTTTTGAGTGGTATTGGGAGTACCAAGATCTGTAATGTAAAGCTTGTCATTTTATCTCACAGACGATTACGCGTCTTTGTGGACACTTGGATTTCTCATTTGCATCAGCATGGCACCCTGATGGCCGAACTTTTGCCACTGGAAATCAGGACAAGACCTGCCGTATCTGGGATGTGAGAAACCTCTCCAAATCAGTTGCTGTCCTGAAGGGGAACCTTGGTGCTATTCGCTCGATTCGCTTCACATCCGATGGTCAGTTCATGGCAATGGCAGAGCCTGCAGATTTTGTGCATGTCTATGATGTGAAGAGTGGATATGACAAGGAGCAGGAGATTGATTTCTTTGGTGAGATCTCTGGCATTTCCTTCAGCCCCGACACGGAGTCCCTCTTCATTGGAGTATGGGACCGAACATATGGCAGCCTCCTCCAGTACAGCCGGAGCCGGCATGTTTCATACCTTGACTCTCTACTTTGATGCAGTCCTCTAGTTCCCTTCTATGATGGGTATGACATGCCTGTGCTGCAAACTTTGAAGTGTGTTCAGTAATGTAGTATTTAGGAGAAAAGAAGAAGATGCTCTTGTTCGTCTCAATAATGTTCGATGGAGATGTTCAGAATGTTAATCAAGTTGTATAAAGAGGGAATGTACAGGGGAGATAGGAAACTGCATTGCTGAGATAATGAGCATCATTTTCTCAGGGCTTCTCACGGTGCAGACTCAGGTAGCTTGTTTTTTTATGTACCTTATGGCTTATGTTTCTTATTTTCCCCTTTTGGCAACTGACGTTGGTAACTATAGAGAATATTTCATCATCCTCATAGTTGTCACAAATGGCATTGCATTTGAGACACTTACATGAAAAGATGTCTTTTGTTAGGCAACAACAATGTTCTTTGCAAGTGTTGTGCTTTGTTCCTACCTACTTTATCGTGTCCATATTTTTGGGAAAATAATGTAGACTACCATGGCCTCAATAACACTTCTTAGTTAAAGTTTCAGGGGTAAAAAGTTTGCCAAATGATACAAGTTGGCCGATACAGCCGTATTACCTAAACATTTTGTTGCGGCCATTTAACATCCCAACGGTCTCTTTTTTTTTTTTTTTTGAATTTTTAAGGTAAAATTGCAAAAAGAAATTATAGAAAATGGAGAAAGGTAGGAGATACATTTTTATGATTTTTTATTATTAAAAACGGTCGTTTTATATAGTAGAAGGATCTCTAAGTTATGACGTCAATTTTTTTAAAGATTGTCAAAAAATGTGGAAAGAATGTCAAAAAATAAATAAAAATACTAAAAAACCAATTTTAGTAATTGTTTTCTATTACTTTTTAAAAAAAGTGTCACACAACAATGGTGCAATCATCTTCGCAGTCTTTCGGAATCTGATATCTCCGGTGACGTTGCCAAAAGAGTTGGCGCTTTTTTTGAAGTACTGCATGTTTTGAGTCGTAAGGATAATTTCATTAGGTATATTATCTGTCATAGGAATGTAATTAAATAACGAACTAAATTAAATTGTGGGGTAAAAATCTCCTGAAGGTATGTAGAAAGTTCATTGGGATTTGACACTTAAATCCCACGTCCATTTCGCCGCATCAATCAAGTTCTAATATGTTAAGCTCGTAATCAACTCATTAATTGGGTAAGTAAAATGGGTTAATTAAGTATGCTATGAAACAATTCAAGAAAACAAATAATAAAAAATAGATTAAATGAAGACAATAAAGTGAAGAATAGGAAATACACATGTAAAATTAATAGCAAAAGTGTTATTGTATTCATGCATCGTTGATGTCCACAAATCATTGAGAATCTTTGATTTGTTGTACTTATATTCACACACGTAAAAGTGCCTCCTCAACACATCCCAACACTGGTTTCTCATATGTATTCCGTCTTGAGCAATGTTAGAAGGTCTATGAAAAAGATTGGGTTAAATAAGGTTCAACTGTAGTCAAATTCAGCCAAATCTGTATCCATCAAATATTAAATATTTATAAAAAATATTTTTGTTAAATAATTTATTAATTTTTAATACTTTTTCTTTAAAAAACTCAATAAAATTTAAAAATTCAGCCAAAAGATATATCATATAAAATAAATAGAGAGCCTTTACAAATTTTATTTGAGCATGGTATTTTATTCAGATGAGATAGTTTTATAATGTTAAATAGATGAGATAGTTCTATAATATTAAATAGAATATATTTTTATTTTTTATAATAAAATAAATACCACCTATGTCTAAATCAACTTCCTTCCTGATTAATGCTAATTAATATCCACTTCTACATTTGCTGGAGTCTTACAATTTTCTTCCTAGCTTTTGAGAGAAACCCTTTCGTTTAGATTTCTTCTTTCCTCTCTAGAAAAACCCTTCTTACTCATTTTTTCTTTTTCCAATAAGTACAAGAAGAAGATGATTTCTTCTTCCAGCAAAAAGAAGATGGATTTCTTCTTCCAGCAAGAAGAAGAAGAGGAATGACAGAAAAAGAAGAACAACTTCAAAGAAAGTGCAATGGAAGTCCATTTGTAACGACTTAGGGTTTCAACTCCGTAACTTAATGTAATTTTCCCTTGATGGTTCGAATAAAATGTGGGGTTTTAAATTCAAAGTTGGAAAGGGATGAAAACTTTAATGCTTGCTGAATCAAATAGGAAAAATCTGAATTTACCAGGTCGACATATTGACATCATCGATGGGTCGACGAACCCTCGATCGATATGTAGACAGAACCGATAGTATCGATCTGAGAGTAAAGTAAAGAAGTACAGAGTTAGCCTAAGTCGTTGCATCGACATCACCGATGGGTCGACGAACTCATCGCTCGATGTGTCGATGATGGGTCGTCCTCGTTCAGCATCTTACAGTTTGACGCACGCAACCACCACCTCCATGTGTCACCTCTTGCATTAAATGCATGAGGCAACACCACACTCAACCATGAGTGCTTCTGGTTTTGATCTAGGGCAAGGAAAGAGAAATGAGCAGATGCTCATTCCTCTCTCTTCTCCTCTCTCTCTCAATTGGTTCTCTCCCTCCTTCATCCCATTTCTCTAATCGGTGGTATCCTCTCTCTCTCTCTTCCCTCCTCTACATCTCCATTTTTTATTTAATGTTAGTGCCCCGGCTCGTCTGAGTCACCCATATTGTCAATTATGTGACTCAGTTGAACCTTGCATTGGAAGAATGTGAAGATCTAATAGGCATTGAAGAGTATACACCGAACATGTTATTGGCACACATGTAAGTGAACCTTAGTAGACCTTAGGCTAAGCCCAACAACTTAGAAGTCTATTGTTTAAACATCTGAAAAATTAGAAAATGATTGATTTCCAGCCTCGAGGCCTCGTGCAGTCTGTCGAGGCCTCACAAACAATCTTTTGCTGAGTGGTATTTGGGATAGCTGTAACTCAGCAAGGCCTAGTGACTTTTGACCGAGTCTCTTACAGATTTAGTTAAATAAATCTGTAATCCTTAATTGAGAGTTTATTATGGAAATAAGGAAGATCCTCTTTTTGAAACTCCAATTGCCACCTCACAGTTTGAACAAATCTGTTGGGGAGCCTAGCAGCTGTCTTTTACTGTTTTGAAAAGGCTCCTCAATTTATCTGAAGTGTGATTGACAATCATTCATTTAACAGATTTGGAAAATATGTTTAAAACCTTTCTATGTTTTCAAATGGTCAATCACGCACACGTGGCATGTTGATTGGCATGTCATTATCTTAATTGACTAGCAGATAAGTTGGAATTACAAAATTTGTGCATGGTCTTTCCTTTTACCGCAACGAGACCTCATAGGAAACCTCGAGGGCTTGTAGACGTGACTTGCCACAAAACAAACTATCTTATTTATATCTTGTGAGCTGAATGAAAGTTTTACACAGAACCTTTTGGAAAATAAGAGTGTGACCAGAGAGATTACCCACCTTCTCTTACACCTTCTTCGTCATCTTCTTATAGAGATGTTTGGGTAATCAATACCCCAGTTCTGATAAAGTTTAAGGTGTTCTCTTAGGACCAAAAAACCAGTTATATATCTGTCCTATACTACTGTGCCAACAATCACTCTGGTGGATCGAATCTGATGGAAGGAGCACATAGACTTTGAATAAAGAAGAAAGCACTTAAAGAAGTTTGGATAAGGCAAGTGTTTCTCCTTTCCTTTATTTTAATCATTATAAAGTGGATTAGAACATTGTGTTCGAACCACTAAAAAAAAAAATAGGTGTAGAGGATTAGACCATTTGAGTTGAACCTCTATAAAAAACTAAGTTGTACTATTTGAGTGTGAGACCTATACATAGTTTATTTGGGACGACTCTAGAGTTGGGAAGTCTAATAGTGGAAGTAGGTTTGTTGAAACCGAACCACTATAACATATCTGGTTTTATATGTGGTTGATGTTTTAACTTGAATGCTTTGATTGAATATTGTGTCACATACACACACACATATTGGTTCGACCATTTTAATTAACAGTGGTTAATTTAAAGGTGAAAAAAACTCATTACATATCTCATACACTTAAAGTGTAATTCAGGTTAAGGATTTTTTAAAAGGGAGCTAAAATTGAAAACCGACCTATTCAGCCCCCTCTAGGTTGTGCATCACTCTAGTAATGAAATTTCATGTAACGCCCTCCCTCTCTCACTAAGACCAGAATAATATAAATGAAGATCTCAGGGAGAGGAATGAGCGTCATAACGCGAGCTGAGTCCGAGTCCGAAGATCCAATCCTCGACTGGCCCAACCAACCTAACACATGCATGGATTGAAATCCACAATAATGTTTCCACGTGCTAGATTAAACAACGAAAAATTTAAACATTTACAAGTACATATAAAATTGCATCTCAAAGCAAAGATCAGGATTCTCACATAAGTCAAATACAACATTCAAATATCTAGGAGTTAAATAAAATATTACATTCCCAAAAGCATTACTCCTATAAATTACATCATTCTCAAGATCCAAAAGAAACTATCCTAATCATACTTGTTCATGCTTGGCTGCCACTTGGGCCAGCCTCGACTCCATGTCCTTGACCTGCATTTGCATCTAAAAGAGAAAATTATGGGCTTAGTCAACGTGCCCAGTAGGGATTCCAATCATATAGGGTATGCATTATGGAGTATATAACAATAAAAATAAGAACTCACATTTACATTTTCAAGTTAGAAAATATCATCTCATAAACATGATATATTTCTCAAAATCATATTCCCAACATAATAGAAATCATATATTCAAAATCACATTCATTTCATAATAGATTTCTTATACTTAAAATCATACTTGATGCTCATCATGATTTGACATGCCATGGGTGTCATGAAGAATGAATGCCCTTTCATGCCCCATGCATACTCTATAAGTCCGCAACATTTCTGCCCGCAACCACGAGGGTGTTGTTCTCCATCCACAAATTTAACAACCGAGACTATCGGTGGACTATGGCCTCCTCCCTCTGCGTAGGGTTTCGGGACTGGTTATCCAGGAGATCTTCTTGGCCCAATTCAATGTCATACCTTATGAACAATGGACACGGCCAAAATATAATGTTTGTTTAAGTTTGTCAAGTTATCCACGAGACCAAAGGATGTCCGGACAGCTCAGCTTTGTCTAAAGTAATGCAATTCCCATCCCATGCCATGTGCATGGGGTATATGAATGCACAATGATGACAAAACCATTACATTAAATAATCTCATATTTTTCCAAAATATAAACAAGGTATCATAGATTTAAAATATCTCAAATACTTCATGTTGGAAATAAACATCATTCTCACAAATAAACCACATGTGTATAGAAGGAAGACAATTCATTATTTTTATAGTAGTAACAAAATACTTAAATCAAACCTCTAGTGCTTCAATGATGTAGGAAAACTTACGTGATAGAAAATGATCAAAGGGGAGAAACGAATTGCAAAGTAGCACGAACTGTGTCGGGTTTACTCTCAATTTCCTTCGTTCGTATACATGGTCAAAACATAATACTCATGTCACTAAGTTGTAACTTCTAATGATTTGATTAAGAAAGACCTTGCTTAAGGCTTAGGGATTAGATTGGTGAAAGCTAATGGAGTTTAAGTGACTTTGTTAGTGCCCCGGCTTACCGAGTCACCAGTAAGTCAAGTTTGTGACTTAGAGAAGACTTGCCTTGAAGAAAGAAGCACAAGACTCAAAACTCAAATGTTGGTTTAAGTATGAAGACTCAATGGATCAACACATGTATGGCAATCACGAAAGATAATTGACCATAGATGACCTTAGATGGACCATCCGTAGGCTTAGACGTCATATCTGAAAAGGTAACCAAGCCTAAAAAGTGTTTGACACCAAGAAGAACACATCTTGGAAATGTGTAAACAAGCTGTCAGGGATAACACATTGTCTAGGCGACCCGTCGCCATTGATGGAGTACGACCGGTCGTAATCATATGACCCCTCGGCTACATGTCCACCAACCCATCTGTCACAACGACCTGTCGGCAGGACTCTGCCTTGATTTGGACTGTCATTCACAGTTAAGCTCAGGACGATCAAATTGTCTGGCGGTGACCCTTCGTGTGGTATAGAAAACAAGCTGTTGGTCCTTCGACCAATCTCCAAGTCAGGGCAATATAACATCGGCCGCACGACCTGTCGCCCTGGGTTTGGCCTAGGTCTGTCTTGACAAAGAATTGTCATAACAGGATAGCCTCAGGCCGATTCAATCGCAAAACCACGATATGTTATCCGGAACTCGGACGATCAGTCATGTATACGACCGATTGCGTAGGTTACCGTTATTGTGCTGTTGCAGGGCATTTAATACGCAACAATCAGGTTGGTGAGTCTGAACTTAAACACGAGCGATCGATTGTGCGGTCACGACCGATCGTGTGGTTTTGCTGCCCTTAAAATTCTGTATTTGCCTATAAATACTTCTTTTGTTGGTGAGTTTATTGAGACCGTTTGAGCATAAAAACAACCACACTCTAAAGGTAAAAGTCCCAAAGATCAAAGGAAAATCATCCACGCTTATTCTCTCTTGGAAAATCAAAACAAAATCATTCAAATATCCAATCCATTGAGATTGAGATTGAGATTAAGAGAGAATGACTAAGCACGTCTTGGTAGGATAGATATTGGTGTATCCAATTTCCTAATAACCCAAGGACTGTGATTACTCTCACGGCTAGCTCTATAAGGCGGAACGTCGGGATTGTGCGAAGCATACATTGGGTGGATCTTCAAGAAGCACACTTCATTGGAATCAAGCTTCAAGGCAAGTGCTTCTGGGTTTTTATTCGTTTTTAAAAACCAAATCAGTGTAAAGTGGATTAAGGAGGATTGACTCCAGAACCACTATAAAAAATTCTAAAGTGTCGTCTCTTACACAGTGGTGGGTGGAATTCCTAATCAAATAAATAGTTGAAATTCCTACTCTAATTGTGAGGGTGTAAGTCCCCACTTAGTAAATTGGGGATAACTCAAGGTTGAGCGAGTCCTAATAGTGAATGTAGGTTGACGAATTGAACCACTATACGTTGTGTGCATTGTTTCTTTGTGATTGATTGATTGTTATCTTACACACTTCCAAAATCACAGACTTGATTAAGTAAGATTTAATTCCGCACAATTTCTCATTAATCGAGAAAATTTTGAAAAGACCATTTGTAATGCCCCGCCCTTTTTCACTCACCGAAAATCAGAGTCTATTTTTTTTTTAATAAAGAGTGAGAGAGAACGGGACGCCACGACGCGAGCTAAGTCTGAGCTTCCAAAGGCCGGCCCTTAATTGGCCAACCATACGTGTGCGTGGACTAAATCCACAAAACGGTTCACACGCATTAAGGCTATACTTGCGGAATAAACGTAATACAGAATTATAATTAGAGTTACTATTCCTATCCATTTTTAAGCAAGGAACTCCATCACATTAAATAACTTAAGTTCCAATGTCCTAAATAAAAAAAGCCACAACAAGATAGCTCTAAGTTATTACAGTCCCAAAATGCAAATAACTCAAATTACATTGTCCGAAATAAAAACGTAAATAAAGCAAGTCTAATTTATCCAAGCTCCTAAGCTTGGCTCCTTTCCCGTCCTTCGTTCCGTCCATTCCCTGTGTCATCATCTAAGGTAGAAGTAGGGCATTAGTCAACGTGCCTAGTAGGTATTCCGAGTAGGGTCAAACACATGGATTAGTATAAAAATCACAATAGATATATAATGTCAAATCATGCAAGTCAATGCCATGCCATGGGTGTCATATACCATGATTCCCACCCATCAACCATATCACAATCACATAAGTAATCCTCTTGATGTACAAGCCACATCAAGGTATTCATTGTCATGATTCCCCACGTATGCCTTATCAGTCCCATCGAATGGAGCGTGGACTCCTCTTTCATTTCAAACATCATAATCGGAATCAGTGCAGATCCCTCCCACGTTTGTTTATCGGATATCCGAATGGAGCGTGGGCTCCTCTCATAAGTTCCCTCCCATGCTATGCATGAGATGTAATTGCATCATGCCATTTCATATTAAACATATAGCATTGAAATCCCATCCTTAAAACATAGCATTTTGATACAAAAAATATATTATCGCACATAGAAATAAAAATCATCACATATACATAGTCCAAGGTTTTCAACAAGGTAGGAATCCTACCAACGTCCAAATATTGTATATTGCGTTTCCGTCAAAACCTATCACCGAATACGTCAAAGCCGATCGTACACCAGTTTGTGAAATCCCGTTACCTTATTACATTTAACACATAAATAAATCAAATGGATGACCCATTTGATCATTCCATGTTCATTTCCATTTACGATTGTAGTCCTTAACCCAGTTAAGACTCTCAAGGGGGTTCGGCCATACATCATGGCTGAAAAGTGTTCAAGTCCACAACAAAAACCTATCAATGGGGTTCGGCCATACAACATGGCCGAACCTATGGTTCTTCATTTTCATTTATTTCTTAACTTGATAGTCCATGGTTCATCATTTAAAACATATTTAAATCCATAAACATTCTTCCATGGGGTTCGGCCATACAACATGGCCGAACCCATGGTTCCTCCTCTTCATCCTATTTCCATTTCATATCACCATGAGGATGGGTATTTACATCCAACATGTTTTAGCACTTGATGGGGTTCGGCCATACAATATGGCCAAACCTCATCTTGTCTTTCCTTGAGTCCTCAAATGATCCATATATAAAAATTAGGGTTTGGCCATGCAAGGGGCCGAACCTTGTTCTTAATTATTCTTTTTATGAATTTTATCCCTTATATTGAACATACATAAGGTCATCCATAAATCATGTATACAGATAGTCCTTAACAACTTCATTTATACAACCTATCCTACCCATCAACAAGATTAGGGTTTTGTCCATTTTTCAATCTTTAAAACCACACATTTCGGATTTGAACAATACCTTGCTTTATGTTCATCTTATTGCTATTCCTTGGATGGATTTCAAATCCATGGCCTTATAACCATTTGGCCAATCCTTTCAATCCAAAATGGAACCCCATGGTTTCGGCTATTCCAGCCGAAACCATGGTTCCATTAGTTTCTTCTTAATCATTAAACCCTTGTTTGAATATTACATACCTCTCCCGCGACTCCTCCGTTTCTTTAGACCTGATTTTGTTCCTTCCTTAGTGCTTCCTTCCTCCTCCTTCGTTCTTCGGTTTCTCCAAGTTTGGAGCCAAAAATGTGTGAAAGAGAGAGATGAGAAGAGGCAATGCAACCCCTTGATCCACTTTGAGAATTCATCCAAGTATGATAAGAGAGGGAGAGGGATTGAGATGAAAAACCCCAAGGGAGGGTTCGGCCAAATGGGTGAAGGTTTGAGAGAGGGAGAGAGGTGAGAGTTCTTTTCCTCAAGAGGGAGGGAGAGAATGAGATAAACTCTATTTTTTGGTCTCAAGGAGAGGGGGTCGGCCCTAGGGTTTTGGTGTGAGCCCTTGTTACTAACCCTAATTTCCCCAACCACCCTCATCACTTCTTGGTCTTTGCCATGTGTCCCTTGGCTAACCAAGGAGACACATGGCTTACACTTGTCCTTCTCCCCCTTCCCAACGGTTTTTGGTCTAGGGTTTCCATAAAATGGAAATGCTCCACCTCCCTCTTTGACTCACTTAAGTCTTTTCATCTTCCATGTGACTCACTTGTGAACTCACTTCCCATTCAACTCAATCTTGATTTGAACTCACCTGTGTAACTCTTAATTCAAGACTTACAATTTATTTCTTAATTAATTCTTTAATTCAACTCTCTTCACTTAACCCTCTTGAACTCACCCATGAACTCACCCATGGTTGACCAAGTCAACCATGGTGGCCGGCCCTACATGTGACCTTACACCACACGCCACCTCACTTGATGAGGTGGATTTGGGTCCCACTTGGCTATGCCACTTCCATGTCACCTCATACACTTGCCACCTCACTTGATGAGGTGGATCCCATGCCTTAGATCTTAATTGGGTACATGACCCAATTGAATCAATTCCTTACCACTTACCCTAAACATCAATTCATCTTGACCCATTGGGTCCCAATTGGGCATTTGACCCAGTTGACCACATTTTCCTAGTTAATTAGAATCAACCCTATCCATGGTCCATTGGATCATAATTGGGCCATTGCCCCAATTCTTATCCATCTAGCATCCATTCCATCTATAAATCTTAAATTTAACAATTACAATAGATAATATCCAATATAATAATTGCATTGAAAATCCGGGATGCTACACCATTAACTGTGGGATTGATCTATTCACCCCCCCCTAGTCAATTCTTTCTAGCACACCGGGACTATCAGGCTCACATAAGTGATTTGGATTAGGTGCATCTACCTTATAAAATTGGCTAAGGTTCAGGTCGATTCATCAACACTGTCGACATATCGACCAGGATAGAGTCAAAACATCGACATATTGACCAGGACAGAGTCGACACATCAACACTCTCGATGTGTTGCTCGAAGTTTTGGTCGCACAACTCTTTATTTTTCTAGTTTACTCTCAAGTCGATACTATCGTCCTTGACGATATATCGACCATGTTAGCTGAACACATTGACAAAGTTGACATGTCAGCCTGGGTTTGGTCTGTACTTTTGGTTTTTGGTCTCAGATCAATAGTATTGTGTTCGTTGATATATCGAAGGTGGACAAAGTTGACACATCCTTGCTGTCGACCTGTCGAATTGGTTTTGGTTTGACAGAACTCTGTATTTTATTAATCCTCTCAGTCAAATACTATCGGAAGTGTCGATATATCAAGGTTCATGAATCGACACATTGATATACTCGGTGTATCGATTGGGAGAAATCTTCGACACATCAATGTACTTGATATGTTGAGCGTGTTCAATTTGTTAAGATTCGATACACTGCATTCCTTGTTCTATTGGATGGGTGTCTCGTAGACACATCGTCGATACCGATGTGTCGACCTGGGAATGTCCCACTTTGCATGTTTCCCACCTTGGTTATTTTCAACCCACATTCGTGTTATGGTCACTTCTAGACATCCTAGTATGGTTCTTTTATCCTAAATCACAATGAAAATCGACATGCCTCGAGAGATTTAGGGATTTTCGTCGGTGAATGGATGATGAGCTCCGATTTGAGGTTTTTCTTTTTTCTCCTTGTTTTCCTTTCTATTTTTTTCTTTGTCTTCTTCTTTTCTTTGAAGTAGGTGGAGATATGGAAGAGAGGGGAAAGAGTACACCATCGAAAATAGAAGAAGTGGAAAGGAGATGGAGGATAAGCCACCAGTTGGAAGGGGAGAGGAGAAAAGGGATCTTCCTTTCTTTTTCTTTTTCTCTCTCTCTTCTTCTCTTTCTTTCTTTTTCTCTTTCTCTCCTCTTTCTCTTGGTTGCCTTAGGTAAAAAGTGGTGGAGAGGGTGGGGTGTAAATTTGCCTTATGCATTTAATGCATGAGATGACACATGGAGGGTGGTAGGTGGGCGCACTGGATTCTAAGGTGCCGAACACGGTCGACACATCGGCTCTGTCAATACATCAAGCGATGAGTCTGTTGACACATCAGTTAGGTGAATTCTGTATTTCCTTATACTGTTATCAGACTGATACTATCGGTTCTATTGACATATCGATCGCGAGTTCGTCGTTCGACACATCGGCGCCATCGACATGTCGAATACGAATGACCTAGGTTCTGTTTAGAAAACACTGTATTTTCCGTTTGCTCTCTGATCGACACAACCAGTATCGTTGACACATCGAGTGTGGGTTCGTCGACATAACGATGTATTCGATGTATTGACCTGGGAAATTCTGATTTTTTTTCTTATTTCATTTAACAAACATTAAATTTCTCATTCATCTTAACTTTGGGTTAAAAATTCTACATTTCATTCCAATCATTCGGGAAAAAAATTACGTTGAGTTATGGAGTTGAAACTCAAGGTCATTACAGTTGAAGTTCAAGGAAGAAGAAAACAGAGAAAGGATCTGGAACACATCCTTCTCTCAACACTTGAAAAAAAACACGTCTCCATGACTTGAGCCATCCATAGGAGGAAGAAATCCAAATTGGGGCTCATTGTCCATTTACCAACGAAATCCCCAAATCTCTCCAGGTAGATTTTATTTTGATTTGTGATAAAAAGAACGACATTAGGATGTCTAGAAGTAGCGTAGATATAAGTTTGGGTGAAAAGAATCGAAAATGGAAACATACGAAAGTTGGGAAACAACGTCGAGTTTCCCAGGAAGACACATCGGTATCATTGATGGGTCGAGAAACTCGAAACGATACATCGAAAATGACGATGTATTTGCCTGTAAGTAATCTAAAGACAAATTGGACCCACTCGATATGTCGAGTTCCTTGATAGGTCGATGAGCCCTTTTAGCGACAAGTCGACTTACATGAAAGTATGGACCTGAGACTGACAGGAAAAAAAAATACAGAGTTAACCCAGATCGACACGTCGAGTTCACCAATGTGTTGACGAATCCTAGCTTGATGGATCGAGATGCACGATAGGATCGATCTGTGACCAACAACAAAAGTACAGACCAAACCCAGGTCAATAGGTCGATTTCATTTATGGATCGACCTGTTTAAGTAACGATACTATCGATCTAAGAGTAGACAAATATGACAGTATTCTTCCAATCAGAGACCTGAATTCCTAGGCTGACATGCCGATATCACTGATGTGTCAACCCTACCCGCTTTGATGTATCGGTGAACGCGATGCATCGAGGAGACTTCCATCGATTGGTCGACCATACTGATGGGTCGACCTTGTTCAACAACAATTTTCTCAATTGAGTTCAGATGCCCTAAGGCCCAATCCAGTGGTTCAAAACTTGGTTTCTAAACCTCAGTCAAGGCCATATGTATTAAATCACTGGAAATTTCATAACTAAGGACAATTAATTGGATTGAGTTTAATGATATAACTGTTATATTTTGATACATGAAAAATGAACGAAGATCTGAGATTAAACCCGACGTTGTACGTGTTGTTTCGTAATAATTTCTCCTTCGCTGATCATCATCGATCATGTAGGTTTTCCTACATTGTTGAAGCACTAGAGTTATGATCTAAATGCTTATGTATTTTTCTGAGAATGATGTTATTTCATTATGAAGCATTTGGAATATTTTTGAATATACAATATATGTTATGCATGGAATGAGAAGAGATTTCTCATTCCGAGTTGATCGAAAATCTCATGACACGATAACATTAGCATCATCTTGCATCATTAACCTCATACACATTGCATGGGAGCGAATTACATTATACGAAACAAAGTTGAGTAGTCCAGATGGACTTTGGTCTTGTAGGGAAATCGAATTGAATTGGGTGAGAGAGCTCCTGGGTCAAAGAAGACCGAAAACTTGAGCAGGAGGGAGGCAACACTCTCCCCATATTTCCAATTAAATTGTTGGAAAAACGAGGTAACACTCCCCCTGTAGGTCAGGTTAAATTGTTGGTAAAGGGAACAACACACTGCCATTCGTCACCGAAAATAGGGAGGTAACACTTCTCCGATGGTTTCAATTAAATTGTTGGATGAATATCATGGGGCAAGGAAGGACATACATTCTTCATGGCACCCATGGCATAGTACATCATGATAAACATTGATAATGATTTTAATATGAGATTTTAGCATGATATGGATATAATTTTAGAAAATGTATTATGTTTTTTGAATTATGACTTGCGAATCATGAAAATGTAAATATATGTATACTTGTTATAACACTTATTGGTGCACCCCCTTTGATTGGAATTCCTATTGGGCGTGTTGACTAAGCCCGTACTAATTTCCCCCTTTAGGTGTGAAAGAGGCTTAAGGAAATGAAGGTGAGGCCAGACCAAGTGACAGCCAAGCATGAGCAAGCTTAGCACAAAGAGAAACATGATTAGAATAAGTTCTTTTGGATTTTGAGAACAATGTATTTTGTAGGAGAAATCAATTTGGGAATGTAATATTTTTTTTTAAGTCCTAGTGCATTGAACTTTGTATTTGACTTATGGGAGAATCCTTATTTTGCTTTGAGATGCAACCTTCTACGATATATATATATATGTATATATGTATATATGTATATATGTATATATGTATATATTTTTAAATTTCCTGCTGTTTATTCTAGTGCGTATAAATCAATGTTATCAGAACCGGACCGTCTAACGAACCGTCTTCCAGGCATTTTGGATTCAACAGGGTCAGCCGCGGTCAAAGCTGGTCAAGTAGTAATAAATATTACATATAACATTAAGTAAGACACCTTTTACAAATAACATTCAGACTCTAAGTAATATACCAAAATAGTGAAAGATATGAGATAAAAATGGTAATAAACCTTTATATTTCAAATATATCCATTTTTTAATATTATTTGTTGAGCATTGAAAAATAAATATTTTACCCTTTTATTTTGGATTAGTTAGCCTCTATTTTCTTTATATTACATGCGTTTAATGTTATTTTTTGAGTTTTGTAAGAAAAATAAGGAAATACAAGAAATTGAGCAAAAAATGGAAAGAACTGCTGAAAGTGGGCTAAAATTGCTATTTTTGGAAAGTGTGTGATTTACCACTAATTTTGGATATATCAATAATTTTGGAATTAATTTAAATTTGGAAATTTACTAAATTTAGAAACTTTGTAATTAGGATTTTCTATTTTGAGAAATTTTCTAATTTATTAGTTTCCCTTTTTAGCAACTTCTCTAATCTTGGAGATATCCCTTAATTCAGCAATAATCTATATTTAGAAAGTGATCTATTTTTGGAAAGTTCTATTTTTAGAAAAATCTATTTTTGGAAAGTGGTCTAATTTTGAAGACATTTAATTTTAGACAACTTCCAAACTTAGAAATTTTCTAAATTTAGAATCTCATCTAACTTTGGAAAGTTTTTAAATATGATTTCTACAAATAAAAATTTCAATAGAAACATGTGAATCTTAAATCTTAAATTAATTTGGCAGATTTTATATTTTATGGCCTTAATTTAAAATTTTAATTAGGTTACAAATATTATATTTCGTCCACTAGTTATAACTTTAGGACAAATGTATTTAGACTAAGTTCATGCATTTTTGAATTAAAATCTACACCAAGGCTTGTGTGTATTGTTTTGCAGGTTTTTTAAATGCGCGCTTAAAAATTGCTGGAAAATATGCATATTAGGCTAAGGTGAGTGCCTAATCACATTCTTTTGATTTTATTTTTCTCATGCATTCATATAGAACTTTTAGGGTGTTCTTTTATTTTATTTAATTAGTTTGCACATTTAAATTGTTCATGCATTTAGGATGGTAGTGTTCATGCATCAGTGTAGATTTGATTTATTAATCTTTGCATATTTGCTTGAATGTTGTGTGTAAATTAGGATTGCATTTTTCACAATATCTAGAAAAACAAGATAGTAAAATGGTTCATGCATCTCCCTTAATAAAATTAACTTAGGAACCATTAGTTAGTTTCAGGGTTTCATGCTCATTAGGAACCTTTTCAATCTAAATCAATTTTTTTGCAACCGGTGAATAGTTTTCCTTCAAGAATGGTGTCTAGGATTAGTTTTATCACCAAAGTGTAAACAACCTAAGGATAAGTGGAATATAAATAGATTGCCAAGTGCTCCTCCACTTACCTAGGAACTTACCTGGCCATCTTGAGGTTAAACTCTCATCAGAGACTAAGATTGTTTGGAGAGAAAATTAGGAGCAAGGTCTAGTTTTTAGGATCCCTGTAGAACCCAATAAAAATTTGATTGCATTAGTACAATTCAAATCTAGATTTAGGCATTTTCTTGTGTAAATTTGGTTGAGCGTGAATGATCGTGTCTGTGTACGAATTATTGGTGTCGTGACTCTAACAATCGCTTGGTTTGAGTTACATTTTCCATCGATTTATAGATCATTGTGTCCGGAGCTCAGTCTAGCTCAATTATAGACATAGACAGTCCACCTTCATCACCACCACCATCACCTAACATGGCCGGAGAAAGAGTCAAAGAGAAAAGACTACTTTTCACCAAACACACCCAATACACCATCAGGCATAGTTGTTCCAGCAACTAATGTAGCCTTTGAACTCAAACTAACCCTGTTTCATGTTTTACCCGCATTCCATGGACTTGATCGTGAGGACCCTTACTTACATGTTAAAGAAGTCTTAGAAATCTGCACCACCATCAAACTTCAAGGCATCACTCATGAATCCATTAAATTTCGTTTATTTCTTTTTTCTTTCAAAGAAAAAAAGAAATTTTGGCTAAATTCTTTACCTGCAAATTCCATCACAACTTGGGATCAGTTGGTCAACAAGTTTTTGAATAAATTTTGCCTGGTATCTAAAACTAACGCCCTTAAGAAAGAAATTTTAAACTTTAATCAGAAGGAGGGTGAACAATTTTGTGAGATATGGGAAAGATTCAAAGATACGTTGAGTAAATGTCCCCACCACGGCTTTGAAATGGGGAGACTCGTGCAATTATTTTATGATGGTTTAGCCACTTCAAACCGCACAATGGTCGAGTCTATGAAGGGTGTGGAATTTTTAAAGCTAACTACAAACAATGAATGGACCTTTTTAAAATTGTTGGCGGAAAGTTCTTAGCGATGGGACTTCCCCAAAAGAGAGAATTCAACACAAACCTCAAAAAGAGGAGGTTTATATGAAGTTAGTTCCGACTTCGACGTTAAGCTTGCAATTGCGAACCTAACAAAGAAACTCGATGCGCTGGCAATGTTTCAGGTGATGAACTCATCATTAGGAATGCACGTTGAAGTTTGTGCATTGTGTTCTAACCTAGGACACACTATCCAAAATTGTCCTTCCTTAGGACCAAATGCTGAGTGCTCAACCGAGTAGACCAACACACTCAATAATTTTGGAGGACTGCAGGGAACCCCTTTCTCTACCACATACAATCCTAATTGGCGAAATCATCCAACTTTTTCTTGGCATCAGAATCAACCTCCTGTAGATCAAGGACCCCTTCAATATCGAGGTCAATCATACCAATCACCTCAAAACCAGCCGCCACCACAAGGACCACCCTATTAGCCCGATCCATCTCAGTAACGTAAGCCTTCACTGGAAGATACGTTGCAGTAGTTCATGCAATCCACTTAGCAGGCTATACACAAGTTTGAAACACAGCTTAGCCAATAAGCCACCTCAATAGGCAAAAGGAAAAGTGGAAAATTTCCTAGTCAGCCCATCCAGAACCCAAATGGACAGCCTGCAGGTCCAACATCTAACTAGAACTGATTTGAGAGATCCATCCACCCAGCCAACCCATTCACCCATATTTTCCCATCCATCCATATTCACCCAGACCCACCTAACTCAGTGTCTATGTCTGATTCAGTCTGAGTCTTTAGTGTCTAGTTTTAGGTTTTCATTGAGTCAGTCTAGCCTAGGATTTATTTCTTTATTCCATCTTGCATCATCCGTTGTTCATTCGCCTCTATGGTACGTCTTAGCCCAAGTTTCTTTTGATGTAATGTTTTTCTTGTTTACACCTGGCAAGTGTAGATTAGGGACCATTGAGGACAATGTTCAATTTAAGTTTGGGGTTATTAGGAGGGTCGTCAGAAAAAAAAAAAAAAAAAACCATCATATGTTTTGTATTTGCGACCAGCAGACGTTAAAGAATTGGAAAGAAGTCATGCACATAGACAGTCGAGTATTTGTTTTCACATTGTGTCTGCCTAGAACACAAGTTCCCCGAGACTTGGGTAGGAAAATCATTTCCTTAGTTATGAAGGTGAGGAAGGTAGAAATCCAAGAGGAGCAGCCTAGACCTCTTTGTGGTCGAAGCACTCTCGCTGCAAAAAGGAAAGCTAAGAGGCTAGGAATCTATCACAAATGTGGACGTGGGAATTGTAATAGAATAATATCTGATAAAGGAGTCTGTTGCGTGACAGCAACAACGTATGGACCGATAATTAAAAATATAAAGATTTATATGGATTTAGTCAAAGGTAGAGTAAGTCCGGAAGACTAAGACTCCTTGGTGTCCAAAGAACTATTGATCTTCTCTTAGGGGACTATAAATGTCTTGAGAATCTGACGTTAAACGAGTCATAGTTTTCTTAGGTAGAGAGAAGCAGACTTAATTTTTTTTAAGGATAGAGTATGCAAAAGCTGAGACTCCTTGGTGTTGAAAAGACTGTCAATTTAGGTTTAAGAAAAACATGCGTCTTGACGATCTGACGTAAAAAGAGTCACATTTTTAGCATTAAGACATAAATACAAATTTTTATATCAAACTTTTCGAAAAGATTTTAATAGGATTTATGCTCGGAAATGCCTGTACACAACCATATTAAGGTTATCTGAAAAAGAAGAATACTCATGAGTCGAGTGATCACCAAAGGAATACCAATGGAGACTTAAATCCAGTGACCTTTAGAGTCATTCTATCCTTCTGAGGGTTATAAGTAAACTCTTGTTTCTTTGATAAGCGCATTTACATCGTTGTTGATGTCATTATCCTTCATCTTGGTCATATTATTGAGAACGCCATCAAAATTGAATCATTACACCTGAAATTTTTGTGAATTTATTTGAAGCAACAAAATCACCTTATGAAACTTAGGATATGATATAGGCCATTTCTGGACCGTTTGACCCCTTCAAGCCCACCTATTTTGGTCATTTCATCATGATAGTTTCCAATTGAGCCTAATATAATCTAATTTCTTGACTAGCTATATCTACCATACCCAACTCCGGTTATGGAGTTTGAGCCACAATTTTAAATCCATGACCTATTTTCATATGAGAAAAGGTTAGGGAAGAGTTTGGGATGGAATTAAAAAAAAATTATGGTAAAAAAGAAAAAAAAAATGGGAACATCCATACATCAAAAGGGGATGTTGAAAAAGAAAACAAATAGAAGATTTGAAAAATAAAAAATAAATACTTTGAAAAAAAAATGAGAAAATTAAAGGAAAAATATCCCGATCACATTATGAAGACCTCTAACCTTTTCTTATCAAAGTGTAATTTTTAGAGTCTTTATCCCTTCTTTGATATGACCCTGTCCTAAGTCATGTTTCGTCCTATAGGAAGTCCTATTGATCTTAAGTCTAAATAGGGTATTTCATGTAGAGAATAGAGGAGGAAAAATGATGGTTTTAACTCAACGTTCTTGGGAAAATGGCATCCATTTATGAGATCTGTTTATTTTCTTAATACATATGTGAGATATTTTGATTTGAAAACATAAACTCCGCTCACATATATCTTGAGAGAAAATAAACCCAAACCTCTGAGGGTTAGTCTTTCTGAAAGGTATATTTGGTGAGGTTTGAAGTCAAAGCGCATTTTCGAAAGGTGGTTACGAAACTTGTGTGTGTTTGGAAAAAAGAAAGATTGTCTTAACATTGGCTATCACACACTACACTCCGTGTATAAGCCTTGTAAAATGAATTTTAGAATTGTATGATATTTAGATTTTTTTTTATATATGTTTGCTGAAATTTTTGATGTTTGTGGGTATCATCACTAAAAGCTTTCATGAGACTATAACTCGTCCACTAGTGAAGAGCTAAGGGTTTAAAGGCTTATTGCATAGACTAAATGCAATTTAGAGTCCCAGCGAAAGTGGTCTAGATTAGGATTTGAATTTCTAGTTTTCAGTTTTTAGTTTTTGTTTTGTTCGAGGACTAGCAAAATCTAAGTTTGGGGGTATTTGTTGAGCACTGAAAAATGACTATTTTGACCTTTTATTTTGGATTAGTTAGCCTCTATTTTCTGTATATTAGATGCGTTTAATGTTATTGTTTGAGTTTTGTAAGAAAAATAGGGAAATACAAGAAATTGAGCAAAAAATGGAAAGAACTGCTGAAAGTGGGCCATAGTTGCTATTTTTGGAAAGTGTGTGATTTACCACTAATTTTGGAAATTATTGTAAAAATATAATAATTCAAATCCGACTATGAGAGTTTGGATTATGATAATTTGATTTGAATTTTTAATTGTCAAAGTGGTAAATTCACAACACTAGCACCAGTGGGCCTAGTGATCTAGCCAATGTCCAGCCTGCAGTTGAAGCTCGTGAGTCAGAGTCCAGATATGAGCCTAAGCCCAGCAAGAGTCAAAGCCTGATCCATATCCAAGCACAAAAGCCCAATTTTGCAATCCAAAATTGATGAGGTGGCAGATAAAATCAAAATGGATTATGGGAGTGCCAAGTGTCCAATGGAGAAATTCTCTCCAAATTTTAATTACAAAATTCGTGCAAACCAAGGAAGTGGAAGAACCATTCGTACAAGCACAATGGATTTCGATTGAGGAGGACTGGAATTGAGTGATAGAAAAGACTGGAGAGAGAAACTTATGGAGAAGTTTTCTCGAAAATCCCATGTGCAAGATCGTATGGAGCCAAAAATGTAAAAAGACAAGTGCATGAGGTAAAGGAAAAATTTGTATGGAGTGTTTGTGAGAGAGAAAAAATATGGGATATGGATGGGAGATAAGTCAGCAAGCCAAATCAATTGGATTCCAGTCCCATAATAGCATGTGCCTCATACGATTGAATGGAAAATTCCTCTCCTAAAGTCGTGTACGCCTAATCCCATATTATTTATTTCTAAGTTATTTCTCCACTTCAAGTTGTAAGTACAAGGGCTCACCCATAGTAAAATTCGACCAGAGCCAAGGGCTGAACCAATACATTGAAATAGGAGAAGAAAAGATCAAGAGGAGCAGTGTTGCATTTGAATTTCAAGTTGGCATTTTTTAATTAATGCATTGTAATTCTTGAATTTTTAATTCACATCATTGTACTGCAATTCTGAATTCTTTTCCCATCAATGAAATAAATTTGAGACATAGTTATTTAGACTATTGGTTTTTCCTGTTTACGAATTTTATTTATGAATGTTTGAAGTTTACTTTTAATATTTTGATGGATGTATGTTGAAGATTTAATATAAAAATTCTCAAGGTTAAACATCATGATTTTAGGAGAAATTGAACTTGATTATTTTATTCTAAGACTCTTTTTAAGGTATTTGAAATAATTAGACATGAAACTTCAAGTGGAAATTCGATTTAACCTAAGGTTTAATTTGATTATTTTTGTTTAATGAAACTCATACTATTTCTTCTAAGATTAATTTTAAAAGGAAGACATGAAATAAGATTTGTAAATTAATGTGAGTTCCATAGTCTAGGTCACGAATTTATTTTATTTAGAATGAGGGATATGATGCCGGCGCGAGAACTTGACTCTGTCCAATTGTAAATATTTTATGTTTGTTTATGTTCTATCTTTTTTTTAATCATAAAACTCTCAAATTCATTGGAACTAGGTTGGAATATTGTATTTGTATCTTAGTTTTATAATTTTGAATTAAGTTGAGATTGTTTTATTCCACCATTATAATAGGAATTGGATAAGGTCTGATTTCATGAATTTGTGTTAAAAATTGGATCTCATGTTTTGTTAATTTTCAAAGTTAGATGTTATTTTTCAAGTGTAGAGAATTAATAAAATAAGAACATCATTCCAAGATTGAGAAATTTCTCCATGTTTAGATCTAATTCCATAATTTTATTTTCTTAAACCACATTATTTTAATGGTACCAATTTATCTTCTTAGACATATATTTTGTCGATTTCCATTGGGTTCGACTTCGCACTCATATGCTATACTATTTAATAGTTTGTACGCTTGCGAGTAAATTTAAGACACAACATTATTTTTTGATATTTTGAAGGGGACAATAAATAAAAAATAATTTTTTTTTCAAATTTTGTGAGCCACGGTTCACGGCTCACAGTTTTACCTTCGAAACCGTGGTTTTGACCTGTTTTCTGTGGTTTTGACCCAAATAAGGTTCCCAGCCAGGACCGAACCGTAGCCACTGCAGTTCCGGTCGAACCGGCTATTCGATTATGGTTCGGTCCGACTTTGATAACGATGGTATAAATGTTATCATGGACATCAGTCCGTGCATTTACTAGGTTGGGCCAGTTGAGGGTCGGGTCTTTAGATTTGGACTCGGCTCGGGTTGTGACACTCGCTCCTTTCCGCGGAATCCTTATTTATATTACTCTGATCATTGAGGGAGGGGGAGGGGCCTTACACCATCTTCATCCATGGTGAAGGGTTTTTCTTTTTACTTTTTTTTTTAAAACATGGTGAACCGCCTTCACAATCTGCGATTTTTTTAATGAAACCGTGTTGAATCACGATCCATCAAGGTTTTTTGCGGTTTAACTTTTCATACGGTTTTCCCATAGAATCAAACCTTGAAAGTGACCGGTTCAGTTCTGATCACTTGTCTGGAGTACTTTAAGCCTGAGGTGAAAAATAAGTATCGACTAAATCGTATCAGTCGAATCGTATCGGCTTTCTATAAGGCGTTATGTAATGGTCGATACGCTACACCATGTTAATGGCCGTACACTATTTGCCAATGCACTCTATGTCGAGGGCGTTACAGGCCGTTTGTTACAGACCGTTATGAAAAAGGAGGAAAAAGAATCTCTAATGGCAGTTACAAGCAATTACGTACCGCATCGACGCAACGGCTGTAATGGCCGTTGCGATACAAAAACATTTTTTTAACTCTAGCTTTAAGCAGTGCAGTACTTATATTAATAACAAATACATATGACTACAAGGGAAATCTATGAACGCATGATCACACCACAACCTCGCCCCATATATGGTCTTGAAATTTGTTAACGATACCCTAGTAATTTTTTATTTTCATCATCTGTCATCTTTATCAGACCATCTTGCTTCATAAGAAACTTTGAAGACATAACATTTGTAGCAAACTGAGTAAATACAAGCGGCAATAGTTCATGGTGCTTCCTTAGTTCTTATAAGGTCCAAGATTATTACAAGATTATAAATAAATCTAACACCTTTAGACCACTTAGTGAGGCCCTTCAAGGGTGACTCATTGCCAATATCTTTCAAATCAAGTTAGTTGAATGTATCGTAGACAACCTCCATTAATTTTGAAGATAAATCAAAGTCACATCTTAAGCAATTTTCTTATTGGTGGATCTATTGTCCATCACAACGTGGAAAACAGAATTGAGATTTATCTCCTAAATCACCATTAGCATCCTAATATGAAGATATTACACGGTAATGGAATCTGTAATCTTCTCAATAGATTTATGGTAAACGGTTCTAAGTTGTTTATAGATAGTTGACTATAATTATGTTATATTTGTGCTATCTCATATGGAGTTCAAAATTTAAGACTAGCAGTGGTGACAAAAGATGTCAAACTGACAAATCTGAAAATGGATTCTCTATTTTATGGTGCCCTGTGAACACTAACAAAAGATTTCTTACAAGTAATCCTAGGTGCATCTTTCGCTTATTATCTTTCTAGTGATTTATTTTCATTTGCTTTAATTTTGAAAACTTGTCCCAAATAGGATTTGGTGACCCTACTTGTCAGTCAAGTTCGGTCAATGTCTAGAATAGTCAAATTAGAGTTGGTCTTTATCAAATCAATTAATCCAATTTATCTTCCAAGATAATACAAGCAAGATTAATTTATATTCTTAATTAGCATGCATCAACAAGTCTTCTCAAAATATATATATGTAAGGGAAATAAGAGATAAGACACAATCACATAACAAGAAGAGATTAGAAGAGATGGAAGAATATGACACAAGAGTTTTTCCGCAATTCGGCAACCTTGCCTAAATCCCCGCTTTAATTGTATCACTTGAGGATTCTACTAAGATCTTCTTCAAGGGTGAAGATCAAACCGATTACAACCTTGATCTCTTTCACAAGTAGCGATCGGATCTGTGATATCCTGACCCATGAGCCAGAGGCCAGGCCCTAGATAGGCTGATCCAAGTGAAGCTGGGCCCTATTGGACGGGCCAACAGAGTGGGCCGGTAGGATCCGACAGCCCAGCAGTGGGTGGGAGTAGTGGAAAGTTCCACATCGGAAGTTGAGGAGTTTGAGAGGGGTTTTATAAGTAGCCTTGCTCCCTCAAACCAGCAAGACGCGTTTTGGACCCGGACTTGGGCTGAGTTCGATCCAAAAATCGTGCGGGCTCGCGCCTGTGCACTTGTGTGTGGGTGTGGGCCCAAAGTGGATGATATCTTGCTGGGCCGAGCCCCAAGCCCTTTTTCATGGGCCGGGCTGTTACAAATGGTATCAGAGCTCCGGGTTCCACACACGGACTGTTTGGGCTTACTGTCTTCCATTGGGTTCATTGGGTCCAGTCGAGGGCGGCTCTGGGCTTTAGGGGGGTGGATTATGATATCCTGACCCATGAGCCAAAGGCCAGGCCCTAGATAGGCTGATCCAAGTGAAACTGGGCCCTGTTGGAAGGGCCAGCATAGTGGGCCAGTCGGATCTGACAGCCCAGCAGTGGGTGGGAGTTGTGGAAAGTCCCACATCGGAAGTTGTGGAGTTTAAGAGGGGGTTTATAAGTAGCCTTGCTCCCTCAAACCAGCAAGATGCTTTTTGGATCCAGACTTGGGCCGGGTCCGATCCAAAAACCATGCGGGCTCGTGCGTGTGCATGTGTGTGCGCGTGTGGGCCCAAAGCGGATAGTATCTTGCTGGGCCGAGCCCCAAGCCCTTTTTTATGGACCGGGCTGTTACAGGATTAATGACTCACATAGACCAAGAAAAACATTTCTTGGATTTCACTAGGGTTACACCAACCATTTAATATTTTCACAAGTATAGAAAGTAGAATTACCATTGCCTCATACCTAAAGATCGGAGGTGGAAGTACGACCTGGAGATGGTCGATGTACCATGACTCCGCAATGGCGTATGATTAGAGGCTTTATGAGATGGTTATTTTGGATGAAGTAGTACGTTTGTGAAATCGAACGACGTTGAAAGCCTTCGTTGGGAATTGTGAGGGGTGCGTGGAGTTGACAGTCTTCAGGACAAAGTCCCTCCAATGGATGAGTACCTATGAGAATCATATTCCTCTAGAATGTTCACCATGTGTGCAACTTCGTAATGATTGGAAAGTGGAGATGTTGAAATCCTCATTCGACTGACTTTAATGCATTTTGAGGTGTATATGGGCGCACATCCCAGAGAGCATTATGGTGTTGGAATGCGTGTATGGGTGTGCATTTCGAGACATAGTTGGTTGAGGGCAAGTGATTGTAGGGATGTGGAGATCGATACGTTTCAGCTAACTTGGCAGGTTAGGCCGGATACCTGGGGTTGTAGCTCAATGCCCCATGAGTAGGGCATGTGTGTGTGTGATGTACACCCCATATTGAGCCACATAGCATTGGCCACATTGGATACATGTTGAGTAGCTATGCGTAGGTCATGCCTATATGTGAGATGAGCCTGGGTAGATCGTGTGCCCTTGATGTTAGTGCTTGGCTAGGGCGAGCCGATGTCAGATTACTGTTAAAACCTAGCAGAGGTAAGCCTAGAGTCACTTTTAAGCTCAAACGAGATGTGCTTAGTGGTGGTGAAACCCATGTGTGCCATTACTGTGGCTTGGGTTATGAAATTTTGGGCTATGAGAAATAACATGAGAGAGCGCTTGAAATTGTTGCACACCATCTTGGGTTTTCCTCACAAGAGTCTCCAACCAAAACACAATAAGATTTGGTGTTTAAATAGGCAAACAAGACAATCCCGAACTTTACAATGAACGATCGGTGGTGAGGTGGCGATCATTTGTGTGGCAAATATTACCGTTGTAATATGACTGTTGGGCTCTAACGGTAATATGCTGGATACGGATGATTGATTGTCCCTATACGTGGTCGTACGAGTCCATAGGCTATTGATCGTGGGGTGGCGATCCAATAGACCTGAGGCTATCTTGTTTTGACAGTGTCGTCAAACAGAACTCAACTAAACCCAGGGAGATGGGTTGTGTGCCCGATGTGTTTCTGCCCTGTCTTGATAATGGCTCGTGCTCCCGCTTGATCGTGATGGTTCCTCACAATGAGTCGCTGGCAGATGAATGTATCATCCTGAGCCTGATCGTATTTTACAGTGTGTGTTGAACACAGGTTTCAAGCGATTGATCGCATGACCGATGGGTCAGCTCCTATCTCAACGATTGATCGTGTCTTGAGACGACTGGTATTTGACAGTCCATTCCAACCAGATCCTTCTTTTTCCAGATAATGGATCACTGAACCATGATTGATCGTCTGCATTACTGGCGATTGATCGCCCGACACAATGTCTCACCATACCAGTAAACTCAATGGTTTTTATTTTTCCAAGTTTGGTTCCATTGGTTCTGATTTGATGTCAAACACACTCTAGGCTTCTCATGATTTACCATATATGAGTACTAAGCCTAGGCAAGGGCATCCTAAGGTGTTGGATACCACCTAAAGTCATCTATGGTCATTTTACCTTTCTGATTGCCGTACACATGTTGATGCCTGGATCTTGCATCTGATCTTCCTTCTTTGAGATATGGATTCAATCTTCATCACTCTTTGAGTCTTGTTCATAGCTTCATCTTTCCGAGGCAATGCTTCACCTAAGTCATGGAATTGACAAATAGGTGACTCAACAAACCGGGACACTAACAGGTCTATTGTCTAGGATCCATGCAAATAGTTGAACCTCGAGATGATGAAAACACCGTAAGAAAAGAAATAAAAGATGAAGATATGGAATAATGTAATGATAACAACTCTATAATTGAGGAAATACATGATGGAGATCTTAATGAAAAAGAAATATAAAATGAGACTCTTCAAGTCTTAATGGAAGCCCATGAATTATATTTGAACTTAGACAAAAAATTAAAAGAACCTAAGAAAAAAAAATTGGAACTAATTAATAGATTAAATGAAGAAAAATCAAATAAGGAAGATGTTAGTGCCTCGGCATGGCCAAATCCCTAAGTTTGTCAATTCCAAGACTCGGAAAGAAGCACTTGCTAGAAGCTTAAAGACCCAAGGTGATCAAGAGTGAAGATCATGCTCCACCGGATTGAAGCTCATCGTTATGGCAATCACAAAACAGGTATTAGGGCCATATATTACTTTAGGTGGTACCCACACCTTAGAGAGGACTGTTCATAGGCTTAACTGAACAAATGCTTAAATCATAAAAGCCTAGAGAAGTAGCTTGACAGTGAATTGGAACCCAACTTGGAAATATGTATCTGGTTTAACTGTCAGCACAACAAGTCATTCTCACCGACCCCTCGGTGGAGACAGGATCGACCCATCATGATCAAGGACTGGTCAACTCGATTGACGTAGGTTTTGGATCAAAGAACTGTCATTCTGGGAAAGCCTCTGATTGAGAGTCTCATATGCACCGACCCCTCGGTGGAAGGTTAAAACGACCCCTCCTAGTCAACGACTCTTTGATAAGATGTATGAGCTCTGGAACTTAGAACTCAGGTGGGCTATCGAGAAAATAGACATATCAGTAGTTCAAACACCAATCGAGAGTAGCCAGGGCTGGCCCCTCGGTAAAGGGGGAGAGGTCGTTCTAAGTATGACTAGTTTCTGGACTTGAAACTCTGTCAGCATGGTGTTGCCCCATATCGAGCATCTCGTATGGACTGACCCCTCGGTGCCATGACTGTCGACCCATCGGTGACACCTACATGTCAATCGGGAAAGCATATTACCGTTGGGAGTGCACTTAATGCACAACGGTCGGGTTTGTAACTGTAACATTTCTAGTCACCAACCCCTCCATGCGACCGACCTGTCAGTATATTACCGTTACTGCAAATGGTTGTCTTCTCTATATAAACCAATCTTTATGCAACCAGTTGGCTTCCTTTGGCAAAATCAGTTGGACCCTCCTCATTATCAGCGAGCTTAACAAGGGCCAACAGAATGATTACTCTATCTCTCGTGATTACACTTGGGGAATCAAATACAACCAATCATATGGATTGAGTTGTGAGAGAGAGGAGGAGGAAACAAAACTCATAAACAACCAATCTATTGATTGAGTATGAAAGTGAGAAAAAGAGGGAAAAGAAAAGAACATAAACTAGGAAATCTTTGGTAAAACCAGTTTCCTTGTCGCCCTGGATTGTGATTGCTTTATGAAGGTTATAAAGAGGAGCGTCGGCACCAGCACACATTGGGTGGATCTTGAAGAAGCACACATCAAGAGAAAGAACTTCAAAGGCAAGTGCTTCTTGGTTTTAATTTTATTTTAAAACCTATGTTCCGAAAGTTGATTCAGGAAGCTTGGTTCCGAAACCACAATAAAAAATCTGGAGCTTTGTCTCCAGCACGTGTGGAGGGTGGAATTCCTAGCAAAATGAGTAGGTGGAATTCCTATTCTACAGTGGTGGGTGAAATTCCGAACCGGTTGAGTGAGGTGGATTTCATACTCTAATTGTGAGGGTGTATGTAACGCCCCGCCCTTTTTCACTCGCAGAAAATCAGAGTCTATTTTTTTTTTTTTAAAATAAAGAGTGAGAGAGAGCGGGACGTCACGACGCAAGCTAAGTCCGAGCTTCCAAAACTCGACCCTTAACTGGCCAACCCTACGTGTGCATGGACTAAGTCCACTAAAACGGTTCGCAAGCATAAGGTTAAACTTGCGGAATAAACGTAATACGGAATTATAATTGAGTTACTATCGTATCCATTTTAAATAACAAGGAAGTCCATCACAAATAATTACTCAAGTTCAATGTCCAAAAATAAAACCAAACCATAGCAAGATAGTTCTAAGTTATTACAGTCCCAAAATGCGAATTACTCAAATTACATTGTTCGAAAATAAAACTTAAATAAAGTAATTCTAAATCATCCAAGGTCCTAAGCTTGGCTCCTTTCGTACCCCTCGTTCCGTCCATTCCCTGTGTCATCATTTAAGGTTGAAATAGGGCGTTAGTAAATGCGCCCAGTAGGTATTCCGAGTAGGGTCAAACATATGGATTAGTATAAAAATCACAATAGATATATAGTGTCAAATCACGCAAGTCAATGCCATGCCATGGGTGTCATATGCCATGATTCCCACCCATCAACCATATCACAATCCATAAGTAATCCTCTTGATGTACAAGCCATATCAAGGTATTGTCATGACTCCCCACGTATGTCTTATCGGTCCCACCGAACGAAGCGAGGACTCCTCATTCATTTCAAACATCATAATCGGAATCAGTGCGGATCCCTCCCCACGTTTGTTTATCGGATACCCGAATGGAGCTTGGACTCCCCTTATAAGTTCCCTCCCATTCCATGCATGAGATATGAGTGCATCATGCCATTTCATATTACACATATAGTATTGAAATTCCATTCTTATAAACATAGCATATTGATACCAAAAATAAATCATAACACATAGGAATAAAACCCATCCATATACATAAATCCAGTGTATCAACAAGGTAGAAATCCTACCAACGTCCAAATATCGTATCCTTGCATTTTTGTCAAAACCGATCGCCGATCGCGTCAAGCCGATCGTACACCCGTTTGTGAAAACCCGTTACCTTATTACATTTAACACGTAAATAAATCAAATCGACAATCCATTTGATTTCCATCAACCCCTACATCATTCCATATTCTTTTCCATTTACGATCATAGGCCTTAAGCCGGTTAAGTCCCCCAAGGTGTTTTGGCCATACATTAGGGCTGAAACATGTTTAAGTCTACAAAAAATCATTAGTGGGGTTCAGCCATACAACATGGTTGAACCTCACTCTTTTGATTTTGGCCCCCTTATTAACCCTTGTTTTATTTTAACCAATAGGGTCCAACATCATTCATTCTTTGATTTATTAATCTAATCATCCCTAGATCCACAAAGGTCATCCATGGGGTTCGGCCATGTTGGTCTTTCATTTTCATCATTTTCTTTCCATCATAGCCATCATCTCCTTTTCCTTTTATTTCTTAACTTGTTAACCCATAAAAATCATCCATGGGGTTCGGCCATACAACATGGCCGAACCCATGGTGCTTCATTTTTTTGTCATCTTAGTTCTTATTTGCTAGTCCAAAGTTAATTATCTAAAACATAGTTAGATCTATAAACATTCCATCTTCTATTTTTAACTTGATAGTCCATAGATAGCCATTTAAATATATTTATAGATCCATAAAAATTCTTCCATGGGGTTCGGCCATACAACATGGCGAACCCATGGTCCATCATTTTTCATCATTTTCCTAACTTGATAGCCCATGGTTCAATTATTTAAAACATCTCTAGATCCATAAACATTCCTCCATGGGGTTCAGCCATACAACATGGCCGAACCCATGGTCCATCATTTTCCATTCTCTCTTTATTTTACATCATCATTTCTTTCCTTTTATTCCTTAACTTGGTAATCCATAAAAATCACCCATGGTCCATCATTTAAAACGTTTTTAAATCCATAAACATTCTTCCATGGGGTTCGGCCATACAACATGGCCGAACCCATGGTTCCTCCTCTTCATCCTATTTCCATTTCCTATCACCATGAAGATGGGTATTTACATTCAACATATTTTAGCACTTGATGGGGTTCGGCCATACAACATGGCCGAACCTCATCTTGTCTTTCCTTGAATCCTCCAATGATCCTTATATAAAATTAGGGTTCGGCCATGCAAGGACCTAACCGTGTTCCTTGATCATTCTCCTATTAACTTCATTTCCTCATTTTTAATCATGCATGTTGTCCTACATTCAATCATGTATTACCATATCTTACCCACCAGTAAGGTTAGGGTATTTTCATTCCAAATACTTAACCATCTTCTTGGATGGATTTTCCTTTGACATTCCATGGCCCATAACGTTTTGGCCAACACTTTTCAATCCCATATGGAACCCCATGGTTTTGGCCATTCCATAGCCGAAACCATGGTTCCCTTAACCTCTTTTAATTAATAAACCTTGTTAAACAATACATACCAATTCCGCGACTCCTCCATTTCTTTAATTCTGATTTTGCTCCTCCGTCCTTCTCTTTCCTTAATCCTTTCTTCTTCCTCATCCGTTCTTCGGTTTCTCCAAGTTTAGTGCCGAAATGAGAGGAAGAGAGATTGAAAGCCTTCTTGATGTATTCGGCCAAAGAGTGTGGAGAGGGAGAGGGATTGAGGTGAAACCTTTAAGGAGGGTTCGGCCTAGGGTTTGAAGATTGAGAGAGGGAGAGGAGGAGAGGGTGAGATGAAACAATCTCAACTATTTTGTCAAAGGTAGGATCGGCCGAGGGAGGCTTGGTCTTGTGTAAGCCCTTTCTATCTTGCCCTAGGGTTTTGGTGAGAGGGAGAGAAGTTGAGATGGAAAAACCCTAACTCTTTTGTTGTCTAGAGACGATCGGCCAAGGAGGGCTTGGTCTTGTGTAACCCTAAACTCCCAGCAACCCTCATCAAGGTGTGGTCTTCCCCATGTGTCCCTTGGCTAACCAAGAGGGAACATGGCTTATACTTGGCATTCTGCCTCTACCCAATGGTTTTGTGTCTAAGGTTTCCATGAGATGGAAACTCTCCACCTCCCCTTTGACTCACCTAGTCTTTTCAACTTCCATGTGACTCACCACCCATTCAACTCAATTTTGATTTGAACTCATCCAAGCAACTCTTAACTCAAGACTTAAATTTATTTCCTTAATTCAACTCTCTTCATTTAACCCTCTTGAACTCACCCATAGTTGACCAAGTCAACCATGGTGGTCGGCCCTACTTGTGACCTTAGACCACACGCCACCTCACTTGATAAGGTGGACTCCATGTCTTAGGTCCTAATTGGGTACATGACCTGATTAAATCAATTCATCTTGACCCATTTCCCTAAACATCAATTCATCTTGACCCATTGGGTCCCAATTGGGCATTTGACCCAATTGACCACATTTACCCAATTAATTAGAATCAACCCTATCCATGATCCATTGGACCATACTTGGGCCATTGCCCCAATTCTTATCCATCTAACATCCATTCCATCTAAAAATCTTAATTTTTAACAATTAAAATAGATAATAGCCAATATAATTATTGCATTGAAAATCCGGGCTATTACAGTGTAAGTCCCCACTTAGTGGATTTGGGGATAGTTCAAGGTTGAGCGACTCCTAACAGTGGATGTTGTAATGCCCCGCCCTTTTTCACTTGCATAAATGAGAGTATATATATTTTTTCAAATAAGTGAGAGAGGACGGGTCGTCACGACGGGAGTCAAGTCTAAGTTTTCCAAAATCTGACCCTTAACTGGCCACTATAATGTATGCGTAGACTAAGTCCACTAAAACATTTTCACACGCTTTTCATAATGCTTGCAGAATAATTCATCATTAGGCAAGGAAAACCAATCACCATAATATTCCAATAAACTTAAGGATTATCAAACAATAGCAAATAAGTTCTAAGTTATTACAATCCAAAATGTAAGTCCTCCGAATACATCATTATAATAAAAAAACTAAGTAATTTAAAATTAAATCCTCCCAAGCTCCTATGCTTGGCTCCCATCCAATCCCACTTCTTTTTCCTTATCATATCCTATTCCATCACCCATAGGGTAGAAGTAAGGCATTAGTCAACATGCCCAATAGGTATTCCAATTAGGGTTAGGGTACACATAGGAGTAATATTAGATTAACATAAATCAAGGGTATATACATCATTAACGTCATATCTGTAAAACATCTTGTATGTAATAAAACAATGCATGATGTCCATATCATAATCATGCTAACATAAGTATCATGTCATGGGTGTCAATGCCATATGTAATCCCACCCAATGTCCATACTCAATCACATCATAAATCAATCAATGGTTTCCTTTGCCAATTATATCCATAGTGTTTGAGGCGGCAACCACCAAGGCACTGTATACCCATCCACAAATTAATCAGGATTACCGATGGAGTATCATCTCCTCCCTCTGTGCAGGATTTTGAGATTGACTAGCCAGGAGCTCTTTGGCCCAATTACGCCGTACATTTTCTATCAACCGAACGAGGCCAAATCTCAACGGTTCATATAGCTTCATATAAGCTAATCGCAAGCCCAAGTTATGTCCAGACCGCTCAGAACTTGGCTTGCTGGTCATATGCGTTCCCTTCCATGCCATGCATTAGGTAATGTGTGCAAGAATGCCATTTCATTTAAAATAGATAATATAATTGAAAATCAACTCATAATCATATACAATTTATTAGCCAATGCATTCATCATATTTTGAATATAAATAAGTGTCATATTATACTCCATAGTGTTCTCAATGAGGTAAGAATCCTACCAATGCCAGATATACTATCATTTCTTCACTTGCAAGGATAACGCTAACGGTCGCGTGAGATGAATCGTAATCCCTTTAGGAACCTCTCTACCTTATCAAATTCAACCATATATATTAATTTGATTTTCCATTTTAATTTCATCACCCTTTCCAATCCTACCAGATAGACAGAGGCATCTGGAAGATAATCCAAAATAAAACTTGTAACGACTAGACTTGAATACAGGGCTTAGGGCTTGACTCAGTGTGAAATTGTCAGCTTTGGGCCTCGCACACAAGCGAGCCCTCACGGTTTTGCCTTTGGGCCAGAACCCACATGGCCCGGCCAAAACGCGTCACACAAGAGTATAAGGGGGTGGCCTCAAATAAACCCCAACATTTCATCCTTCACTATCGATGTGGGACTCCCCACATCGGTGGTGTACTCCTCAGCCCAACTGGGCAGGGGGTATCACAAAACATTCTAATTCAGTCGACTGAAACACAATCAGATCCCATCTGTATTTGACCCGTAAACTTTCAGTCGACTGAATCAAAAGATTCAGTCGGCTGAAATACAATCAGATATCAACGTGCTTGGAAAGTACACTTTCACTCGACTGAATCATAAGATTCAGTCGGCTGAAATACAACTAGATATCATATGCACTTAGCTAGTATACTTTCAGTCGACTGAATCATAGATTCAATCTGCTGACTTTGGGTTAGATCCTTCGTGTGCTTAGCCAGTACACTTTCACTCAACTGAATCACAAGATTCAGTTTGCTGAAATACAAACATATCCTTTGTATGCTCGGCCAACACACTTTCACTCAACTGAATCACAATATTCAGTCGGCTGAAATACAAGCAGATCCTTTGTATGCTCGGCCAGCACGCTTTCAGTCGACTGAATCATAAGATTCAGTCGACTGACTTTGTGTCAGATCCTTTTGTTTGCATTCATTGTAAGACCCTTCTCCTTGAAATCCATCCTTTATCATATTTAAGCATGGATTTCATCTCCCATACTTCACTTGGTAAATTTACCCTACCCACTAGCCAAGGTTAGGGTTTTTCATAATCCATCCATTCATAGTATCATAGCATGGTTCGAATTTAATCTTATGGTTGTTTTGTTTTAACCCATAACCATCCTTTGGATGGATTTCCTACTCCATGGGCTCATAAAAATTTTGGCCATTCATTCCAACCAATCATGGAACCCATGTGTTCGGCTACACCATGGCCAAATCTATGATTTTCTTAGATTTATTCCCATATTACTAAGTCTTAGACATACCTTCCTTCAATCTCCTTCTTTTCTTTTAATCTATTTCTTCTTCCTTAATTCTTCTTCGCCTTTCTTTGTTCTTCAAAGTCTCCAAGTGTATGGAAGTAGAGGTGGGAGAGAGAGAGAGGATAGGAGAGGAGAGAAAGCTCTTGTTCAAAGAGGAGGGCTTGGCCAAGGGGTTTGAGCAGTCCTTTGGTTTGTGTTTTTAAAACTAAAACTCTTCCCTTCATCTTCTCATAATGGCTTGGCCTACCAAGGAGGCCCTTGGCTTAAACAATGAGTCCCTTGGCTTCCCAAGGGTGGCTTCATGGCCCTTGAGATGAAGACCCTTGGGTTCCCAAGTGTCTAAGTACAATGTACTTAGACAAGCTACCCCATCTCATCCCTTCATCTTCTCAACTCAAACAAAAAACCTTAATTCAAGACTTGAACTCACAAGTGGTTGACCAAGTCAAACCATGCCATGGTCGACCATGCATGTGGTCACCACATGGCACTTGGGTCCTACTTTGGCCATGTTACTTGATGATGTGGATCCTTGCTTAGTTGGTTTCCATGTGATGACATGTATGCCACATGGCAATGCCACATCACTCACATGCCACCTCACTTGATGAGGTGGACTTTAATGCATTAAATGCACTAATTTATCCAATTCAACTAATTTAACTAAACTTACCCAATTACTTTAAAATCAAGCTCACCCATGACCCATTGGGTCTTAATTGGGTAATTGACCCATTTCCTTGGCCATCTAATGTCCATTTAAACTTTTTAACCTCAAATTCAATTAAATTACAATCCAAGTGTGCCAATCCAATAATTTTATAAGCTAAGGAAATCCGTGGTGTTACAATATTGCCCTCTTTTTGAAATTTTCATTTCGAAAATCGAGCGAAGTAGGGTTTCTAACAAATCATACAAATAGCTTAAGATGAGCTACTGTCATTTCTGACTCCAGTTCCCAAGTGGCTTCCACATTACTGTGTCGGTCCAATACCACTTTGACGAACGGAATCGCTCTGTTCCGTAACACCCTTTGCTCCGAATCAATTACTCAAACAGGCCTCTCGACGTAAGATACGTCACTTTGCACTTCTATGTCTTGCACATTCAACACGTATGATGGGTCAGGGTTGTACTTCCTCAGTATGGAAACATGGAATACATCATGCAGTCCTAACAATTGTGGAGGGAGTATCAGACGATAGGCCACTTCCCCCACCTTCTCATGGATTGGAAAGGGTCCCACGAGTTTGGGTGACAACTTCCCTTTCTTTCCAAATCTCATGTATCCCTTTTGTGGCGAGACCTTCAAGAACACTAGGTCTCCCACTTCAAGCTCAAGAGATCTTCTTCTTTTGTCAGCGTAGCTCTTCTGACGAATCTGTGCCATGAGCAGATGCTGTCGTATTACTTTGATCTGTTCCATAGTCTTTGCAACCAGATCAGGTCCAATAAGAGTAGGCTCCCCGGCCTCTGTCCAACACACTGGGGATCTGCAGGCTCTACCATACAATGCCTCACATGAAGTCATCTTGAGGCTTGCATGGTAACTGTTGTTGTATGAGAACTCGGTCAGTGGTAGGTGATCTTCCCAACTACCTTTAAAGTAGGTTCTCAGTATATCCTCCAATGTTTGTATTGTTCGCTCTGACTGACCAACGGTCTGTGGATGGAAAGTTGTGCTGCATAATAAATTTGTCCCCATATCCGACTGCATGCTCTGCCACACCCTGCCAATGAATCTATCATTTCTGTCAAACACAATAGTCCTGGGTATACCATGTAGCCTGATGATGTCCCTGATATACTGCCGTCCCAGAGTCTCAGACGAGTCTGTCATCTTGATAGGGAGAAAATGTGCAGACTTGGTCAGATGGTCCACTATAACCCAGATTGCATCATTACCCTTTGAAGACCTCAGCAACCCTGTCACAATGTCCATGGCAATGTGTTCCCACTTCCATTCGGGCATGGGTAGGGGTTTGAACAATCCTGGAGGCTTCTGATGTTCTGTCTTGACTTACTGACAAGTAATGCAGTGAGAGACAAAGTCAACCGCGTCTTTTTTGAGTCCATGCCACCAATAATGCCTTTTTCAGATCATGGTACATCTTGGTGCTATCCAGTTGGATGGAGAGCTTTGCTTGATGAACTTCTGTCAATAGCTCTCTCCTACAGCCTTGAGGTACATATGTCCTGCCTCGGAATAAGAGACCTTATCCAGGTCGTAATTCCCATTCTGGTATGACCTCTTCAGTTGACATCTTGACCCAAATTTCAACCACGTCAGGATCTGTCCGCTGTTCTTGTTCAATCTTCGAAACCACACTGGACTGTACATCAGATTATACATGCTCCCACGATTTTTGATGTGTAAATTGAACTCTCGAATGGTCGTCAGCATTTCCCATTCTTTCATAATCAGACTGGCCACAGTTGCATGTGAAATGCAGCTGAGGGCATCCGCCACTTTGTTTGCCTTGCCAGGGTGAAATCACAATGTAAACTCATAGTCTTGCAGGTACTCCATCCATCTGCGATATCTCAAATTGAGTTCCTTTTGATCGAACAGATATTTTAAGCTCTTATGGTCTGAAAACACCTCAAATTTCTCACCATATAGATAATGTCTCCAGCTTTTGAGAGTGAAGACCACTGCAGCTAGTTTCAGATCATGAGTGGGATAGTTGCGTTCATGGATTTTCAGTTGCCTTGAACCATATGCCACTACATGATGACTTTGAGTGAGAGAGCACCCAAGTCCTTCTCCTGAAGCATCACAGTATACTTCATATCCTATGCCTCTCTCCATCAAAATCAGAATAGGAGTGGTGGTAAGCTTCTGTTTCAGATCCTCAAACCTTAGATTGCACACGTCAGACCATTCAAATTTGACTCCTTTCTAAGCTAGTCGGGTGAGTGGAGACGCAATCTTGGAGAAGTCCATAATAAATTTCCAATAGTAGCCAGCCAGTCCCAGAAAGGTGTGGATTTCGGTCTCATTCTTTGGAGCTTTCTAGTCTCTAACCATTGCTACTTTAGCCGAGTCCACAACTATTCCTCCTGCTGATATGACGTGTCCCAAGAAATTGACCTCGGATAGTCAGAACTCGCACTTGCTTACTTTGACATATAACTGATTCTTCTTCAGGGTGTCTAGGACTATCCTCAAAAGTTCAACTTGCTCCTCCCGACTGGTGGAATAAATCAGAATATCTTCAATGAAGGCAATTACGAACTTATCCAGATAAGGACGGAATATTCTGTTCATCAGATCCATGAACACAGCTGGTGCATTTGTGAGTCCAAAAGGCATGACCACATATTTGTATAGTCCATACCGAGTTCTAAAAGCCGTCTTTTCTATGTCCTCATCCCTAACACGGATTTGATGGTACCCTGACAGAAGATCAATCTTGATGAAATGGCTGGAGCCTCTAAGTTGATCGAACAGATCATCAATTTTGGGCAGAGGGTACTTGTTCCTAACAGTCAGCTGATTCAACTTCCTGTAATCCACACACATCCGAAGAGTACAATTTTTTTTTTTTTTTATGAATAATACCTGTGCTCCCTAGGATGAGGTGTTGTACCGGATGCATCCTAGTCTAAGCAACTCATCAATTTATTTCTTCAGCTCAGACATTTCTTCAGGGGCCACCCGATAATGAGTCAATGGTACAGGAGTAGTGCTAGGATAGAGTTTAATCTCGAAGTCAATCTCCCTTTTTGGAGGCAAACTAGGGAGTTCTGTCGAAAATACCCCTGCGTAGTCTTTCACTACAGCATGCAGTTCAGTCACCGACGCCTTGTCTAGTCTAATACTATTCAGTACGAGATGATTCATTTCTTCATGTAATTTTCTGGTCATAGGAATGTTTTGTCTGTTGGCATGTACTATAAACTGTTTTCCCTCAGGTGACCAAAATATCACTTTGCGAAGGTGACAGTCAATGCCGGCCTAAAAGGTAACAAACCAGTCCATGCCAAATATGATGTCATATTCCGTCATCTCGAGTACCAGATAGTTGAATTTAAATCTGAACTCAGTAAGTTCAATATCTACGGAGGTGCAGATTAGACTCACTGATGTGTCTCCAATAGGGGATACAATAGTGAGTGCAGTGGATAGTTGTTATACTAAGGTACCAGTAACAGATATGAAGGTAGCAGATATAAAGGAATGGGATGCTCCTGAATCAAATAATGCAAAAGCATAAGAACTACCAACTACTGCCCTACCTTAAATCACCGAGTGATCCACCATTTCTGGAGGAGGAACTAAAGTATATAGCCGTCCAGATCCTATTGGAATGGGTGCCCGTCCTATCTAGTTGTGTGCCCTGGATGCTTGCGACTGAGCTGGCTAGGCTGGAGGACGGAAATAACCCTTGGAGTAAGTAGGTCTATTGTTCTGTGGACACTCTCTCTTGATTTGGCCCTGCTGACCACACTGATAACAGGTGATAACACCTCGAGGAGACTGAGAGACTGGTCCTAATGTGGAGGGCTGACTGGGACGAAAACCACAAGTGGAAGCAGTCGAGGCTGAGGGTCTCCAAAAATTGGGTCTGAATTTCTTGCGAGGGCGGAAAGAGTTTCCCCCGCTCTGGCTTCGTTTGTTCTCCACAAATCTGACTGCCTCCATCAGCTCTTGTTCGGCTATGCAGGCTCGACTGACCATTTCTGCCAAAGTAGTTGATTTGAAAATAGTGACTTTGGCTCTGATGTTTGGTCGCAGGCCTCGCTCAAACTTTTGGGCCTTTTTATATTCTATATCCACCATGTATAGAGCACAGCATGATAGACGGAGGAATTTTTGTTAGTATTCTGCGACGGTCATTGTGCCTTGGACCAAAGCTATGAATGCCTGTGTCTAGCATTTTTTCTCCTCTTCTTGAAAGTAGTGGTCCAGAAACATCCCAGCAAACTGGTCCCAAGTCATCTCTATCCTATCCACAGCTAGAATATGCGTTTGTTGATGTTCTATGACCTTCCACTATTTGTCTGCATCATCTACCAGTTGTGAGATAGCCAGCAGTATTCGGTCCTCATCATTGGTGATCTTAAGTAGCTTCAAGATCTTCGTGATATTTTCAATCCAATTATCTGCTCCTCTGGGTCCCTCATTCCCTTTGAAATAAGGGGGATGCTGCTGTTGGAAATCTCTTACCATTGTTCGGTCTTGAGATTCATTGGAAGTACTGCCTCCATTGCCGTTCTAATGTTGCTGTAAAATGGAGGTGACTACTACCTACACTAGGCTCTGCAGCTCGGGAGGTACCTCAGGAATATTCACACTATCCTGTTCTTCTTCCTGATGCGGGTTTTGTCAGGTATTTCTTCTTCATGGAGGCATTTTCTTAAGTCATCGAAACATTGGTTGACTTAGTTTACTAATAAGAACTTGTGTTCAAATACTTGGGGAAATTGCCTAGATATCATATAGTATTTCTCATTTGGGGAAAATTTTCCTAAGTATCATATAATGTTTCTTATTTTGGGGAAATCACATGATGTTTCTTGTTCGGGGGAGGGACGACATATTTTGCTACATTTGATAAATCTACAACTTATACTAATTTTCCTTCCCTTGCTGTTGTTTTTTTCATCCAAGGTTGTTCTCAGATTGAATGCTTACAGTCTGATTCTCATCAAAGTACATTAATCCGGCCCCCGTGCAGCTGACTTCGAAGGGTCGGTCAGTTAGGATTCTTATCTATCAGTGAGACATGATACCGTATTAATCTTACTTTGCGAGACTCAACACTTCCGGTTTTGCTTTGATACCAACTGTAACGCCCCGCCCTTTTCCACTTGCATAAATCAAAGTATATATATATATATTTTTTAAATAAGTGAGAAAGGACGGGTCGTCATGACTCGAGTCAAGTCCGAGTTTTCCAAAACCCGATCCATAACTGGCCACCATAACTTGTGCGTGGACTAAGTCCACTAAAACATTTTCACACGCTTTTCATAATGCTTGCGGAATAATTCATATGAATAAGATATTATTCATTCTCTTGTCATCATTAGGCAAGGAAAGCCAATCACCATAATATTCCAATAAACTTAAGAATTATCAAACCATAGCAAATAACTTCTAAATTATTATAATCCAAAATGTAAGTCCTCCGGATACATCATTGTAATAAAGAACTAAGTAATTTAAAATTAAATCTTCCCAAGCTCCTACGCTTGGCTTCCTTTCGGTCCCATGTCCTTTGCCTTATCATTTCATGTTCCATCATCTATAGGGTAGAAGTAGGGCATTAGTCAATATGCCCAGTAGGTATTCCAATTAGGGTTAGGGTACACATAGAAGTAATATTAGATTAACATAAATCAAGGGTATAGACATCTTTAACGTCAGATTTGTAAAACATCTTGTATGTAATAAAAGAATGCATGATGGTCCATATCATAATCATGCTAACATAAGTGTTAAGTCTTGGATTTCAATACCAAATGCAATCCCATCCAATGTCCATACTCAATCACATCATAAATTAATCAATGGTTTCCTTGGCCAATTATATCCACAGTGTTTGAGGCGGCAACCACCAGGGCACTGTATACCAACTACAAATTAATCGGGATTACCGATGGAGTGTGATCTCCTCCCTCTACGCAGGATTTCGGGACTGACTACACAGGAGCTCTTTGGCCCAATTACGCCGTACCTTTTCTATCAATAGGACGCGGCCAAATCTCAACGGTTTATATAGCTTCATATAAGCTAATCCCAAGTCCAAGCTTCATATAAGCTAATCTCAAGTCCAAGTGATATCCGGACCACTCAAAATTTGGCTTGCTGGTCATATGTGTTCCCTCCCATGCCATGCATGAGGTAATATATGCAAGAATGCTATTTCATTTAAAATACATAATATAATTGAAAATCAACTCATAATCATATACAATTTATTAGCCAATGCATTCATCATATTTTGAATTTAAACAAGTGTCATATTATACTCCATAATGTTCTCAATGAGGTAGGAATCCTACCAATGTTAGATATACTATCATTTCTTATCTTGTAAGGATAACACTAACGGTCGCGTGAGATGAATCGTAATCCCTTTGCGAACCTCTCTATCTTATCAAATTCAACCATATGTATTAATTTGATTTTCCATTTTAATTTCATCACCCCTTCCATCCTACCAGATAGACAGAGGCATACGTCCTACTTAGTAAATTTACCCTACCCACTAGCCAAGGTTAGGGTTTTTCATAATCCATCCATTCATAGTATCATAGCATGGTTCGAATTTAATCTTATGGTTGTTTTATTTCAACCCATAACCATCCTTTGGATGGATTTCTTACTCCATGGCCTTCTAACAATTTTGGCCATTCATTCCAGCCAATCATGGAACCCATGGGTTCGGCCACACCATGGCCAAACCTAATGATTTTCTTAGATTTATTTCCATATTACTAAGTCTTAGACATACCCTCAATCTCCTTCTTTCTTTTGATCTGTCTCTTCTTCCTTAATTCTTCTTCTCCTTTCTTCATTCTTCAAAATCTCCAAGTGTATGGAGGTAGAGGTGGGAGAGAGAGAGGAGAGGAGAGGAGAGGAGAGAAACTCTTGCTCAAAGAGGAAGGGTCGGCCAAGGGGTTTGAGCAATCCTTTGGTTTGTGTTTTAAAAACTAAAACTCTTCCTTCATCTTCTCATAATGGCTTGGCCTACCAAGGAGGCCCTTGGCTTAAAAATGAGTCCCTTAGCTACCCAAGGGTGGCTTCATGGCTCTTGAGATAAAGACCCTTGGGTTCCCAAGTGTGTAAGTACAATTTACTTAGACATGCTACTCCATCTCATCCCTTCATCTTCTCAACTCAAACGAAAAACCTTAATTCAAAACTTGAACTAACAAGTGGTTGACCAAGTCAACCCATGCCATGGTCGACCATGCATGTGGTGACTTGGTCACCACATGGCACTTAGGTCCCACTTTGACCATGTCACTTGATGATGTAGCGTCCTTGCTTAGTTGGCTTCCATGTGATGACATGTATGCCACATGGCAATGCCACATCACTCACATGCCACCTCACTTGATGAGGTGGAATTTAATACATTAAATGCACTAATTTATCCAATTCAACTAATTTAACTAAACTTACCCAATTACTTTAAAATCAAGCTCACCCATGACCCATTGGGTCTTAATTGGATAATTGACTCATTTCCTTGGCCATCTAATGTCCATTTAAACTTTTTAACCTCAAATTCAATTAAATTGCAATTCAAGTGGGGCAATCCAATAATTTTATAAGCTAAGAAACTCCAGGGTGTTACAGATGTAGGTTGGCTAACCGAGCCATTTTAAAATTGGCCTTATGGTGTTTGATCTTTGTGTGTTTGTATTTAATATTTAAGTACTCTTCTCAACACACATCACTTTGCATGTTGATTATCTCATTTTATACATTATGCACAAAGTATCGATAATCAAGAAATATGTAAAGGGTCATAATCTTAGTGTGATCACTTAAAGCAATTATCAGATTAAACAAATCTCTTGATGAATATTCTGTTGCACTTAAAAGAATAAAGAAATTTGTAAATACCATGCAAAACAGGATTGACCTATTCATCCCCCCTCTAGGGTCAATCGTGTTGTTCTAACACATTGAAAATGAACTTTCAATTGGTATCAGAGCCTCGTGCTCTTAAGAAATGATCTAACCATCCGAGTTGATCCGTGCTAGAACAATGGCTATGAGAGAAAACCATGATATTTTCAAACCTCCATTTGTGATGAAAAATGGATTGAATTTTTTTTAACATTTTCATCATTAAATATGGTTGGAAATAGGTGAATAGAAAGTGGTCAATGCCTATGGAAGAGATATTGGAAAAAATCTTCAACTTCCATAATCACTCTCTCAAAGACCAAAAAAGCTTGGACCAGTGATGAAATGACCATGCACTTTAAAACAAACAAGTAGCATTTCATCAGTGCTGTTTCATAATATGCATTTAAAATATTTAAAAGATATGAAGCAACAAAAGAGGCTGAAAGAATCCACGAAAAATTTATCTTTTCTAGCCCAATGGATACCACCACCTATCATGACCAAGTTGTGTTATGAGATTATAAGTGAATGGTTCATCCATTGAAAAAGTCCAAGCTAAATCCTCCAAGAGAAGAAGAGGATAGAGTAAAGGAACTTGATGAAGGTAATGACCTTCAAGTATCCTTTGTGGCCATGTACCAATATGTTTGCCTCTTATGTTAGGACAACATTGTGGTACAAAATCTGAAAATTTTGATTCAAAAGATCAAATGGGAAGGCACCCAAGATTAAAACCAGATTTGATAAAGGCTATTACCGGATTGTGGACTTAGATTCTAAGTCTCACAATGTTATGTTCAAATGTGTGAAGGGATTCCATTGTTGGTATCACATTTGAAACATGTTTTGGAATCATTGTGTATCTTACATTCAATTCATGTTATTGTTTGATTGTTGGATTGATCTAATGTAAGATATTCGTTGTACATGTATGATTGCACTCTAATATTAGATTATACTTGTCTCATTTCATTTCATATGCCAGGTGATTTGTGCATCTTTAGGAAGTGAATGTAGTTTGTGCATTACCTCATGTATAGGGTATGTATGATCTACATACACAGTGTTGTTTCATTCCAAGTTCCTAAACTTGTGAATCCCGTGTGGAATGAAACATGCTCTCTGTCTTTAAATGGATTTTTTTTTTTGTGTGACCTACCAAAAGTACTGATCAAAATGAACAAATAATCCATTTAAGTACCAATTCATTTCAAGGAATGGAGTATGCTTAAAAGAATGGTAAAAATGTTTATCATGTTTTGGGTAATAACATGATATCAGGCATAAGAGCTATGTGTGTAGCATCATACTTCATTTCCATGTTTCAAAACAGGAAATGAATAGATGATCAGTGTGTTTTGTGTCTCATTCCAATATTCATTACTTTACATTATATGGAATGACCCTTTTTTGTAAACACCTTGCCTTTGCTAAAGCCTTGAAATGCTGTATCAAATGGCATCCCACACCTGGGCAATATGTTTGAATTGGTAAATTAAATATGTCCATGGTACTTGGATTGATTTGGATCTAGGAGAGATCTATAATCCATGTTTTGTGCCTACTTTCAAAAGGATGAATTGAATCTTCAAATGGTACAAAAACGGTGTGAATGTATGTATCATCACTGGCATTTAAAGGTGTATAAGCAAAGCTTAATGATCAAAGAACATTGAAAGCACACACACACATATACCCAGTCATCCTTCATAAAACCCAAGTCGAATGATAGACTAGTTGGAGGAACAGACATGTCGTTACTATTGGAAATCAGAACAGTGTCTGAAAAGGGATACAGGTCGATACATATCGACATATCGACACAGACCGGTCGTTGGTCACGACCTGTCGGTGAATTAGAAAGATTAAGTTAAAAAAACTCTTTTTACGAAAACGACAGATCAATTCAAAATCGTCGTTCTTTCTCCCGCTGGGCTCTGGAAATTTCCTTCTTGCCTCCCGTGCCCTACATTAGTCGATAAGACCACCCGGAGCTAACCTCACCGAAAAACCATAGGGTTTTTGCTTCTCTCACTTCAAGAAGCAAGGGTGTCACGGTGTTTGTGAGATTTAGTGTTTGGGTAAACCTTGGTCAGCTCTTCCCAAGTAACCATGTCGAAAAGAGAGACAACTAAATCTCAGTCTTCGACCACCACAAAAATCCCTAAGTTTAACTCTCATTTCCTAAGGAAATCACCCAGATTCGTGCATGATACTCCAGAATCGAGCTCTGCTCCTAAGAGTACTCCTCACAGAAAAATCCCTGCCCCTAGGATAGCATTTAGTCGTCGGTACTCTCTCAGGTCTCAATTTGGACAAAACCTGAGAACCGAAGCAGAAGTAATCTCCTTGCTGGACAGCTCTGATTAAGAAGGAGGAGTGAATGTCGAAAATGCAGACAACCCTGAGTTACAAACCCTGATTCGATTTATCTGCAAAACCTAAGATCGAGTCTATCAAATTGAGGCAAATCTGGATGGCCTAGACGACTTCGTGGAAAGATTCACTCAGAGTGCCCACAAAGAAATCTCTGCATTACGACAATCAATAGTCAACCTCTCCTGACGTATCAACCCTTCCCCTCCAGCATCTCCTCCTCCGAATGGCTCTGCTTAGGATAGTTTTTCATGACTTATGTTTCATATTTTGGAAAAACTATGTTAATGTTTTGTTTAAGTATCCATTTGCCCTTTTCCCAAACCATATGTAATGATTTGTTTATCAATGAAATGATATGGTTTGATTTAGTGTGTGTATTAATGAAATGCCTTCTATCTCATGTATATTACTAACATGAACTTTGTTAAATAAACTAACATGCAGGATCTGATGAGTTGGTTTCATATTGGCATGTAAGGTAGATAAGGATCGGGCTGTGATATGGCACACACCTTGGAGTTTGGGGGAGCACAAAATATGTGTTTCTTAGCTAATGTCACTAGTCATAACAGTGTAAGGAGGACGGCTAATGCAAGTTTGAAGAGAACCTTGGCGAAGAATAAACTTAGAGGCCGCTAAGTTTATGAGAAAGATAATTGGGAGAAGCTAGAAAATTTAGCTTACTCCTTGGGGGAAATGAGTCAAAGAAGCTACAAAAAATAGCTTGGAAAATGGGGGAAAAGACTCTAAAGGAAGTTAGGATATTATCCTAAATCATGGAAGAAATAAGTTAAGTTGGAACTTAGTTTGTGCAGGGGCAAACAAACTTTGATGCACGAGAAGTGTGCTTTGAACAATAGGGGAGAACCATGAGTTGGAGAAGAATTTAGTTAAGCACTGAATGCAAAATGCATGGGGGAGTGCTTGAAAATCAATGTCTGCATACTAATTTTTGTCAATTGAATGACAAAATGGGGGAGAAATTAGTAGAAGCTAAAAGACATCAAAACCAATTATGGGAAGAAATTGGTTAAGCTAAAGTGCTTGGAAGAATAGGGAAGAAGATGAAGAAGCCAATGGACATTAGGAGAATGTCTATGCTTGGAGTTTGGGAGATAACACTCAAGGAGATTGGGGGAGAAATCTTCTCAACACTGGGTAGTGTTGGTTACTAGGATATGATGGCATATGGGGGAGAATGAATTCGAATCTTACTTAGTCCATGAATGCATATTTATATTTTTGGGCCTAACTCCTCTAATGATTTCCTAGTGTTTTCTTGCTTATGTGCTTGAACAGGTAAATATGAAATGAATCATGTTTAACAAGAATATTCGAAGTTCATAGTCTTGTTTTCCATTTAAATATGTACATGTGATCAATGTAATATTTTGTATTCAAATGAGATGTAATAAGGGTGGGATTGTAACTGGGTTAGCTTTTAGGTTTTGTCATGAAATTGAAAAAGGGGGAGATTGTTAGTGCCTCGGCTTGGCCAAGTCCCTATGTTTGTCAATTCCATGACTGGAAAAGAAGCATTTACTAGAAAATTAAAGAACCAAGGTGATCAAGAGTGAAGATCATGCTCCATCGGATTGAAGCTCATCGTTACAAAACAGGTATTGTGGCCCTAAATAACTTTAAGTGGTACCCACACCTTAGAAAGGACTATTCATAGGCTTAGCTGAACAAATGCTTAAATCATAAAAGCCTAGAGAAGTAGCTTGACAATGAATTGGAACCCAACTTGGAAATATGTATTTGGTTTCACTGTTAGCTCAAGCAGTCGTTCTCACCGACCCCTTGGTGGAGACAGGATCGACCCATCGTGGTCAAGGACTGGTCGGCCCGATTGGCATAGGTTTTGGATCAAAGAACTGTCGTTCTGGGAAAGCCTCTAATCAAGAGTCTCGTATGCACCGACCCCTCGTGGTCAACGACTCTTCGATAAGATGTATGAGCTTTGTAACTTAGAAGTCAGATGGGCTATCGAGAAAATAGACATATCGGTAGTTCAAAGACCGATCGAGAGTAGCCATGACCGACCCCTCGGTAAAAGGCTACAGGTCGTTCTGGGTATGACTAGTTTCTGGACTTGAAACTTTATCAGCTTGGTGTTACCCCAGATCGAGCCTCTTGTATGGACTGACCCCTCGGTGGCATGACTGTCGACCCATCAACAACACCGACATGTCGACCAGGAAAATAATATTACCGTTGGGAGTGCACTTAATGCACAACGGTCGAGTTTGTAACGATAGCATTTCTAGTCACCGACCCCTCGTTGAAACCGACCTGTCACTACATTACCGTTACTACAATTGGTTGCCTTCTCTGTATAAACCAATTTTTATGCAACCAGTTGGCATCTTTTGGCAAAATCAGATGGGCCCTCATAATTATCAATGAGCTTAACAAGGACCAATAGAAGGATCACTCTCTCTCTCGTGCTTACACTTGGAGAATCAAATACAACCAATCATATGGATTGAGTTGTGAGAGAGAGAGAAGGAAAGAAAACTCATAAACAACCAATCTATTGATTGAGTTTGATAGTGAGAAAGAGAGGGGAAAAAAATAACATAAACTAGGAAACATTTGATAAAACCAGTTTCTTTGTTGCCCTGGATTGTGATTGCTTTAAGACAGCTATAAGGAGGAGTGTCGGCACTGGCACACATTGGGTGGATCTTAAAGAAGCACACATCAAGAGAAAGAGCTTCAAAGGCAAGTGCTTCTTCATTTTAATTTTATTTTAAAACCTTTGTTCCGAAAGTTGATTAAGGAAGCTTGGTTCCGGAACCACTATAAAAAATCTGAAGCGTCGTCTCTGGTACATGTGGTGGGTGGAATTCCCAGCCAAATGAATATGTGAATTCCTATTCTACAGTGGTGGATGAAATTCCAAGCCAATTGAGTGAGATGGAATTCATACTCTAATTGTGAGGGTGTAAGTCCCCACTTAATGGATTTGGAGATAGCTTAAGGTGGAGTGACCCTAACAGTGGATGTAGGTTGGCTAACCGAACCACTTTAAAATTAGTCTTATGGTGTTTGATCTTTTTGTGATTGTATTTAGTGTTAAGTACTCTTTTCAACACACATCACTTTGCATATTGATTATCTCATTTTATACATTATGCACAAAGCATCGATAATCAAGCAATATGTAAAGGGTCAAAATCTTAGTATGACCACTTAAAGAAATTATCACACTAAACAAATCTCTTGATAAATGTTCCGTTACGCTGAAAACAATCAAGAAATTTGTAAACACCATGCAAAACGGGATTGATCTATTCCCCCCCCCCCCCCCCCCCCCCCCCCCTCCTTCTTCTAGGGTCAATCATGTTATTCTAACACATTGAAAATGGACTTTCCGAAGACATTATAGAAGAATTAGAATTGGTTAAAAATTGAGAAACTTTCAACGCCAATCAAGAGGATTGCTTAAAGCTTGAAGAATGCTTAAAAATGGAAATTGAAGAAAAGGTAAATCTTGAAAATGAAATAAGAAAACTCAAACACGAAACGAACTCATTAAAATAAGATACTGAAGAATTAAGATATGCACTTGCTTCCGACAGAGAATTCATTGAAAAACTTAGAAAAGACAACAAAGAGTTAAAAACCAATTCTCCTATATTAGAATCATTAGAGATCGGAAATAAATAAATAAATTAATACAAGAAGTACAAGACTAGAAGATATATACAAAGAAGTTTGAAATGAAATTCAAACAAGGAAAAGAAAAACTTGGAAGATTATTAAAACTAAGTAAACCATATGGAGATAAAACGGGTCTTGGATATGACAAGTCTAATGACAAAGGACTCGACAAACCAACTATTTTGTCTGATGTTCGTCTCCCTCAACTCATTCAATTAAAACCATAAAATGTTTTCAATGTGAAAATTTTAGACATCTAATGTTTAAATGTAAGTTAAAAGAGGAAAACAAATCCAAATCAAGATGACAAATCCAAGACAAAAGGTATTTAAAGAAAATTTAAAAGGGAAAGAAGAATTAAAAATCAAAAGAATTAATTGAAGTATTGAATGTTTTAACAAAGTTTTGTCAATCAAACAAGAATATTAAAAAGAGAAAACCTTATGTTTAACTGTTTGACAATGGTGGATCTCGTAGACCAACCTTGACCACCCGATGGGTACCCAAGGTTAGGGGAGTAGGATAGATCATGACTCTTTCATTGGCTAATCAGATTCTTTGTGCTCAATCTAGTATGCAATAATCATCTATACTTGAATGCCTATGTACTATGTTGATGATGACCTCGATTATGAAACACTACCCATCACTTGAATGTCAAGCCAAAATAAATTGAAGGCAAGTGTGAATGGTTAATTAGCCATGATATGATATACTTGACTCATGAGACAAACGACAATATTGCTTCTGGTTATAATATATGTCACGCTTAATCAAATATCTTAAAGTTTTGTTGCTTAAATGGTTGCTTCAATCATGCTACCACATAAAAATGGGATCTTAAATAACATTTTAATATGAAAACCAATGTAGACATTGATTAACCATAAGTACTCATACTGTACTAAGGGGAGTCTTTATAGCCTGACGTAGCTTAGTATCCATGTCCACCACATCCCAACGTACTTGCTACATGCATGATAATTACCTCTACACATATTATCATTGCAAATATACAACATGCAAATAAAGCATAGTAGGAAATCACAACTACTATCTAGCACATGCATCTCTACGACATATCAACATGCTATTACATCACACATATAGCATATTATAAAACCAATCATGTTATCACACAATCTCAACATATCATGCTATCACCACATGTGACACGAATGGACCCAGATGGGTCCCTCGTAACATAATCATCTCAATAGTTCATTGCTGAGTGGCTTAACACATATGGGGTTCCCAATCTCCACATTCTGTGTTCAAGCATTTGTAAGAAAATTAAATGCATAAGATGCATGCTAAATCAAGTGATAAGATTCTTCACCTAAGCTGGAAGGATCGGTAAAGTGAAGGAGGGGAAGATCCTAAGTCAACGCGTGTCTCTGCTAACCGACAAGACTGCGGAAACAAAGTGAACATCAAAACCCATTGGAGAAAATATTAAAAAATCTTTATCCACAACACCCATCGAAGCAACAGGGGACATGGTTCGGAACATGGGAAGTTCCGAAGGATACTCCAAAGCCCAGGGTCAAAGCTCGGACGAGGGGTTTCGAGACTGGTTTCGAAATAGATAGGTTATGAAGGCAAAGGGGTTAGATCCTTCCTAACTTCGAAAGGTTCTGAAGTCTGGTGTTAGAACAAGGGCTATTTCGAGGCTTGTTCAGTAATTTGGTTCTGAACTGGGTTCCGAAACAGATTCATTAACAGGGGTCTGAAGGTTGGTAACAGGTCAAACTTTGGAACGAAGATCATGTTTGAGGTTGGTTCCAAAGTCTGGTTCCGAGACCAGGTTCTGGAACCAAGGTCTAAAGGGTAGGACTAAACTCCACTACCTTCGAACGAAGGCCGAGTTCCGAGATAAGTCTGGAAAGTTCCGAGGCTTGTCTCCTTTCCAAGGACGGAATCTAGTGACGAGAAAACTAGGGAAAACGTGAAAAAACAGGAAAAACCCATTTTTCCGTGAAATCATACCATCTAATTAGTCCTAGGGCTGATTTGAGTTAGAAAAACATTTTCAAAACACGCAGGAATACCAAATACGTGATAAACACCCAAATCTACATTCTAAGAAAGCGGGAAAACAAAGAAAGAAGGAGATGGAAGGAGAAATCACCTGAAATCGGGGAGTTTGGTTGTAAAGCAACATAATCCAAGGTACACACAACAAATCCGAAGAACTCACGCAAAAATCTCGAAGAAACATGGAGAAATTGGACTTCCAACGGGTGAACGACGCCAAGAACGAAAAGAGAAAGGGTGAGGGATAGCTGGTTCCAACAAAGGGAAGGAAATGGCTCTCTTGGCTGGAAATGAGATGAGTTAGGACGAGTTTACTATATACAGTAAACAGGTTTTGAGTGAAAACACGGGTCAAACTTAAAAACATGGCTTTTGGCTTCAAAATTGGTCCCGAGTGCTTTTCTTAAATTTTAGGATAAAAACTAAATACACGGGTGAAATCTCGCTGAAAAATAAGTCCGGGGAATATTTTTAATAAATCATTTTCTATTTTTCATAAATCTAAAAAATACTCGGAAAATCAAATGGACAACTGCCACAATGGACAAGTGGGAGTCTCTATTTTTTTCATGTGAATCTATTTGAGGGAAGAGTGTGTGCCAAACTTGGGGATCTAATTGTTTAAATTTAATGTTCCGTGAATTTTTTAATATTTAATTATGATAAAACTGACTTACTGAAAATTACGAAAATGTCACTCGAGCTCCCGAGCTCGAAACCAGGCAAAATAGGGTTGAACAGTGAGCTCACACACTGCTCACTGCTACCAAGACTCCAAAAACCTACCTCGGAGAGCCGTAGATCTCCTTAAAAATCACGAAACATTGGATCGGGTCATTACATATTTAATATGCATACTTAAAAAATTAAATAAATCATTTCATAGAGCAAAAAGGGAAGGGGCTGAAATAGGCCATTACGGAGTGGATCAAGCCCATTATGGCTGGAAGAGACCAAAATGGTCCACAATAGGCTAGAACAGAACCTGATGCTATAACTAAACCCATTCTATTCTTTGGCTAGATCTAAAATATATTGGTAGGAGCAAAACAAAATTGATAACTAAACAATTTTAACTTTAAATTACAAACGCACTAGAAAACTTTAAATTAATAAAATAAATAATTTTGATAATAATGATTTCACTTGCGTACAAAATATATAAAATAAAATTAGCTTCCTACAACAAGTGGATGATTCAGAGATCGCACACTATGTTTTAATTAATAAAAAGAGAAACATCTTACTTGTCTATTCATTGTCAAATACAAGTACGCCCAATACAAATGAACTATTTAGAATATAGTATTCAATAATTGATTTTTTTTTTTTAATGTTACTCGAAGCCTTCATCCAAACAATACAGGAAAAAAAGGAAGGAAAATTGTACAGCACAAGCAACAAAATCATATATAAATATTCTCCAATACAAAAACATAAATAATTGACTGTAGCTTAGAATATTTTAAAATTAAATGAATGGGAGGCGGAGTCTGAGTGGAACGACAGGAAGTTAGGGAAGTGGCGTGGAAATTGTGGAATTGGATACAAAGTCAAGTCATTCGTACAATTGTTGCTTTCAATGGCTCACGAGAATAGTAAACTCCCCTTTCCTCTCTCTCTCTCTCTCCTTTCCCACACTTGAGAGTCGAGAGTTTTCAATCACGCTTTTGGAATTTCATGTGGCATTTAAACATATCTTTTCCTAAAGAAAATTAGTCAGTTTCATAGGCTCGATCATCTAAATAGATTTTAATGTGGACTCATTTATAATTTTATATTGCATTATTATTAATTTAAAATTATTTACTATATTTATTTACAGGTGATATTTTAAAAAAAAAAATTACATATGAAAATCGTAGAAAACCTAACATAAAACTCTCGCCGGTGATACTCACTACCCTTAGAGTAGTACATCATGTCATAAATTTGTTTTTACTATATTTATTTATGGTTGACGTTTATAATTGAATTTCATAAAATTTTATGTGTATCCACTTGTCTATCTAAATTAAAACATTTAAATTCACAATTTTATAATTACAATAATGATTGCTTTTGGATTAAATTAAAAGTCACATGGTTGAGTGTTATGCAGTTCTGAAACAATTTAGGTGTCCAAATTTGATAAGGAAGTGAAAGCCTATTCATGTATCATGGAAAAAGTTCACTGAGTCTTGAACTACTTTTTACTATTCAAATCGTTATTGAATATATTTTAATTTGATACATTGACTTACAAGTAAATTGATTTTGTCTAAGGATCTGAAATGATTTTGTCTCTATTCAATGATTAGACTTAGAAGAAACAAATTTAACAAATTACCATCTATAAAATATAATTTTCAAAAAATGTTTGCCCAACAATGGATTCTTCGTACTCAACTTCAAAAATAATAAATTATTAATTTTTTTTCTAAACTGAAATAAATTAGAAAATACCTTTAATATTTGATTGAGAATGCTTGATTCTTGATCTTCATTGCTCCCATGGAACCAACTAAGACAAGTTTTCAAGGAGAAAATCCAAAAGAAAATGACAATCTCCTTAAGATTACTCTTTTAAGTGAATTTGGACAAAAACCTTTCAAAATTTCACAAATAAAATAATAGAACTCAATTCAATTCAACTAAACTTTGCTTTGGCCGTGAGGCTTCCAAATAGTATTTATAATATACCTGTACATGACAAATTTTGAAAATAATGGGATTTTTTACAAACTCAAACTAATCACTTTATAATACTCTATCAGATAACATGTCATAACTATTTATATACATGTCAGAATTGCATAAACTTGGACTTGTTTGATGGATTATCGAAAAATCCATCCAATGAATCCTATTTCATGTCAACTAGCATTGTAAAAACTGTGAAAATCAAATAAAACCAAAATATCATACTAGTGCCTCATGCACATGTGCTATCATGGTTTCAGTATCATAAATTCACTCAAGCATAATGTAAAATTAAAGCTTACTGAAAACAAGAAAACATTGATTTAAAAAACTTAAAAAGCTCTCTTTATGGGACCATATATGAATTGCTTAATCAACTCTAAAATAGTGACACGTAGCACCACCTGGGTATGTGGGAATTGTCCCACACCGCCCTAGGAGATGGGCATGTGGGTGGATTTATATGAGGAGCCCCCTCTACCTATTATGAGGCCTTTCGGGTCTGGCCAAGTGGGTCGGGTACAGGAACAAAACCATGCGGCTCCATTTGGAGTCCAAAGCGGACAATATCATGCTTACAGAATTGGGTCTTTACAAAATAGTATCAGAGAACGATTCAACCCTCTTTTAGTGTGGGTCTTGTGTCGAGCCCATGACTATAGACTTATGAGGGATGGATTGTGACGCCCAACACTCACCTGGGCATGTAGGAATTGTCCCACATCACCCACGGAGATGGGGGTGTAGGTCAATTTATGAGAGGAGCTTTCTCTTCCTAGTATGAGGCATTTTGGACCTGACCAAGTGGATCAGGTTCAGGAACAAAATGTGCGGGTCCAGTTGGGGCCCCAAAAAGACAATATCGTGCTTCAGGAGTTAGGTCGTTACAAAAAAGGTGCAAAGGTTACCTTCATTTACAAAAAAGGTGCAAAGGTTACCTTCATTTACAAATTAGAGGAGTAAAAGAAAATCAAAAGGGAAAAAGAAGATTATTCCAAGACTCTCAAGGCTCCACAACCACTTGATCTTTCTTGACAAATCTCTCTCTCACTATGTGAATAACCGTTATGAGTTGTATTTAAATGAATAGAACTTGAAGTAGGAGGTCATGAAGGGGTAAGAAACTTCTACCTATTTTTTCTTCTTCTCTCGACAAAGGTGGAGAACACCATATTCTTTTAAAGGAGGAAAAGATCACTGTTCATGGACCCTATTTTCTCATGAAGAGTGCATCCAAACAAAAGTCTCTTATGACTTCTCTACCGATACACAAGCGAGGAGACATCCCCAGGAGAAGTGTAAGTTATCCTGTTTGGGTTCTCTTTCTAGGAGAAAGTGGAGTATACAAGATCCTAAAGTTCTCCTACTCTAAGAGAGATGATATCCTTCACCTCTTTGAAGAGTACTCTCCTATAGAGGAGATGTTCTATGCAACTTACGACTTAGGTTACACCCAATTATATTTCTACATTTTTATTGAAGTTCAATAAAATCTTACCGATGAGATTGATATTTTGTTTAAAGCTTGACACAAGATCTAAATTTCAACTAAACAATTAGATCTTAGCTATTTGATCCAAGTGGTCAAATATCACGAGATATCTTTTTTTTTTTAAAGATATCTGGTGATTTGATTGCTAAAATCAAGCAGTTAGAATTTGATTTTTCAACTAAAAGTTGGCCCACATATTGGGTTTAAAATATCCTTTCAATTTCATTGAACATTCCTAATAAAAAATTATAGTTGTTCTTAAAAAATACCTAAATGATAACTTTATGCATCCTTACTAAGCTCTCCACCTAAACTAATTCAAATTAGCATCTCTTACCAAAAGAGAAGTAAAAAGACTTCTACTACTTGGAGTTTTTTACGTCCAAACACAGCCCGTTAGTTTCCAAAATCAGATAGAAAAAGAATTCAACCATAGGATCCTTTTTCAAAGAGCCACAGCTAATGACCTAATCAAGACTTGAAAAAAAAAGTTCATTACATGAGTTTGAATCTTTCAAAGCTTAAGAAAGGCCAAAGGATGTAATGGTTCAATTAACAAAGACTTTAGGTTTAGACGAATCTCGGAAAAAAAAAAAAAAAAAAACCTTAATTGGAACCTTTGTGTTGTTGATGGTATTATAGGTAGTTGGTGTCAGTAGGTACTACCGTATGTTTTCTTTAATATTTCCTCCATTTCATCTTATTTGTTTCATTTTAAACATTTGTATTTTTTAAGAAACTTGAATTTCACTTTAAACTACCATGCAGTTGAGAGGTGATTCTCATCCATTTCAACAAACATTATACTATTCCAATATAAATGGGACAACTATTTTGGAAATATTCAAAAATCCAAATGAGACAATTAAATTGAGACAGAGGGAGTATAATTTACTATTAGTTGCCTACAAAATTGCATGGTCATAAAAAATAACAAAATTATTTATTATTATCATTAAAATTGTTATTTTACATTAATATCATAATTAAACTTGATAGAATGTATTTCATAAACTGACGGTCCATACGACACTCATACTAGAATTACTCAAACCTACAAATTACTGTCTAGCGTTGAACCTTTCAATGCCTTTACTGGGCAAAGAAGTCATTGCTCTATCTTACATTTTTTTTTTTTATAACAAGGGTATTCTTGAGGTATTGACTGAACAAGATTAATTCTCTGCAGCTCGACCGCCATTGCCCACATAGTTGGCCCAAATAAATCAAGTGGCAGCACCAAGATTTGATCCCATGACATAAGAGGGTAAACCCCATGCCAAAGACCATGAGTAAAGTTGTCTAGATCTTCTAGAGGACTCGACTAATTCTTGGGTCATGTATAAGTCTTCTTACCCATATACATCAAGTAATTTTATATGGAGTGACCCATTGAGATAGAATGAGAATCAAACTCAGCAGTCAGAACTTTTGTTATAATGCATACTATTCAAAAAAATAAAAGGAAAAAACCCTTTGAAATGCTCAAATAGTCAAACACCACTTCAATACATTCATACATATAGAAACAACTGAAATATATTCTTATTCTTGAAATTCTTTTGTAGGGAATTTTAGATTCTAAAAGTGAATAGAAGAGCCTACTTACAACATCTTGAGTTCTTCACTGCAAAAGAAAATAACAAAAGCTTCGGTCCATCCAATCTTTCTGCATTGATAACTGGTACTTGGTATTTTGCTACAGTGGAGGATAAAAAAGAAACGAAAAAGAAAACCAAAGAAGAGAGATAATTGGTTAATACTTCAAGCACAGGAAATGCATCATACTTCTAATTATCATAGTTGATTGGGAACAAACAGCTTCTTAATACAGTAGGATTAAGTAGTAGACATATAAAATGCTACTGAATTGAGTCACATTGCATTGCTAAGATTTGAGAGGTGAAAGCTAGGAGTTGATCTACAAAGTAAAAGATGGTGCAAACTCCATCAGCTCAGGGCATGGAGATGGAGCAGAATTCAAAAACTCATTGTCGTCAGCCGTAGGCAACTCATTGAGATCAAAACCATGCAATTGGCGGCCGATTTCTTCATCATCAGTTTCCTGCAAAGCAGAGCTAAGAGGAGCTTGGAGTGGGCTTTTGATACAGAGGTTCCTCTGGTGTCCCCTGAGAAGCTGTTCCCCTATTAGTAATGCAGTATTGCAACAATGCGGTGTTGTCGCCTTTTGCAATGTGTCGTCTGAATCGGGTTTTCCATTCAAAGGGGCTGGATCACTGATCATGTGTCCACCATCTTCAAAATCATCATCTCCTTCCTCAAATTTGCCTACTCCAATTGCCACTGAACGGTTGTTTTCTTTCCTGTGACTGGATCTGTGGCCACCTAATGCTTGGTGAGAAGGAAAGGATTTATTGCATGTGGAACAAGTATACTTCCCACTACCTACTGATTTTAAATTTCTAATCTTTCTCTTCCTCTTCCTCTTCATGTTCTTCTTCTTTTCGTTCTTGCTGATTTCAGCCATGTAATTGACCTTCTTCTTCCCATGTATGTGACTCTGGCTCTCTAATTCCGTCCCATTTTGCTTCAAATCTCGAGACACATCTGCGACATCTGATACAGAATCCATGTTCGTGCATTTCAGATCCAACCCTTTTTCCGTAACGTTCTCTCCTTCGAAATTTTTCGACTTGTTTGGTACCAAATCAGTGTTCCTTGCTTCTGATTTCACTGTAACCTGTTTCTTTTCAAATAACTCCAAGGGATCTCCACGAGCAAGCATGAGAAGATTGTAAACAGCATCCAAATTTTCGATGCAATTGGGAATGGCCTCTGGATCATTGACAGGAGCCGAGATCTTCCGGCGTCTCCTTGCAGACCAAGTTGACAGTGAGGGCATATGGTGATAAACTGGCTTCTGTATCATCGTATTTTTATTTGAATTGTCGACCGGATCATCCTTCTTCCAGCCCATCGACTCTGGTAAAGTCGACGTGAAGATCTTTTTAACTGCCGGCGGTGGCCGAATTCCCCTCCAATTCCTCTCAGGATGGCATCTCATGTGACCAGAAAGCCGTTTCATCCCCCTGAACTTCTTCCCGCATACACAACACTTGTACTTCTTACCAGCCTTTCCAAGCATCAGCAAATTTCCACTCTCAACAAATTTACAATTGATTCCATCCCCAGTATCATCTTTGCCATTGATTGCTGGGAATTCACCATTTTTGTCGTCCGAATTGTCTTTACTGTGGCAAATTTCGTGCTCCAAGCTTATTAAATTTGATTTTTTTCTTCTGTATTTGGAAGAGTCATGTACCCCCATGTGAAAGTTCTCTAAAGCTTGAAAATTTGCACTTCCTTTCTCGTCCTCTTGAGTTTTGAATTTGATCCGAAGACTGTTCTCTTTTGGATCTCTGTTCATGTGAGACGATGATTTCTCGCTTAAAAGAAATCTACTTTCCATTTCTTCTTTGTATCTTGAAAAATTCACCTTCGATCTATCCAGATAAAACTGCTCATCAGTCCATATTTGTAGCTTCCGAACTCCACCAAAGATCCATACAAGCACTAGGATATTAGACAAAGATCCTGGCCCAAGTAGGATGTGATTCAGAGCAGCATAAAAGAAAGTATCAGAAGCAGGTCAGAGAAGAAGTAGCTCGAACTTTGAATCTTCAAAGCTAGACAAAAAGAGCATCACCAACAAGAGGAAAGAAAGTCTAAAACGCAGCTGAGATATATCACCTCCCTTTTCAAGGTTACATAAAGGCGGATAGAGCTTTAGATTTCATAAGAGGAGGAGAGAGCTTTCGAACCCATCTCTCTCTACTGCAACAGTTGATGAATATCACGTTTTTCCTCTCTTGTACATTTTTCAATTTTCTTATTTTATTGCGTAATTTTTAGAATCAGAGATTTTTTTTATTTTATTTTTGAGTATCTAGAAGAAACAATTCTAACAGTTTATCCTTGAATAACCAGAATGTGCTTTGATGGGACAATCTCAACCATGGAATTGATGGAATTTTAATGCCCTAAACATGATCGGGCCAAATGAAATCGTTGCTGTCCGCGAAATCTTTGATTAGACTATCCTAGCCATCCCATTGGAATATAAACCTTTTGGGCTTATATTGCTGCTATAAGCGTCTGATTCAACCAAATCGACCCTATTTTAGTAAATGGGTTAAATCCAACGAGTTGGCCTGCTCTACACTCAAAAAGTCTGTCTAAAAAAAGGAGGTCTTAAGTTTAATTTACACACAATTTCAATAAGCTACTTTCCGTAATTATTTATTCGGTGTGTAGAAGTGAGAGATCGTCACATGCTCTAAGAATTAGTCAGGTTAAAATGACCTGTTCAAATGAAATATTTAGACACCTTAATTTAAAAAAAAAAATGTTGTAAATGGGTTGAGTCAAATTTGAGGGTCCCTGGAGCTGAGATTCCAAGTCTTGGGTCCAACTTTAAACATAGTAGGGCAGGTGTGGGTCAGGGGCTATGACTTGATGAGTCCAAAGAATCCTAATGTTGCTAGGATAGATATAACATGATTCAGGTTGAGCCCAACATGATCAGTCTGGAACTAGGAGTGGACCAATCTGGATATGGACTCCAGTTTGAGACCTATGGTGAGGGCTAGACAAACCCAAAGCCAACCCTGCGTTCATCCCCTTGGAAGGCATCCTTTGAGACACGTATCCCACCATACCCAGAATAGAGGCCACTTGTCTATGACATTTGGTGAACTTTGCCATCATTCCTTCAATTTTTTTTTTTCGTTTTCTTAAAGAGATCGTGCATTTAGAATCTCATGTAAGAGGGTTAAGAATCAACAACAATTTTTCATATTTAAATGATAATATATTTATCGAAAAAAAAAAGTAAAATTGAAAGGTAAATTGTAAAATAAATAATATAAAAAGCCCCCTTTTAAGAAAGATGATTTATTTAAACCTTTTGAAACAGTCATACAAGTGAGCCCAAAATGGAAAACATCCGTGAGCAGGATACATGAACTCTAAGCACGAGAAACACCCCAAATTATATAGGAACCGAATATAGAAAATAGGAAAGCGGTTTCACTGTCATTACATCTTCTGAGTTTTTGGATATGGTTTTTAAAAAGGGATTTTTTTTTTCAGAAAAGTAACTTCAAAAATTGTAATTATGTGTTTAGAATATCTCGAATTTTTTTAATCTAGTTACCGTGACTCATACGCAGACTTTTTTTAAATGAAAAAGTCTTCATGTACTATCATACAATGAAGCTTTATTTTTAAATGTCTATCTACTAGCGCATAAATTATCTTACTATTGCATAAATTGTAGTACTAGCGTATAAATTATGTTATTCGTGCATGCTTTTTTTTTTCTTTTATATGTATTATTTTATAGTCCAAATAAGATATAGAAGTTATTGTCGTCTAGTAGTAAAGATACTTATTTCTCATGTAAGTGATTTGCGTTCAAATCTTATTGATAGTTTTTAAATTTGTACCTTTTTTTTAAAAAAAAAATGAGAGTAATAATTAAAGAATGTTTATTTGTCCAAGCTCGACCTAAACAAACCGACATGGATGAAGATTTTTTGTTCAATGGCTTGGGCTCAGGCTTTTAAGTCCATTTAATCATGAATCATCATGCAAAGAATCATCTCCCATTCCTACTAAAGAATTGAAACCAGTTAAGGATCACCCTATGTCTCAAATTTTAAGAGATCTTATGATGGGTGTAAAAACTAAGAGGCAACTAGAAAACATTTCTAGTTGTGTTTGCTTCACCTCTCAATTGGAACCAAAAAATGTAGATGAAGCCTTACATGATGAGGATTGGATCAATGCAATGCAAGAGGAGCTTGGTCAGTTCGTTAGAAATGAAGTTTGGGTCTTGGTGCTTAGGTCCAAAAGGAAAAATATTGTTAACCAATTGGATCTTCAAGAACAATCTGCACAAGCACAGCATCATAGTAAGAAATAAAGCTAGATTAGTAGCACAAGGCTACACACAAAGTGAAGGCATTGATTTTGATGAAACATTTTCCCCTCTTGCTCGCTTAGAATCGATCCATATCTTATTATCCATTGCATGCTTTTAAAATTTAAATTGTTTCAAATGAATGTCAAGAGTGCGTTCTTGAATGGGTATTTGAATGAAAAGGTATATGTGGAACAACTAAAATGTTTCATTGATCCACAATTTTCTGATCATGTGTTTAAATTAAAAAGGGCATTGTATAGTCATAAACTAGCTCCAAGAGCCTGATATGAAATTCTCACTCAGTTCTTGATAAATAATGATTTTCAAAGAGGGAGTGTGGACAAAACCTTATTTGCTCAAAGGACCAATGAAACCACATTGATTACTCAAATCTATGTCCATGACATCGTGTTTGGGTCAACGAGTGAGAATCCTGCCATGCAGTTTTCCAACCTCATAATGGCTGGAAAATTGAATTATTTTCTCGGCTTACAAGTTAAGATACTTGATAATGGTCTCTTCATCTCTCAATCCAAATATGCTAAATATTTAATTAAATGGTTTGGGCATGAGGGATGTAAACATTCTATAACTCTCATGAGCACCACAATAAAATTATCTAAAAATGAGGGTGGAGAAGATGTAGAGCCAAGTCAATTTAGAAGCATGATTGGGAGCTTGTTCTACCTTAAAGCAAGCAAACTTGACATTGTCTTTAGTGTGGGAGCATATGTAATACCCTAACCCAGATTATGCGTAATTTAGCTTAATAATCTCGAAAATTACGATTAGGGATTTGAGGAAAGCCCAGGTGTGGCCCAATCTGAGCTCGGAAGTTCAGTAATCCAGCTCGTCCAGCTGGAGGGGCAAAATGGTAATTTACCGCTTCTTGTTATTGTTTTTATAAATTGTGATATTATGTGATTATTATTGGATGATATTATTTCTCCTTAGTCAATGATTTGTATTTCTGATCTTAAAATAATTTTATTTTCAGAAAATAGTATTTAAACTGCCCGTCAAAACCCCGAAAGGGAGTAATAATTATTTTAAATGATTTTGGTAATGAGATAAATTTTGAAACTAGTATTTTATGTTAGACTATTTTAAGTATGGTCTACTTATTATTCGACCCCAAAAATGAGGTTTCTAAGTTGTTTTATTTAACATTTGTTTAATTAAGTAAATAGTATTAAATTGTGATTTTTATTTAAATCAATGGGTTTTAGTGAGTTTTAAAGATCAAAATTTTTATGATGATTAAATTTTTAAAAACCCAACCTATCAGTCAGGTTGGATTAAGTTCTTGAGCTTTAAAATCTTATGTTTAGTGAAAAATCGATTTTTTATCAAATCTGGGACTTATTTGCAAAACTAGAAATATAGGAGGACTAATTTGCAACCAACCCAAAATTTATTGCTGCAAACGTAAGCCGATACTGCATGCAAAAGCATGCAGTGGCTCGACGACCTCTTCTTCCAGTTGGTTTTTCTTTAAATTGGGCCTCTCTTCAGCAGATCAAACTCCCAAAAAATTTCATATCTTCATCTCTCCCTCTCAGTCTCAGTTGCACTGTGTTACCAGCCGATCACCCTTCTTTCCCAGCCTCTTTTTCTTTTCCAGTTTTGTCACCCGTAACTTAGAAGGGAAGCTTTTCAAAAATCAGATTTTCAACCTATGAACTCCAGTGAAGGTAACCATTGTGTTCCTCTTTCAATTCCAATCGGATTAGAATAAAGAAAAACCAGTTTTGGCTAAGGTTTGGGTGTGTAAAACCATTTCAAAGTTTAAGGAAAAACCCAATTTTTGTGTACCAGTAAGCTTTCAGTGCTAAAATCGGATGGCCTACCGAGCTTCAAAGCTCCAAACCTTTCCCTGTGGAAAGAGGACTCCCAGAGGAGTCCATCAGACCAGCTAGATGTGGAAACTGAATCCTGAAAGCCCATTCTTTCCTGATTCTTATTTCATACAGTTTCTACCGTCACTCTCTGCTGGTGCAGACAATGAGGAAGACGACTCTCGGACGGTCCGAGAGTCGATCTTCGGATGGTCCGAGGGTCAACCCTTCGGACGGTCGGAGAGGACCCCTCAGACGTTCTGAGCTTCACCCGAAGCCCAGAAGCGCTCGAGGCTAGCCAGACTCGTCCGGATGATCTGATCTGAGTTCGGAAGGACCGAACCCTAGTCGAACAATCCGAGCCTCTCTCGAGATGTTCCGAGACACCACACCCACCAAGACTTGTTTTTCTTTGTTTTTCGGTTCGGATGGACTTCAGATGATCCGAGACCCGATCTTTGGACGATCCGAAGTCAAACCCATGATCCAAGGTCAGTGACTAGTTTAGGTGTGATTCGGATGATCCGAGGCCACAATACCTGGTTCCGAGGGACCCAGTTTTTGAAGTGTAAAATATTGTTTGATTATTATTGATGCATGTGATGAGATGTTAGTATCCATTGTTAATCTAAAAATGTACTAACCATCTTCTCTTATTACTATAGTGTATATACTATTATATTCACTTCCAGGCCGACCCTATTGGTCGGGCACTAAGTGATTTCACTTCCAGGCCGACGCTATAATTGTCGGGCACTAAGTGATCTCAAGGCCTTACTCAAAATGTCAGATCTGGTCCTATCCAGAAGACAACCGAGAAGTGACCTGAGAATCTAGAGCTAACTCAATAAGTCAATCTGGTCAATGCCCAGAAGACAATATGAGTTTTGGACTGAGCACCCTTTTATTATTATATCTTATGGATTATTGTAATTTAAAAAGGATAGAAACCAAGTAGGAGACTCAATTCCATGTACCTTGGACATTTTTGGGAAAATAAGTATATTTCAAAATACTACTTGTATGTATGTATCTGATGCTATATATGTAATTGATTTGTGCACATGTTTGTTTTATTTGAACAGAGACCGCGATACCATACAGTTACGGTGAGGGAACTTAACTTTGTAATAAGATGTAAACAGGTTTTGTTATTTAAGATGGGTCTTGAGCAATGAGTGGTTTCAGATTTGATGAAACCACTCATGTGCCCAGACTTGATGCATTGTTGTAAGAAGTGCTTATGGTAATGGTGAATGCTATGATGTTGATCATATGAATTGTGATACTACTCCCACGTACCTTTTACTATTGAACCATCGCCGAAGGTGTCGGTTACGTCTACTGGACCAGGTGGGTCGACAGTGACTGACAAGGTGTGTCAGTACCGGTTTTGAGGTGTATACAGGAGATGTACTTGCAAGAATGTATTTTGACCGTGTCGGGACTTAATACTATTGGTGTCAGTATAGTATCTAGGCGTTACGGTGGATGACAACAGTATTGGAAAAGAGATGATGAATTATGGGAATGATGATGATATTATGCTTATTTGTTATCAAGCATGAGATATTATTGCAACTATTGAATTTTTTACTAATCTGTTGTTTACTTAAAACTGCACTGTTATATTTCCTTCACTGGGCTAGTTAGCTCACCCCACTCACCTTTCAGGAGATGAAATCGAGGAGGAGAACACTCTATTTCAAGTTTAGGGTGGATAAGCTGCGGCATTGTTTTGGGATTCCCACTGAGGGGAATACCCATATATTTGCTTTCTGGTTCTTGGAACCTTTTGCTTTTGTAAAGTACCGAGTGTGGTACTTATTTTGCATCAATGTGATGTATTGAAAACTACTACGCATTTGTAGTTACTCTGATGATGTTGTTTTTGAAATAATAATGGTTGGAATTATGTGATCTTGTTATGTGTTATCTTTTGTGCCTATTGTTGGGTAGACTTATGGTATATGTTTGAGTCCACATGATGGGATCATGTGTGACCTTTGGGCCCAACTGTTGTTTACTTAAAACTGCACTGTTATATTTCCTTCACTGGGCTAGTTAGCTCACCCCACTCACCTTTCAGGAGATGAAATCGAGGAGGAGAACACTCTATTTCAAGTTTAGGGTGGATAAGCTGCGGCATTGTTTTGGGATTCCCACTGAGGGGAATACCCATATATTTGCTTTCTGGTTCTTGGAACCTTTTGCTTTTGTAAAGTACCGAGTGTGGTACTTATTTTGCATCAATGTGATGTATTGAAAACTACTACGCATTTGTAGTTACTCTGATGATGTTGTTTTTGAAATAATAATGGTTGGAATTATGTGATCTTGTTATGTGTTATCTTTTGTGCCTATTGTTGGGTAGACTTATGGTATATGTTTGAGTCCACATGATGGGATCATGTGTGACCTTTGGGCCCAACTGTTGATCTGGCCCAGTTAGAATGCTTGAGTGTTGTCTTAGCTTTCAAAAAAAAAAAAAAAATTAGTCGCTTTCTGGGCCCACCCTTCGGGTCAGGGCGTGACAGCATGTGGCTGTTTATAAGCCAAACCCAGGGAATCCAACTTAATGGCTGTCAAAAGAGTCATCAAATATGTTGCAGGTACATCTTACTTTGGCATTTGGTATCCATATAACACATCCTTCCAAACTGCAGGATACACGAATGTCGATTGGGCAGGGAATTTGGATGATAGAAAATTCACTAATGGGGGTTACTTCTATGTTGGAAACTGTTTAGTTGCTTGGCATAGCAAGAAGCAATTGTCCATGTCATTGTCCACTGCGGAAGCTGAGTACATTGCTGCAGCTAGTTGTTGTACTCTTCTAAAGAAGATGAGGCAAATGTTAATGGATTATAGCCTCCAAAAAAAAAAAAAACCATGAGTTTTAGTGTGATAACATGAGCGCCATAAACATCTCTAAGAACCTAGTCCAACACGCTCGGACCAAAAACATTGACATCAGACACCACTTCATAAGAGAATTAGTGGAAGAGAAATCAATCGAGTTTGAATATATTTCAACTGAAAATCAATTAGTGGACATCATGACAAAACGTATAGATTCAACTCGATTTCTAAATCTTCAAAAATCTATTGGTGTTTGTGTGATATCGTAAATGACATGAAGTGTGTTTTGTATGAATTTGTATGGAATTTGTTTGAATTATATTAGAATTTTATGTTGTTCTGTCATTCTCAAGGTCTTTATAATTTGTCCGAGCCCTCGATAGCTCGAGACCTCGGGATTAACCCCAAAGGTCTTGAGAGAGCGAATAAGTCACTTTATGCGTAGGATCCTTATATTCAAATTAATTTCCTTATTTCCCTCATTCAAACCCCTCTTTGTCGAAAACTCACTTGTTCTTCTCTAGTTGCTCTGCTTGGGCTTTTAGGTGTGTCACTTCCAGTTCCCTCTGCGTCCCCAACAAGTAGTTTTTGTCACTCCTCTCTCTGCTTCCACCATGTGCATTTCATCTGTCACCGAAAATCTAAGTTTTTCGTCAGGCATTTTCTATTTCTTGCTGGGTCTCATCTCTTCTTGCTGGTAAGCATTCGTTCCTTTCTTTTATCATCTTAGTTTCTTGCTAGTTTTTTTTTTTCTTTTTTTTTTTTTTGTTTTTGTTTTTCAGTTTGAAATCGTTGTGGGGGTTTGTCCAGAGTTTATCCTGCTAGCATTTGGGGCTTTCAATGAAATTAAGGTTTGTAAAATTCATGCTAAAACCGGTCCTAGAGGAGGGGTGAATAGGACCTTTCCAATTTTTATTACCCTCTTTAATTAATCAAATTATTATGTGCAACGGAATAATGAAAATCTCAAATAACCAAGCAATAAAAGCAAACCACAGATGCACAATGTTTATGGTGGTCATTTCACCTAAACCTACATCTACTCTTTGACTCACCCAACCTTAGACTATCTGGATCTCACTATGAATGGGTAACCTACCCAAACAATACATACCTAGTTTTGAAAGGTTCGACCACCTTGGTCTACTTCTTGACACCTATTTTTTATAGTGGTTCAATCACAAAGTTCTAATCCACTGTATAATAATAAATAAAATAAACAAAGAACACTTGTCTTTTTAGCTTTCAAACAATTTTGATAGTGTTCTTGAAAGATGCCTCCTGTAATAATCTGACCCTTAATTAGAAAAATGACAAAATTTTAGAACTGTTAACTTGGCTTTGTGACCGGTTATGTAACATCCTGGATTTTCAATGCGATTATTATATTGGATATTATCTATTTTAATTGTTAAATTTAAGCTTTATAGATGGAATGGATGTTAGATGGATAAGAATCGGGGCAATGGCTCAAGTATGGTCCAATGGATCATGGATAGGGTTAATTCTAATTAATTGGATAAATGTGGTCAATTGGGTCAAATACCCAATTGAGACCCAATGGGTCAAGACGAATTGATGTTTAGGGTAAATGGGTAAGGAATTGATTTAATCGGGTCATGTACCCAATTAAGGTCTAAAGGCATGGGATCCACCTCATCAAGTGAGGGTGTATGAGGTGACATGGAGGTGACATGGAAGTGGCATAGTCAAGTGGGACCCAAATCCACCTCATCAAGTGAGGTGGCGTGTGTTCTATGGTCACATGTAGGGCCGGCCACCATGGTTGACTTGGTCAACCATGGGTGAGCTCATGGGTGAGTTCAAGAGGATTAAATGAAGAAAGTTGAGTTAAGGAATTAATTAATTAAAAAAAAAATCTAAGTCTTGAGTTAAGAGTTACATAGGTGAGTGCAAATCAAGATTGAGTTGAATGGGAAGTGATTCACAAATGAGTTACATGGAAGTTGAAGGGAATTAAGTGAGTCAAGAGGGAGGTGGAGGGTTTCCATCTCATGGAAACCCTAGACCAAAAACTGTTGGGAAGGGGGAGGAGGCCAAGTGTAAGCCATGTGTCCTCTTGGTTAGCCAAGGGACACATGGGAAAGACCAAGAAGTGTTGAGGGTGGTTGGGGAGATTAGGGTTAGTAACAAAGGCTCACACCAAAACCCTAGGGCTAACTCTCCTTGAGACAAGTTTCATCTCATTCACTCTCTCCCTCTCTCCACACCCTTGGCCGATCCACTCTTTGGAAGAAAGAAAAATTCCCATCTCATTCTCTCCCTCTCTCCCTCTCTCAACCTTCACCTAGGCCGAACCCTCTCTTAGGGTTTTCCATCTCAAACACCTCTAAGAAACCTAGAGATCTTCTTCTCTTATCTATCTCTCTCTCTCTCTCTCCCATTTCGGCTCTAAACTTGGAGAAACCGAAGAACGAAGGAGGAGGAAGGAAGCACTGAGGAAGGAGCAAAATCAAATCTAGAGAAACGAATGAGTCGCGGGAGAGGTATGTAGTATTCAACAAGGGTTTAATGACTAAGAAGAAACTCATGGGGTTCCATATGGGATTGAAAAGGTTGGCCAAAAACGTTATGGGCCATGGAATGTACAAGGAAAATTCATCCAAGAAGATGGTTAAGCATTTGGAATGAAAATACCCTAACCTTGTTGGAGGGTAAGATATGGTAATACATGATTAAATGGGTGACAACATGCATGATTAAATATGAGGAAATGAAGTTCATAAGAGAATGATCAAAGAACATGGTTCGGCCCCTTGCATGGCCGAACCCTAATTTTGATATACAAGGATCATTGAGGACTTAAAGAGGATTGGATGAGGTTCGGCCATGTTGTATGGCCGAACCCCATCAAATGACCTAAACTTGTCATATGTAATTTTTAAGAAAACCTATCCTCAAGGTGATGTAAAAAATGGAAAGAGGATGAAGAGGAGGAAACCCTGGAGGAATTTTTATGGATCTATATATATATTTCAATGGACTATCAAGTTAAGAAATAAGGTGACAAAATGAAGCACCATGGGTTCGGCCATGTTGTATGGCTGAACCCCATGGATGATTTTTATGGGTTAACAAGTTAAGAAATAAAAGGAAAAGGAGATGATGGCTAAGATGGAAAGAAGATAAAATGGAAGAACCATGGGTTCGGCCATGTTGTATGGCCGAACCCCATGGATGATGTTTATGGACTTAGGTGTATTTAGAAAGTTAAATGATTAACCATGAAATATTAGATTAAGAAATGAAGGAATGAATGATGTTGGACCCTCTTTGTCTAAAATAAACGAGGACTAAAAAGAGGGTGAAGAAGACAAAAAAATGAGGTTCGGCCATGTTGTATGGCCGAACCCCATTGATGGGTTTTTGTTGAGGGCTTAAACATTTTTCAGCCCTAATGTATGGCCGAAACCCATTGGAGGACTTAACCGGATAAAAGACTATGATTGTAAATGGAAATGAACATAGGATGATGTAGGGAATGATGGGAATCAAATGAGTCATCGATTTGATTTATTTATGTGTTAAATATAATAAGGTAACGGGATTTCACAAACGGGTGTACGATCGGCTTTGACGAGATCGGTGGTTGGTTTTGACGAAAACACAAGGATCCAATATTTGGACGTTGGTAGGATTCCTACCTTATTGAAAACCTTGGACTTATGTATATGTGATGATTTTTATTTCTATGTTTAATGATCTATTTTTGGTATCAAAGTGCTATGTTTAAAGTATGGGATTTTAATGCTATGATTATGAAATAACATGCACTTACATCTCATGCATGGCATGGGAGGGATCATATGAGGGGTCCATGCTCCATTCAGTTATCCGATAAACAAACGTGGGGAGGGATCTGCACTGATTCCGATTATGATGTTTAAAATGAAAGAGGAGACTACAATCCATTTGGTGGGACGGATAAGACATACGTGGGAAGTCATGACAATACCTTGATGTATCTTATTCATCAAGAGGATTATTTATGTGATTGAGATATGGTTGATGGGTGGGAATCATGACATATGACACCCATGGCATGGCATTACTTTAGCATGTTTTGATATTATGTATCTATATGATTTTTATACTAATCCATGTGTTTGACTCTACTCGGAATACCTACTGGGCGCGTTGACTAACGCCCTACTTCTACCTTAGATGATGGCACAGGGAATGGACGGAACGAAGGACGCGAAACGAGCCAAGCTTAGGAGCTTGGATAATTTAGACTTGTTTTATTTACGTTTTTATTTCGGACAATGTAATTTGAGTTATTCGCATTTTGGGACTGTAATAACTTAGAACTATCTTGCTATGGTTTGTTTTATTTAGGACATTGGAACTTAAGTTATTTAATGTGATGGACTTCCTTGCTTAAAAATGGATAGGAATAGTAACTTTATTATAATTCCGCATTACGTTTATTCCGCAAGTTTAGCCTTAATGTGTGTGAACTGTTTTCGTGAACTTAGTCCACGCACACGTATAGTTGGCCAATTAAGGGCCGGGCTTTGGAACCTCGGACTTAGATCGCGTCGTGGCGTTCACTCTCTCTCTCTTTTATTTCGAAAAAAAAATAATACTCTGATTTTCGGCGAGTGAAAAAGGGCGGGGCATTATAGGTTAACATAATAGAATACGGAGAGAGAGTCTCGAAAAGGTATTGTATGACCCAATCGAAGCTCGTTTACTTAGTGATTTAACCCGATGAAGATCAGAGGGTATTTTGGACATTTCACAAATGTTTCTTGTTTTAGATGAAAATCATGAATAGTATCTTGAAAACTTCTTGAGTGTGAAATACCACTCTTCTAATATATTCAGACCTTGAAATTCACACACATACTAAGCTTTTGAATATGCTACTCAATGGTATTTCTGGAATTTTCAAACTTTACCCAAAGTACAATGCTTAGACGTGATTTATCTAAACACCCCAGTTTGACAAATACCCCATATTCCGAAAATTGGTAAACTTGGATCATAGTCAATCTATGTTTTAAGTGAAATTTTGGTATTTTTAGAAAATTAAAGCACTTCAAAATTAGTTTCAAAAATTAGGGAGGCTTAGACCATCGATTTTGGGTAAAACATTATGTTTTGTAAAAATAGAGGACTTTTGGTTGATAAAATGAAAATCTTATTTTACCACCCTAGTTAAAACCCGTGTTCTCAAAGTAATAGCGGTGTCAGATTTTATCAGATCATTCCCTAAGTATACCCAATTTTAAGTTCTTCGAAGGAGGAAGAAAAGATAAACTTTTTAACCAAATTTTTGAAAAATAAAAAGATTAAGTAAATCTGACCGACACTGCCGACACCGATCGACAGTAATTAATGGACAAAATTCACATGCGCAGTGATTTTCAAAGGTTATAAATATGGGTTTCGGTTTTCAGAAAAATTTACCAATTCACAGAGGTTTCAGTTCATTTCAAAGCTTATCAGGCAACCCTTTTACAGTGGATTTTTAGTTATCTTCTATAAGTATTTCTCTGAATTTATTTCTATCATTTTGTGGACAAACTTTAGTAGAATCTGTGTCCAAGTCTTGGTAGAAAAATACCTTGTAAATTTTCCATGGAAAACCAGAGAAAACCCTTGCTTGATCACGGTGGACTACTCAAAACTCTGTGGACATATTGAGTTTTATCGATGTGTTGACCTTGTCCAGCCGATATATGTCCAAAGTAGATATGTATGCAAAAAGTAAAATCGACATATCGAGTTTTTATGATGTATCGACCTAATCCAGCCGATATATGTTCAAAATTCGAGATATATATATAAAACCGACACATCGAGTTTTACAATACATCGCCATTTCACGATGTATCGAGAAACTATGCATATCGACAAAGTCGATATGTCGAGTTTTAACAGACAGTTTTGGATGTGATTTTCATGAAAAATGTTAGGTTATTTAAACCCCTTTTAAATATATGATTTATTTATGTTGTTTTAAATGTTTTAAACAGATTATTGAAAAAAACTCTCCAACTGAAGGTGAGGAGATTCAACCACACTATGTGTTTATTAAAATGCATCTCATCTGCATTCAATACAATATTTCTTGTATCATTAGCTCTACGGCACTAAGTGGATATCTGTGGTCATCTTTATTGAAGAAATTGATGTGATTGGATTAGAATACCGACATTGTTCACACGTAGAGAAGTGATTATGAATTTCTACATATGAAACGTGAACATAAGAGTGTTTCGGGTTGTCGAGATCCAGCCATCATAAAACGGAGTATGGAACTCATTTATTCCTAGAGACTATTTGGTATTATTATGTTGGTGATCTAATGATAGATCAGGTATCAGATCAAGATTCCGATTGGAATACGTGTATTTGTGTATAACTATGTGTGTTGCAAGATAATTAACCTATGTGGTAAATGATGAGTATAGGGTAGACGTACCTGACTGGAGAGAACGGTAACACTTATTTGTGTTGTAATTCATAACCCGTTAGTGGGCTTTTTAATTTGTGTTTAATTTTCCAGCATAGTATAGTTAAATACCAATTGCTGATATATATGTTAAGATTCCATGTGGGAGGACTTAGGAATCCATGTTAGCTGAATGAGGTTATTATGATCATATGTGTGAGAGATATTATGTGGGTTGACAATTGTGTTTAAATCTATATATTGATGTGTATATTGATTGGTGTACTGTGCATATCAAATTACCTCACACTAATATATGAAGTACCTAACTCGTGGAGGGCACTAGTACGAGGTGTATTTAAAATACGGGTTGTGTGAAGCACTGAGCATGAATTTGCCGGCGGTGTAGGAAACGTATTATTCGTAGCTAGGGAAGGGCCGTAGACGTTGTTGACAAGGGTATTTTTTTTAGAAAGAAAGGACATTTCATGGTAGATAACTGTGTTGACATTATTCTACATGATTCTATGTGTATAAACTGTTGTTTGATAACATGTTTATTATATTGATAATATTTGTTATTATCTAGGATTTTTTGTTGTTTTCTCTTCACTAAACTTGTAAAACTCACACCCCTTACGAAACAGGAAACCCGGGGGATGAAAGACAAGAGGACTTTTAGTTGCAGTAAAGGATGGAAACCCTCTAGCTATTTACCCACTATTGGGATTGCTCGTTTATCTTATTAGATGTTTTACGTATGAACATACAATATAATAAACCCTTAATATTGTTTGTTGAAGCACTATAAAATGTAATAAAGTCTACTTCGTTTCTTATGTGCAATTCTGATGTAAATGGGATCGATTGATGGTGAATGGTGAATGTTAGGTAGATTATGTGTGACATTTTCTACTTAGACTTTCCTAAAAAGTCAAATTATAGATTACATGTTGGTTAGTAGTATATCCACATACTGTGCGTGAAGGTGGAATCTGCCGAGGTTTTGGGTTTTAAGCGGGCCCATGGTGACCCCTCTATCTGCCTGGGTTTCTTACCGGCTGGGTTGATTGGATCCGATGCTGCCAAATGTCAACTCCAAACTTAGTTATAAGTCCATGTATAAGTATGATTTCCGCAAAAGCTGAGTGTTAGAAAAAAAATCTCACGTCAGTGGGCCCGGAGGGTCAGGGTGTGACACCTCCTCGCTTTGGTCCTTAATGCTTGAAATGCTCTAGTGATTTGCAACTGTAAGGGAGGCTAGGTCTAGGGTTGGACAATGATTCTACAACGATCCCTAGATGGTTTACTCTTAATCACATCAAAAATACGCCAAAATAACTTTTGATATTCCATATGATTAAAGAGAATTGGAGAGGTTTATAGGTGTCTAACTATGGTTGGAACCTCTTCTCAGAGTCTAGGAAGCTTTAGGATTGATTTCCATTTGAATAGTTTAATCTCTATTAAAAAAAAGAGCCTCTATTTATAAATTTACTGTTCACAACGGCTAGTCTTCAAGTACTCTAAGCCTACAACGGCTAGTACACATCAGCAAACGGCTACCCTTTGAGTACTCTAGGTATTGTAGCTTTGAGTACTCGAGACGTCCTTGAGGACTCGAGACAGCCTCGAGGGCTCAGATTTGAGAACAAAGATTTTACAGTAAAAGTTTTCTCTCAGATGTTACAGTGCTTCAAGTACTCGGGACATGTCTCGAGTACTCGAGTGAACAATGCCTCGAGTACTCTAGCCAGAGCTTCAAGTACTCTAAGCTACAGTTGTCACAAAAAAGTTAGCATTGATTTTTGTTAGAAAAGAATAATCTGTATTCATTAAAGTCTATACACCTCTATATATAGCCTCTAGCCGACTTTAGGGTTATTAAAGTAAAACACAAACTCTAACCTAATCTAAACATGTCTCTTAATAAGAGATTAACTCAAACTAAATTCTAACTAAATACTACTTCTAATAATATTCAACATTCCCCCTTAAACTCAAGTAGTTCATTGCTTGAGTTTACAATTATTGAACTAAAACAAAATTGCTAACTAAATAATCGAACGGTTGGATGACGCTATCTGGTGGAGAAGTGCTGGTGAAGTCAAAGCTGAACCAATGAGCCAAGTGTGCTGCAAGTTGCCAGAGAAGAGGGGTGTAAACGATTTATCAGAATCCATCAATTCATGCCAATGCTAATGCCACTTCCAATTGCAATTCTAAAGAACATAAAAATCAAACCAGTACAAGTAGGGATTCCAAACAAACTTCAAAGCTGTGGAGAGGACAAGAAACTAAATCCTCCAACTTGTGGTAGCAAACGGCTGCAAAGTACCAATGCAAAATCAAATCTGACGAAATAGATAGACAAATATAGAGAGAGGAGACTGCAAAGTGCCAGACGACTACAAAACCAAAGAAAAACTCCAAAGAAAACAATTTTATAACACTAACAACATTTTACAATGACGTCTTTTTGCCTAGGGCTTTTAGGGTTCAACCTAGAGTCCACTATAGCCATTTTGCCTATATGTTTGCCAAACACATGGAGAATTATCTACAGCTTTTCTTTGGACTTCAATCAATCTTGATTCTTCAAATTTCATTCTCCCAAGGCAAGATCCGACATAGTCACGGAATTGACAAATTAGAGACTCAATCAAACCGACGCACTAACAATCTTCCCCTTTGTCAATTTCGTGACAAAACATAGAATCTAACAAATACACCTCTTTCGCACTAAATAAACACTTAATTATTACATGCATTGAATAAAAAAAATTACACCCAATACATGAAATTTCAAGACTCAATAAAAAACATGACACAACTTCTGTCTTCAATTTTCTTCCCCTGGATTTATGAAGTCTCCCCCTGAATCTATGCCTAAAAAAGTTCCTACAGAAAACATGTGGCGTACATGGTGGGATTTTAAAAACTCCCCTCAACATTAGCATCATTTCTCCCCCTTTTTGTCAGAAATTGACAAAGGGTGCCAAGAATTCAAGAATAAGTTTAGGCAATAGTAACATCATTCAACCATAAAACCATACATCATGCATAATTCAAATATTAATTTGTGCCTAAATAAAAAAACCCCAAAAAATATCAAATTGGCACAATTAATTGGGTTCTTCGGATCATTCAAGTTTTTGGAATCTATTTGAAGTTTTGATCTGGACCTCTCTTTTCAAATCTCCAGTTGTTGGGCATTTTGATTCTTCCATTTTGAAAATTTTGCCCAAATTTGGTGAATTGAGACAAGAGACCCATTAAAAATTTCCAATCCATAATATTTGGAGGTCTTGTCATACCCCTATAAGATGCAACAATGTAGGGATGATGTGTGTGGTGTTGTGCTTTGTATCTCTTAAAAGAATCCACATTATTGAAATGTTTTTCCATTTTCCTCTTATCAAAATGAGATTTTCCTTTCCAATTTTATTGAGAAGCATTAGTTCTTTTCTTTGCATTTTTAAGATTATTTACAACACATTTATTTTCAATGTGTAATTTCCTTAACTTGCATTCATGTTTATAATTACTAGTTTTGTTACAATAAAATCAAGTTAAGTGTTCTTTCTCCTTTTGGGTCTTCTCTTTTACAAGCACATTGGACAAGACAAGCATATCAAAATTTTCCTTAAGGTCTAACCCAGTCTTGTCATCATGAGATTGATTATTGGCTTTCAAAGTAGTATGCACACATAGACCCTTAAGAGATTGATCTTTATTTTCAACTTCTATGTTGATGGTGTGGAAGCTGTGAGGATTATAGAATTTTCATTAACAGTTATACATTCATAAATTCTTTCAAGATATTCCCACGCTTCCTTGGTTGTTTCAGAAGTCATGATTACTTTTAAATCATCGGGGGAAATATCACACGTGATGGCATTGAGAGCTATGAAATTTCAATGATATATGTTTCTCTCAATGTCATCCCAAAGGTTAAAAAAATTTGGCTTTATCATTTTTGTTGAACCTATGGTTACTTCTTCTATAAGATGCGACCAACCTCTCATGATGGCTTCCCAAGCAGCGTTGTCTAGGGATATTAGAAATATTTTTATTTTTATTTTCCAATGAGTATAATTGGAGTCATCAAGGTACGGAGGTCTTTCTACTTCTAAACATTCACCCAAAAACAATGTTCTAGTAAAGGAACAACTCTAGACAGTTAAGTCTAACTGAGAGTACTCTTGCTCCGATACCACTTGTAAATTTGGGATAAACCGATGCCGGTCCTAGAGGGGGAGTAAATAGGACCTTTCCAATTTTTATTACCCTCTTTAATTAATCAAATTATTATGTATAACGGAATAATAAAAATAACAAATGACCAAGCAATAAAAGCAAATCACAGATGCACAATGATTTATAGAAGTTTGGTTCACCTGAACTTACATTCTTTCCTGGACTCACCCAACATTGGACTATCCGAAATTCACTATGAATGGATAACCTACCGAAACAATACACACCTAACTTTGAAAGGTTCAACCACCCTGGTCTACTCCTTGACACCTATTTTTTATAGTGGTTCAATCACAAAGTTCTAATCCACTGTGCAATTATAAATGAAATAAACAAAGAACACTTGTCTTTGTAGCTCCCCAACAATCTTGATAGTGTTCTTGAAAGATGCCTCCTCACTTTGATCCTTGATGCTTGAAATGCACCAGTCATTTGCAATAGTAAGGGAGGCTAGGCCTAGGGTTGGAAGATGATTCTACAATGATCCCTAGATGGTTAAACTCTTAATCAAATCAAAGATAGGCTAAAATAACTTTTGATATTCCATTGATATTTGTAGATGTGATTAGAGAGATTTGGAGAGGTTTAAAGGTGTCTAACTATGGTTTGAATCTCTTCTCAGAGTCTAGGAATGTAACACCCCGATTTCTCAATAAGAGGAATATTTACGAAAATGCCCCTGGATTGGTAAATTTATTAATTATGATGTTAAATGAGAAAATAGTGGGGTCCATTGTTCAAATTAAGATCCTATGAACATATTATAAGGGTCAAATTATAATGGATGGGTAATGTACATCAAATTAGGTCAAAATGGTTAATTGGGTCAAAGAATTCTCAACGGTTGGAATAATTACGAAAATGCCCCTGGATTGGTGAATTCAATAAATGTGATTGTAAATAAGGAAATAGTGGGGCCCATTGCTCAAATTAAGATCATATGAGCACATTATGAATGTCAAGTTTGATTGGATGGGTAATTTCTCAATGAAGTGGATAAATTACGAAAATGCCCCTGATGTGTTAAATTAATTATTTTGTGATGTTAAGTAAGGAAATGGTATGGCCCATTGCTCAAATTAAGATCATATGAGCACATTATGAATGTCAAGTTTGATTGGATGGGTAATTTACATCAATTGGGTCAAAAATGGCTAAATGGGTCAAAGGGCTCAAATGGGACCCATCGGGTCTTACTAGAGTATTTGACCGTTTTGTGATTTTAAATTAAATGGGGTTAAGCCTATTTGATTGGAAATCAAGTGGAGAAAAAATGGGTAGGCTTGATCCATATGTAAAAACCAATTAGAAATGACCAAAATACCATAATTGGGTCATGGAGTCAAAAACGGGTCAAGGAGCTAAAAGTGGACCCAACGGGCCGAGTTGACTACGGTTGACCGTGTGGACCCTCTACGGAGCTAAAACACGAGTTAAATCAGTTGAGTGGGACTGAAGTGAGTTGGAATTAAATCAAGGGTTGAGTTAACTCATGTGCATTGAATGAAATGCATTAATTATGGTGAGTTGGACATTGAGTTGAGTGAGTCAAAAATGGAAGTCAAATGGGCTGAAAATTCAGTGAGTTAAGTGGAATATGAGGAGGTGTGGTGATCTCAAACAAACCAAAACAAGTCCCACACGTTGGGGACTTGTTATGGAGAGTTTCATGCAAAACATTAAATGGAATATGGGGGGTTTCTATCCCATTTGGAAACCCCAAGCCTTCAACGTTGGAATGCCAATGGGTGCATTTGTTGGCAGCAAGTGGCCCATTGGTTTAGGCAAGAATTGATGAGGGAGTGGAGGGGTTATGATGGCTGATATACAAAAGCAATGAACACCAAGGTTAGCCGACTTTTGTCATTGCAAACCCAAGTTTTTCCATCTCTTTCTCTCTCTCTCCAATTGGTGTTCTTGGCTGGAACAGCAGAGGCTTTTGGTACCAAATATTCAAGCTTAAACCAGCAAGGAATTAAGGAAGAAAGGAAGAAATAAAAGATAGGAAAGCAAGGATCAAAAGTCAAGAAGAAAGGCTTGGGAAAATTGGTAAGTATTTCATTGAGTTTTGTTGAAAAGCATGGAACAAATAGGGTGTGGATTGGGCCATGATCATGGCCGAATACACCAATGATTAACCTTGATTAATGGAGGTCTAGAAATGATTAAGATGACCATTGGGTTCGACCACCATGAAGGGCCGAACCCCATGAAAAGAGATGGTTTGGTTTTCATGTTTTGAAACATGAAAACCATGGATTTTGTGGACTGTTTTTGGGTTTGATTTAAGATTCAAATGCATGTTTTTAGAAAGGGTTAAAAACATGGATCTGAATGACATAGGGACTGAAGGTGTTATGGGTATAAAACAACGGTTTAAAAGATGGAAATGGACCATTGGGTTCGGCCACTTTGCATGGCCGAACCCCATGGAAACAAGTGATTGTTTTTGATAGTTTTTGGAAATTAAAACCATATAGTTTGGGACTGATATTAGATGTTATTATTTGGATTTAAAATGCATGTTTTGAGGAGGTTAAAACATGGATTTGGATGTTGGTTTCAGACCCAAGATAAAGGGTTAAAAGTTTAAAACCAAAGGTCATGGTGTTCGGCCAATGAGCATGGCCGAACCCTATGAAATTGAGCTAATTTTGGATGTTAGTTTGAAAGATAAAAACCTGTTAATAATATACTGTTATTATATGATTATCTGAGGTTTAAAAACAGTAAGAATAACCATTGGGTTCGGCCACCATGGAGGGCCGAACCCCATGTAAAAGAGGGTTGGTTTTCATGTTGGAAAACATGGAAACCATAGACCTTTGTGGACTGTTTTTGGGAGATTTTTATGTGATAAGGTTACTGATTTTTAGTTGGCCATAGGATGGCTAAACTATGAGTTTAACATGGCTAAGGGGTAGAGCCAATTAGTATGTAAATAAAGGACATTGTTGAGCAAAAGAACCATAAGGGTTCGGCCATGAGTATGGCCGAACCCCATGGACTGTTTTCATGGGTCATTTTATGGATGCATGTGTGATTTTAAATAGAATTATGATTGCTGTTTTTATGGCTAAGATGTATGATAAATGATGAGAGATCATTACGAGAATTGGATTTTATGCTAATTCATAATGTATGGGTTAAATAGCCTAAGCTTATGAGTAGTAGTTGGTAATGGTTCTATGTTGATTTAAAAGGTTTAAAATACCCTAATGGAGAACCATGTAGTAATGGATAAGGGAACCATTGGGTTCGGCCAAAGGTATGGCCGAACCCCATGGAGTAAGTTTGGTGGATTAAAGATTGGACAGACCAATGGCAAATCTATGAATACAAGCCAAATGAAGAGATTGATCAAAAGGACTTATAAGATGTTTTAGGTCTCATATGTGAATGGACATGTAAATAAGATTATGATTTACTTATTGTTGCATAATAAGGTACCGAAAGTTGAACGACGAACGAGTCGTGACCGGCTAAAGCCTAAGAAAGAACGGACGCTGAAGTGATTCTTCAGTAGGTTTCCTACCTTTATTGTAACCACTATTCCATATGCTATTTTACGTTGGTTTCGATAACTTATATGTTTGTAAAGTTATGTTTCTAAATGATATGTTTGCATAGACATCTCATGCATGGCATGGGATGATGGTGTTGTAACCGGAGGCCACACTCCGTCGGGGCGTCCGAAAGACCACTGTGGGGTACCCTGATGATGAGAATCCCATCAGGAGGAATCCGGAGGCCACACTCCGTTGGGGCGTCCGAAAGACCACTGTGGGTTACCTTGACGATGAGAATCCCGTCAAGTGATGGCTATGTTGAATGGTGATGGGTGGGACTCATTACATGTTTATTTCATACATAGCATGTTTTTATGGAATTTTGTCTCACATGTATTATTATTATACTATTTGCATGTTTTTGACTAACCATGTGGCAGCCCTATTCGGAAACACTACTGGGCGCGTTGATCTAACGCCCTATCTATATCCTTAGTGGATGACGCAGGGAAAGGGAAGAACGTGAATGATTTTGAATGGACTTGAATGGACTATTCATGGATGTGTTATTTGAAATATGTGGACAATGTAATTTGGTAACTAGATTTGTTGGTTTTAATAAGTAGTTAAGATAGATGCTATGGTTTGTTTTAAGTTGGATGGTTTGATTGAAAGATTAGTTAAGATTGATTAGTAATTTTGGAGAATAAGTTATGTACTTTGTTATCTAAGAATGGAAAATTGGAATAGTCACCGGTTCTATTATAACCTCAATTAGATTAAAACTAAGTTAATTCCGCAAGTTATATATGTACCATGTGCAGATCAGTTTTATGGACTTAGTTCATACGCACATGGGCTTGGCCACTTAAGGGTCGGATTTAGAGATCTGAACTTAACTCGCGTCGTGACACTCTGCCCCAATCACATGATTATTATATTTAGAAAAAAATTAAACTCTGAAAATTAGAGTAAAAAGGGCGGGGTGTTATAAGGAAGGTTTAGGATTGATTTCCAATTGAATGGCTTAATCTCTATTGAAAAACAATCCTCTATTTATAAATTTACTGTTCACAATGGCTAGTCTTCTAGTCCTCGAAGAGCTTGCTTCGAGTACACTAAGCCTACAACGACTAGTACACATCAGCAAACAACTACCCTTTGAGTACTCTAGGTACTGTATCTTCAAGTACTCGAGACAACCTCGAGGACTCAGGATAACCTCTAGGGCTCGGATCTAAGTACAAAGATTTTACAGTCAACAAGTTTTCTCTCAAATGCTACAATGTTTCGAGTACTCAGGATAGGTCTCGAGTACTCAAGTGAACAGTGCCTCGAGTATTCTAGCCAGAGCTTCGAGTACTCTAAGCTACAGTAGTCACAAAAAACCTAGTGTTGATTTTATGACTCTAACAACATTTCACAATGAGGTCATTTTGCCTAGGGTTGTTTGGGTTCAACCTAGAGTCCACTATGGCCATTTTACATGTATGGTTGCCAAACACATGGAAAATTATCTGCAGTTTTCCTTTGGAATTCAATCAATCTTGATTATTCAAACTTCATTCCTCTAAGGAAAGGTTCAACACGGTCATAGAATATGACAAACCAGAGACTTTGTCAAACTGAGGGTCTAACATTGTTTTCATCCCAAAAATATTTTGTGTTTAGGGCTCTCTGTTCAATTCTTAGGGTCATCTTCTAAAAGTCATTTTTAGGGGCATTTCAACTTCAAATCGGGTTTGGAAATAAAATCAGATCTTAGAGGTATCTTGTTTGGGGCTCTTTTTGCAATCTATTTGGGAGTATTTCTTTAAGAAAATCCATTGACTCGTTTTGTGGGTTTAGGCTTGAAAGTCCCATTGTCCACAGTGCTAGAACAACATAATTGACCCTAGAGGGGGGGAGAGGATGAATAGGTCAATCCCATTTTCCATGGTGTTTACAAATTTCTTGATTGTTTTAAGTGTAGCGGAACATTAATCAAGAGATTTATTTAGTGTGATAGATTGTTTATAAATTCTTTAAACACACACACTAAGATTATCACCCTTTACATATTGCTTGATTATCGATGCTTGTGCACAATGTGTAATATAAGATAATCAATATACAAAGTGATATGTATTGAGAAGAGTACTTAAATGGTAAACACAAACGCACATGATCAAATACCATAAGACCAATTTAAAGTGGTTCGGTTAGCCAACCTACATCCACTGTCAGGAGTCGCTCAACCTTGAGCTATCCCCTAAATTCACTAAGTGGGGACTTACACCCTCACAATTAGTGTATGAATTCCACCTCACTCAATCGGCTGGGAATTTCAGGCTAGGAATTCCCCCACCACATGTGCCGAAGACGCTGCTCCAAATTTTTTATAGTGGTTCCGGAACCAAGCTTCCTTAATCCATTTTCAGAACAAAGGTTTTAAAACAAAGTTAAAACCAAGAAACACTTTCCTTTGAAGCTTTTTCTCTTGATGTGTGCTTCCTCAAGATCCACCCAATGTGTGTTGGTGCCGACGCTTCGCCTTGTAGTCATCGCAAAGTAATCACAATCCAGGACGACAAGGAAACTAGTTATACCAAAGGTTTCCTAGTTTATGTTCTTTTCTTTTTCTTTTCCTCCCGTGCAAACTCAATCAATAGATTGGTTGTTTATGGATTTTGTTTCCTCATATCTCTTTCTCACATACAGACTCAATCAACAGATTGATTGTTTATGATTTTACTTTCATCCTCTTTCTCTCATAACTCAATCCATATGATTGGTTGTATTTGATTCTCCAAGTGTAAGCATGAGAGAGAGAGTGATCCTTCTGTTGGCCCTTGTTTAAGCTCACTGATAAAGATGAGGGTCTAACTAATTTTACCGAAGGATGCCAACTGGTTGTATAAAGATTGGTTTATATAGAAAAGGAAACCAGTTGAAGTAACGGTAATGTACCGACATGTCGGTCGCATCGAGGGGTCGGTGACTAGAAATGTTACCGTTACAAACCCGACCATTGTGCACTAAGTGCACTCCCAACGGTAATACTCTTTCCCGGTCGACATGTCGATGTCGCCGATGGGTCGACAGTTATGGTACCGAGAGGTCAGTCCATACGAGAGGATCAATCTGGGGCAAGACCATGCTTACAATAGTTTCAAGTCTAGAAACCTGTCTTACCCAGAACAACCTATTGCCCTTTACCGAGGGGTCGGTCCTGGTACTCTCGATCGGTCTATATATACTGATATGTGTGTTTCTTCGATAGCCCACTTGAGTTCAAAGTTCTAGAACTCATAATTCCGATCGAAGAGTTGTTGACCACGAGGGGTCGTCTTAGCCTTTCACCGGGGGGTCGGTGCATACTAGATTCTCGATCAGAGGCTTTTCCAAAATGACAGTTCTATGATCGAGAAACTATAGCAATCTGCCCAACCAGTCTTTTGACCATGATGGGTCGATCCTATCTCCACCGAGGGGTCGGTGAGAATGACTGTTCGAGCTAACAGTGAAACCAAATATATATTTCCAAGTTGGGTTTCAATTCACTGTCAAGCTTCCTCTCTAGGTTGTTTTATGATTTAACCATTTGTTCCACTAAGCCTATGGATAGTCCTCTCTAAGGTGTGGGTATCACCCAAAGTCATCTATGGCCATAACACCTATTTTGTGATTTCCATAATGATGAGCTTCAATCCGATGTAGCATGATCTTCACTCTTGATCACCTTGGGTCTTTACGCTTCTAGCAAGTGCTTCTTTTCGAGTCATGGAATTGACAAACTTAAGGACTTGGCCAAGCTGAGGCACTAACAAGGCTCTTTGTCCTTCTCTGCTACACACCATGCCTAAAACAAAAACTATTGCAGGATCTAAAGGTGGGGAAGCTTCCTCCTTTGCTACACCTGCAAAGGCCCGTAAGATCTTGGCCCGTAAACATCGTCCTCCTACTCCCCTTCCTGAATCAAATTACGAACCAACTCCATATCCTTCTGCCTCTAACCATTCCTCTCCAACTCATTCAGGATTCTTTTACTCCTCCTTTGGACCACGTTTCTTAAGTTCAGTTCGTATTCAAGTGTTACTTAAAGAACTTGTTATAGAACATAGATGTTTTGCTCCTGACCTACTTAAATATCAAACTTCAAGCATTCTTGAGAAGGTCGGGTGGGAAAAGATACTAGATTGGGGAAAAGATGCCTATCCCTCTCTTCTGAAAGACATGCATTCATCAATCCATGACTTCCTCAAGGTTCCTAAGCATTCATTTAGGATCATGTTCACAAATGGAAAAAAAATGATTGTTTCTCCTCAACTTGTCTCGGGACTCATGGAAATTCCTAAGTACAATGGTGGAGACATTTCCAAGGCCAAAAGCTCTATAAAATCAAAAGATAAAAAGAAAATTTCAACCAAACTCTATGGGAGTAATGTAGAATGGAAAACAAATAACTCCATTTGTGCCTCAAGTCTTCGTTGGAAGTACAAAGTCTCGCATAACATATTCACCTCAAATCTCTACTTGAGGTTGGGAAACAAATCTGATCTTATTGGTTACATGGTCAATGTCCTCTATGTTGTTGTCACATAACAAAAAAATTCTCTTCCCTCTCTGATCTGTAAACACATCACTCACTACTGGGCCACCGCGGGGCATGGGGCACCTCTTTTTGTATACCTAATGACATTGTTAGCAATTCATTTTGGGGTGGCTATATCGGATGAGCCTCCCAAAAACACTAGAGTGTTGAAAGAAGGGATTATCAATCAATTCTTTCCAATTCCAAATGTTTCTCCTCATGTCCAAGCTAATGCTGAAAATAATCCTCCTACGGTCCTAGAAGATGCTCTTGATGCACCCCCTCTAGCTCCTAAAATCATTCTAGCTGTCCCTTCACAGCTCGTTGATCGAGAATAAATCAACAGATGATTTGTTGATCTTCGTTGGGATCAAGACAAGCTTCATCGGGAGATGCATGTGGAAATTTTCTCTCTAGGACCTTATATGAAGAAGTCAGTCAAGGAGTTATTCAAGTATATGCATCATATCTCTTTATCTTGACGACATAATGATGTGGACTTACCTCCCTCTCCTCCAGTAGATTTAGAGTAGCTTTTGAGGAGATGTGTTTCTTTTTTGGTATATATTTTGAAAAACTTGATTATGTAATTAGACTCTATGGTGTGCTCACTATGTTTGGATGGTTTAATGCTTTAATAATGGATTGATATTTCTATGGTTTATATCCTTTAATGGTGAATGGTTAATGTTGATCTTATTGTTGAACAGATTGGTGTATTATTATCATATGAACTTATTGTTGATTCACCCTTCATCAATTTTTGACCAAAAAAAGGGAGTATAATGGTACGAATGTTGAGAAGGGAGCTTCAAAATCCCACCATATATGCCTATGTTTTCTGTGTAGGAATTATTTTTGCAAGCATATCTTCAGGGGGGAGTTATCAAACACGAAGAAGTGATGTGTCATGTCTTTGAGTCTTATTGGGATGAAATTGTTGTATTTTATTTATGTCAAAGGCATGTAATTATTTCAGTCTGTTTTGGGTTATGAAAGAGTATGTATTTGTTAAAATTTATGTTTCTTTACGAAATTAACAAAGGGAGAGATTGTCAGTGCCTTAGTTTAACCTAGTCCTTATATTGTCAATTTTGTGACCGTGTTGGACCTTGCCTTGGAAGAATAAAGTTGTTGCGAGAAGGCTAATCAAAGATTGAGTTCATGGTATTGACAACTCGTCAAGTGTTCGGCAACCACACAAGTAAAATGGCCATAGAGGACCCTAGGTTGAACCCAAACAACTTGAGAATAAGAGACTTTGAAAAAATGGATAAAGGACCATAATCTGTAAGCTTTACAGTATCCTCAGTCACAAGACATCGAGGGTGGTCTCGAGCCCTTGGAAGGAATTTTTGAGAAGCCAAGTGAACATACATTGTTGTAATAACCCGTCCCTTCTACACAATATTGTCTGCTTTGGGCCGACATGGGGTGGCCCATACGGCTTTGTATTGGGCCTATGTAATGGCCCAGGTCAACAAAATGGTTATGGGAATAAGATGATATATGAATCGTACGATTTTACGATTTTCGATTCACGATTCACACCCCTAGAACAATTTCGATACGATTCGAGTTTAATAACATTGGGCATAGTTGGAGAATGTCATACACTTAGAGTATTGGAAATATTTGTAAAATTCCATACTCACAAGGTGTGTGATAATATGTTTGAGTGAATGTTGCCTTGTGCACATTCCAATGCATAGTTGGGTAAGGTTATGGTTTGACCTCTTTATGCTTATGTGTGATTGATGTGAATATATTGTATCAGATACATATGTATGAGTTTTCCAAGTTCCCTATGATTATATGTTTACTATAATTGAGAATTCATAGATTTGTGACGTGTTAATGTATGTATCAAATGAATTCTCATGATTGTGAATTCTTAGATGGGTAACTCATATAATAAGCATGATGAATATGTTTTAATGCCATGCTTGGATTAATTGATGATGTGTACATCACTAGTGAATACCTATATTGATAATGGTTGTGGTGGATTGATCTAACCATGTGTAAAATGAATTTCCATGATCTGAAGAGGAACTTGGTAAAGGGTTAGACTAAGTGATATAGGTGAGTTAAGATCAAGTATCTTAGAACCCAGGGGGTTAACTCGTGCTACAATGGGGATGGGCTAGCATGATTGAGAATGCATGAAATGAAATGTAAATGCTAAGAAAGCCTTATTTGATTTTCCCAAAGTAAAAGTATGACTACTCCCCAATGTCTACCCAAATGTGAAAATAATGTACTACGGTTGATCTGATCCACTATGTGGTACATAGGCAACTGAGAGCATTGTGCCTCAGCTCCATCAAAAGACGCATTGTGTCATCCATTTATATTAAGGATGATGTAAGATGTTAAGCAAATGTGAAGGGTAGAAACGGATTGGTGGGATATATCTTCCCTAATATAGACCCTAATGCAAATGTTGGATCCCTTGAAGGTGGCCTGAAGAGGTTATGATGCCTTGGGAGTCTCGATATTATGAGACATATATGTTTGTTACTCGAGTAAAGCCTAGAGTGGCTAAAGAGCTATGAAAATTCTTAAGATGGACAGATGAGGACTTTGGCACTGAGATGTATGTGACTAGGTCACTTGATTATATTGAGACGTGGTATGAGTACGTCCCTCACATGGCTCGCATTTGGAAAAGAGAAGAACAAAAAAAGGTAGAGGATGGACCATCCACCCATGTTTCTTTTCTTCTCAGGTGATGAACAAGAATAGTAGAAGGGAACAATGCCCTTTTATTTTAAAATCATCTTCTCCTTTTCATCTTTTCTCTTTTAGTTTTCACATTTACCCTTGGTTATTTGTCTTCCTTCTAATGTACAGTGGCAAGATATTTCGTATTGATACTCTCCTTTAAATCAGCTTTGAATCTCTTAAATTATACTCACATAATTGAATGCTTTTTTATGGAAAACTATAAGAATATGAAATGTGTAAAATATACTAAATTTTAATGAAGATAAATAATTATTTATAAAAGATAAAAGGAAAAGTTAAGAAATAAGATGATAATATGTGATGAAACTTTATATACCTCATGGTTCTATATTTCTATTTAGTATTTACTTATGTAGAGAAGAAAAATCACAATGCATCAAATACATAAGCAATTTTGTTATCTTTAAAAGAAATGGTAATAATTTTTTTATCATATATCTTTCTCAATATAGATGAATCTCATAATCTAAATTCCAAGAGATTTGAATTTGATTGGATTGAAAATCGCTTTAAAAAAACCCACAAAAGATGAAGCTCTCTTCAAATAACTTATTTTTTGGTTTTTAGAGAAATAAAATCAACATGATGCCATATTACATTATCATTTTTTTCTTTTAATGAAAGATATTTTTTAGACTTAAGAAGTTAGCTTAATAGCTCCGAGAACTGAATTGTACACTTAAAAGAAAAAAAGTGGGTTTGATAAAAAATTAAATTTAAATAATAATCGAACTCAAATTTCCAACAATAGTTAAAAAACTTAAATTAATCATAAATTAAACATTATCAACTAAATTGATATAATTTATCTACAACCCCATTTTGAATATCTAACGGCAAGTTTGTAGGTCCCCTAGTAAACTCTATTATAGTTGGATATTGAATTATGAGAAAGGTGATATAGGTGAGTTAAGATTTCTTTATAAATATAAGTGATGGGTGATCGTTTTACCATCTTCTAAAATCTGAAAAGAGTTGTGTACTCTAATGAACGGTAAACACTCTTGTGAGAAGAATCATAAACAACCAATCTATTGATTGTGTTTAAAAGTGAGAAATAGAGGAGAAAAATCATAAACAACCAATCTGTTGATTGTGTTTGAAAATGAGAAAGAGAAGAGAGATATAAATTAGGAAACCTAAGACCACCCTGAGATTGTGATTGCTCTACGACGGCTACAAGGAAGAGCGTCGGCATTCAGTGGGTGGAATCTTTAAAAAGCACACATCAGCGAGAAAGAGCTTCAAGACAAGTACTTCTTGGTTTTAATTTTGTTTTTAAAACCTTTAACCCAAAAGTGGATTAAGGAAGTTTGGTTCTTGAATCACTATAAAAAATCTAGAGCGTCGTCTCTAACAGATGTGGTGGGTGGAATTCCCAACTGATTGAGTGAAGTGGAATTCCTACTCTGATTGTGAGGGTGTAAGTCCATACATAGTGAATTTGGGGATAGCTCAAAGGTGAGCGAGTCCTAACAGTGAATACAGGTTGGCAAACCGAACCACTATATATCTTATGTCCTTATGCTTGTGGTGTTAGAGCTATTTTCTTATGTTGATTGTTTAATCACATTTGGTAACATACACTCAATTGATTGGTATATCTACTGCACTTAATTAATCACCAAGATAATTTTAAAAAGGACCAACGATATTCGATTAACCTATTTAACACCCTCCGCTCTAGGGTCAATCATGTTGTTTTACCTCGGAAGGAAACTTTCATAAGTTATGAACTCGTGAATTTCAAATGTTTTTAAAAATTGGGAAAAAAATTAAAAAAATTGTAGAAACTTTTTTAAATGATCATTAAATGAATCTTGATTTTTTTTTTTGTCAATAAATGTTTATGATTTTGAATTTAAATGTGATTTTGTCTGAAATTTGAAGCAAAATTGATGGAAGCCATATTTATAAACCTTATTTTCAATTAATAAAAGAAAGAAACAAAATATTAAAATACGATATCAATGGTCATCCCTCTATTCTCTCTCTTTCTCTTAATCTATTTGCTGGCATGTACACAGTTAAAGCTAGCTCATGTTGATTTCTTGCAATGAGTGTAGACCGTCCCTGCCTTACCTTATTTCTTTCCTTGATTTTTGCTTGAATTGTCCGAGATATCTGCTGAGAAAACGTTGGTTGCTCTCTTTCATTCGACTGGATTCTCTCCAGCAGGATGAGATCGCCCAGCCTGGAGATCAAATCGCCATTCTTGTTTAAGGTTGGATTTCCTTGAGGATTTCTAGCACTTAATTTGGGTTTTTGCTGTATATATCAACACTAAGGTCCATCCACAGTCATAACACCATATGCAAAATTACAAACATTCTACTATGGCTTAAAAGTTTCACGAGAAACCTTCGATCAGAGCCAGTAGTTCAGGATAATTTGAATTACCACAGATTACAAGAGCATTAAATAGGAACTACTAAAACATGATACTTGTGCATTATAAGTTTGTGATTTAATTTTAAAGTATACAATGCTTGGAAATAAGATGAGGGTCAGATAATCTTAAAAAAAAAAAATGTTGATGTTTAGATTTAAAAGAAATTAACCTCATTAAATATTTATTATTACTTTAGTTAAATAAAATAGATGGTTGAGACATTTATTTGAATCAAAGCATAAAGACATTTAAATAAAACATATTTATTATAATTAAAATACCCACACTCTCTGCTATAATTTGAAAAGATAACTCAATTCTATATAGCTGGCCATATAGACACCCAACTTTTCTTTCTCTACACACCCGATTTTCATTTTTGGGTGGTAAATTACCATTTTGCCCTTTTGTTTTTTTTTTTCGTCCGAATGAACCGACAATTCATTTTGCGTTCGTTTGGACGATCAAAACGTCTAAACCAACGATTCCGAACGAATGGGTTGTAGAGAAGGATTTTCAAAAGAGATCATTTCTAAATCGATTTTTACAAACAATATATCAAAATTCATATACTCTGGATTCTATGAACTCCATGACTGATTTTAAGTGAAAAGAGTATAGTTTTGGGTTTCAAAAATCATACCCAAAGAATTAAGAGGGAAGATCATTTTTTCTTAATTCTTTGGGTATGATTTTTGAAGTTTAAAGTTATACCCTTTTCACTTAAAATCATTCTCGGATTTCATAAAATTGAGAGTAGATAAATTTTGATACATTGTTTGTAGAAATAGGTTGAGAAACCGTCTCGTTTGAAAACCCAAGCCAAATGCACAAAGGTTTCATGTTGGCAAGGAGGTCATTTCTCGATCGATTTTTACAAATAAGATATCAAAATTTATCTACTCTGAATTTTATGAACTCCGGGACTGATTTTAAGTGAAAAGGGTATAATTTTGGGCTTAAAAAACCGTATCCATATTAAGAGGGAAATACATCTTTTATTAATTCTTTGGGTACAATTTTTAGCCCAAAACTATACACTTTTCACTTAAAATCAGTCCCGGAGTTCATAAAATTCACAGTAAATAAATTTTGATAGCTTGTTTGTAAAAATCGACCAAGAAATGACATCTTTTGAAAATCCCACTTCACAAGCCCATTCGTTTGAACATTCTAATCATTTAAACGAACGAAAAATGAACTGTCTGTTCGTTAAGACTAAAAAAAATAGAAGAGCAAAATGGTAATTTGCCACCAAAAATGAAAATCATGTGTATAGAAAAAGAAAAGTCGAGTGTCTATATGGCCGGCCTTCTATAAAGTGTTGCATGTTATTGAAATAAATAACAAGCTGTAATTGGTAGCCAACGTCCATGGGAATTTTTCCTTATTTGAGCTTTCAAAACTAATCACCATCATGAATGTAATTTAGTAAATTATAAATCCTTTCCATAATAATGGAGATTATATCCATTTTTTTTCAACACATTTCTCTCCCAATTTAGTAATTTCTTCTTATCTTTTTTCATTGTTTTTTACTTTTCTTCTTTAGTGTTATATCAGCCTATATTATAGATATCAGTCGATATCTATAATATATGGCCGATACATATCGTATCGGCCGCTATATGTCGCTCTTCAAATCCAATATGTGTTGGCCAATATTTTCACTAGTGATCTAAATCTCAATTTAAAGTTGAGCTTAGGACACAAAAGAAAGGAAAATAATCTCAATTACATGAGAATTTCGTCCATGCACAAAGCAAAATCATCCAAGCCCTGCAATTTTGTATTGGATCCTACACATTATAATCCATACATCCCTAAGCTTACCCATGTTACTTATTTTCTTCCTAATCTCTAGTTACAATTAGCCAACCCTTATCCATCTATTAAATATGAATCTTCTAAAAGTGGTGAAATAACCTATTAAATATGCTACTACACTTTAACAAACTATAATTTAGAGGTGAAACTCGGGTTGGGTTTTGACCCGACCCATATGACCCGATCCTAGAAACCAATCGGGTCTGGTCATGAAAGTCAGGTCAGTGGGTTGAGAAGATAGAAACCCAAATTAAATTCGGGTCGGGCCAGGTTGAGGGGATTTTCAAGTTAACCCGACCCGACCCGATCAAATTTAGGCTATAATGGGTTCAAAATGAGAGTCGGGTCAGAATTCGAGTTGAGTCGGATTATAATTCGGATAAAGTTGGATTGAGATGTTCAGGTCAGAAGTTTGGGTCAGGTCGAGTCGAATTCTATAGCTTAGTAACTCGGGTTTAAAACCCGACCTGACCCGGCCCGATTTCAGCCCTACAATAATTTCTAACTAGTGCACAATCTTTCAATGGAAAACTGCCACGAAACATGGTTGAAGCCAAAGTATATTAAAATAGAACAATTCAGAACCATTGTCACAAATATTGCTCTCGAAATATTAATAGCGATTGATAAAATCAAGATCTTCTCAGGTTTACTAAGAAATTTATGAGAAAATCTCACAGAAAATATAATATTTTAATTATAATAAATGAAAATATAATTAAAAAACCTTAATAAGGAATTTTTTGGTAATTTATCGAAATATTACAATTTATCACGCCTTTAACTCGATTTTATTAGGAATTTATTATAGTGCCGACAAATACGTGTTACTAGTACAGTAATGGTATTTTGCCGATAAAAACATGATAAATTTAAAAATATCACCGATATTTATAACATTGCTTAAAACCGACTCTGCTAGAATCTCATTAGAATACGAAATGTACTACAATCTCTAGTCATGCTCCATCTCAAATTCTCAGTTGTTCAATTACAAATTCACTGTCATTAGTTTCGATGAAATCTCGCCTCAAAGGATAGAATCGTCTAGAAATAGAGAAATGGCAAATGGATTCTTGAGTCCTATAATTCCGACACTGTTGCGCCTGTTTCTTGGTTAGAAGCAGTAATCTCTGAAATGTGGAAGTGCAATTAGCTGAGGAATCAGTCACCAACTCTAGCGATATGGTTCACAAAGAAAAGAACCATGGAATTGATACCTGGAAGTTTTATGGAGGATCATGACAATTAATTTCTTTGAACATTAAGCAGAGCTAAAGGTGGATGGTGAACATAGAATTAACAAAAAATACAATCAGAGAGAGCCTCCAAGAGCCCCAATTGTGTCAGTACAAAATGGTGAATCCTTCAAAAAGAGAATGTGGCATTAGTAGTGAAATGACATCAATAAAATACAGCATTAGATGAAAGCAACAACCTTTTTTATTGAATGATCAGATGAAATCAGCTACTAACAACCATCACAAAAAAAGTTTCAACCGTTGGAAGTACGAACCCCTAAAAAAAAAACAGACAATAGCAACTATTAAAAGCAAGAACAAAACTGATGAGTGAAGTTGGTTCTCTTCATAGACCAAGCTAAATTTGACCCAACCCATCCAAAACCAACCATTTTAAAATGGTAATGGGTATAAGCTTTTGACCTATTTATCAAACAATTCAAGTTGATTAGAACCATTGCGAGGTCTATATGCACACGCCCAATCATATTGAGTAGTCATTGTATTGAATTGACTTGAACCTCTAGTATAGCTGGTAAGTGCTCAAGGTTGTAAGTGAAAGTCCTACGGGTATCAAATAGGCAGTCAACCCATAGAAAATATTTGTCAAATCAAATTGTAAGTGCCAACTCTAAATTGATGGGATAAATGGTTCCGACGATAATGATGATGATGCAGTTATTGAATCTCAGTAGAAAAATCTCCTAGGGTAACTCAATAACAATAACAACAAGGATAATGTAAGTTATGTAATTTTAATTAAGAAATGGCAGACGGCACTTGGGAGTGAATGGCGAGATGCAAGGGGACAATGATGATGGCAAGGGTGGAGGCTGGTAGATGACCACTCAGAAATCCAGGAAACCAAGAGGAGACAAGATTATAATACACTTGGTTTATAAACTTCTAGTAAAACCTTACAATAAATGATTTGCATCATATGCTTCATATGATATTATAAGAGGAACGATTTGTCTCTGACTAGAAAATTTTCAATACCACAAATGAAGAGTTACTAGGCTATTTAGAATTTAAAAGCATGGAACTTTTGGTTTTGATGATTTTTATAGCTTGAATTGTCACGCAACTAGGATATTGAATGGGTTTCAGGGAGAATTTGTGAACAGGTACACCTGAATTGGAAGATGTATATTGAATGGGTTGAACATGGAATACAGGGTTGATGCTGGGTTTAATTAAGAAAAGGCTAAATGGGTGGTCAAACAATCAAGCACTAGTCAACGTTGGTGGCAATGGGACTTGGGAAGTAGTGTTTAATGGTAAAGTAAAAGGTGGGAAACAAGGCTTACAAAAATGGATTTCAATGGGTTGAAAGTCAGGAATGGGATTGGGATGGCAGTTCTGGGTTTGTAGGGACAAGAGGTTATGAACGGAATGTCAGGCAGGATGGGATCTGGTCATACACAGTGCTTCAGAAGGCGGAGATGGTGGCTGGGTGAAGACAGGAGTCAAGCAATGGGTTCTGCAGTGGTTTGAGTGGACGAGATGGATCTGGGTTGTTGGTTCGGCTAGGGGATGGTCTTGATACTGTACATTTGGATTTGGTGATGGGACTGCAGAGACGTGAGGGGGGTTTCATGGAAGGGTGTTGCTTGGGTAGAGGATGGTGGCACGATTGGCGAGCAGCAAGTGTGGCACCGTGGTTGTTCAAGGAGGGTCAGGCGAGCACAGATCTGGGTTAAGGTCGTTGGACCAGGCCTTACACGAACAACAACTTCTGGATTGGATGACGAGAAAACTCATCTGCAGGAACAAAGAATAAGGTAGACTAGAGGGCCTCGAATCCACGCGGAAGGAGAAGAAGAGCAGAAGAAGGGAAGAGGGAGAAGAGGAGGCAGCTTGGGAGACCACCCAAAGGGAGGAGAGTTTCAACTCCTATTTTCATTTATCAATAATATGCCCTAATACACTCTTAGTCTCCCATTTATAAAAAAACAAAGAAACCCTAATCCGAAAATTTAGGGGATAATAAAAAAGCGAAAATACATAATAAATCAAATAAAAATAGAATAAATGAGCTCGGTCGGGATTTTTTATGTTAGGCAGGGTCGGGTCAGACTAGTGTGCTGCATCACACACCTAGCAATTCTCCCCAAAGCACAGTTTTGAGACTTCCATACAAACTTTGGTTTAAGTGACCCATAGCAGACCTAATGTATTCAATTCTACCTCTTGTGAATTGCACTCGTACCCAATTTAACACAAATTTGAAATTTAAAGCACGTTAATCTAACCCCATGACTTTCCACCCAATATGAAATTTTGAATGCCTTAAAAATCATGTGTTATCTTACCCAATCAAGATGAAATTTTATATGTACCACCATATATCCATGTGGACCCAGGTGGTGCCAATTAGCCATTACCATCAAGTTTGGTGGACACTATATATATATATATATATTTCTCATAGACGATATCACCCACAGGCGACAAAGATCAGATGGAGCACACATTGGCCCCACATACACCTCATACCCTCCTCACACTACCCTACCCAGTTTGAACCCATTCTAAGTTTGATCTTGTCAGGACTCGAGTCACGACACATGGTTTTTTTTTTTAATACAACCATCATTTAATCAACTCACTCATAATAATAACTTGACCTTCAAAACACGACCTTCATCGTAGCCAACCAATCAACCATCTTATATCCATCACCCTCCAATTCTTCCAATTTGAAAGTAGTAATCTAAAAATCCATAATTCATTCATAACCGAAGTATTCAAAGAGGAATCCAAACATTTACATTGATCATATCACAGATAAATTTATTACACCAAAGATGAAACAATAATTGCCCAGCTTCTCAAACGACCATTCAGAATGTCATGTCACTCGATCTCAACCGTTAACCTGAAAAGTATAGAACATGAGCCCACTTGGCCCAGTAGGGGAACAACAAAACCCACGTATGATATAAACAACTACATAAGAAGATATAACATTGTTAATCTCATAATATAAAAGCCTAATAACCTACATCGCGCAATATTCTCAACACAAACAACACATATTGACTAGAACATAAAATTTCACAATCTACATTTGTATAAAAGAGCATTTTATCACCTCACATATCTCATAATAGCCAGTTAATCTAACATATGATGAATACAATGTATTATGCTCGTGCTAATGTGATGCAACTCAACACCACACACATATCACCCAAGCGTGCCCATTCACCAGGTCACTCACCCTAGGACTGTTACCCGACTTACGGGCTCCAGGTACACCATTGTTTACCCAACTTAAGGGCTCTAGGCATACCACTCTTTTACCCGACTTAAGGGCTCCAGACACACCACTCTTTACCCGATTTAAGGGCTCTAGGCACACCACTCTTATACCCATCTTAAGGGCTCCAGGCTCTCCAGGCACATCATTCTTATACCCGACTTAAGGGCTCCAGGAACACCATTCTTATGAACACTCGCACACATATGCATGCAATGCCATGCCATGCCAACATATCATGTCTAATACCATATTTCCCAACACATATCCACCACATTCCATGCATGCCCAATGTAATGTCATGCATGATCCATACTAACCAACATATACATGTAATCAATAGCGTATCTCATATTAACCCAAACACACACCAAACCCGCAATAGGGGTAGGTGGGTTCTTGCCAGCCGGAGGTTCGCCGGAAAGGAGATCTGCGACCGGTAGGAAACAAATCCACAATAGGGACCAGTGACAGAAAAAAAAAAACTAGCAAGTATTATTGCAAAGGGCCAAAAGGAGTGGAAAACGTAGGCTGGAGAAGGAGGTGGTCCACCACAGAAGTCCTGAGTGATTAGAGCCGAATAAGACACTGGATTCCGGCGATGAACAGTGACGCCACTGAGGAACAGTGGAGTGGAAAAAATCCTTAAAGGGTCTAGAAAATTGTTCTACCTGATAACATGTAGAATTTAATAATGAGAATAAGAATAAAGGAGAAGAAATGGAGAAGAGATGAAGAAGAACTCTTCTTTGTATTGCATATCTTGTGTATTTCCCTCTTAGAAGAGATACAAGTATAAATAGGAAAAAGGGAGCCAATTAAGATAACCAAAAAAGGAAATACAAGAAGCATAGACTTATCTACACTAAATCATATAACCATACAATTGACTTTCGAAAATAGGATTAGTCGGGTCAATTTGTCCTGAATTGGGTCCCACAACACTCAGTCTTTGAGAGGCATCAATAAGGTCTAGAGAAGGCAGGAGACAACAGAGGCTTGTTGGCCGGGAGAGATCCACGCTCAAGTGCTGCTGCTCCAGAGAGAAGCATGAAACGATGAAGAGGGAGGAAGATGGAGCTTAGATTGGAGGCGAGAGAGATATAGAGAAGACCTACCGATTGTGAGGAGTATTTGGGCAACAAAAGGAGCAGACGTTGGTTGGTCTTCAGTGGAGCAGTAGGGCTGGTGGTGACGATCTCAAGCAGAGCAATAGGGGGGTACGACTGTTAGAAACTTGAAGCAACACTCATAAGTTCTCCGTTTGGAAGTGGGGGAAAGAAGAAAAGGAGAGGAGAGAGAGAGAATTGTCGCATGCAATAAAAAGAAAGGGGACTAGTTTCGGTTGAGGCAAAGGAATTATACAGAATGAGAGGGTTCTCCACCGTGGGGACCCACAAGGAGTTCCAAGAAATTGAATTCTCTCTTAATGCCATTGCCTATTAGGGGATTAGATTGAGATAACTCTCAACTAAAGGGAGGGAGAAAACGTGTCGACTAAAGGGAGTTATAAAACATTAAATTCTCATAATTGCAAATTGTGCAACTCCCAACAAATAAGAGAGAGGAGGGAAATATTAAGTTGGGTCAATGCATACTAAATTAGATAATAAAATTTGCATGAGGCAAGGGGTTATTTTGTAATTTCAAAATTGTAATTATTTTGAGTTTATATTGCCCACAAATGAGTTTGCAGGGCCTATTGTATACCCAATTTGACACTAATTTGATTTTTAATGCCTATTGATCTAACCTGATGAATTTCCACAATTAGATAAAGTTGAAATTTTGAGGACCTTAAAAACATATGGCTGCACTTATCCAATTAAGATAAAATTTTATAGGCGTCATATACAAGCAAGGCCTTTCAAATCCACCTATCCATGTGGACAAAAGCGAGGCCATAAGACCGTTTGCACCAAATTTTGGTGCAAAATTGTTTGGTAGTGATCCTTGTGTAGAGCCGATCCTTGTGTGGAGCCCACACAAGTGAGAGCTAGTGGGTTGGATGGGGTACATTCAAAAGGCAGTTCCAAATGATGCTACTCAAAAAAAATAGGTCCATTGGATTTCAAAAGCTATTATCTTAAATGGCCCCAAAATCAATGGTAAAAATAAGGGTAATTTTGAATGGATTTCAATCCAACGTTGAGATCAACTCAGAATGGTTACAAATTGGGTAGGGATCCAATTCACGAGGTAGTTAATGTGTGAGGGGTTATCAGATGCAAATGCGACCCAGGTGGGCCCCATTTGGGATTTGTCGCCCATGGGCGACACCCATGTGGGCCTTGTGGGGGGCAGATATACATATATAAATTTTCACTTGCACAACAATCCAATATTAGCGACTATCGCTTGTTGGCCTCAAAACACCATGAACTCGTGGATGATCATCCTCGAAACGGCGGTAGTCAACCTATGAGGTCGTCGTTGCCAATGCTCCAAAGAGTTAAGTCTACTCCAAAAATGAGATGCAAGGAGGTGAGGGGGGTGGCAATCATTCTATTCGTTGGGGGAGGACATAGGCGATAGCCTAAGAAGCACCGATACGGGTGCACGTATCGAATATGACACGTATCAGATACTAGGATACGACAAATTTTGAAAAACTAGGATACGGGTGTGGCGGGATACACCGAATTAAAAAAATTATATATATATATATATAAACAAAATAAATTCAGACATTTACAAAAAAATCATAAATTTTACTATGAGATAAAATAAGTTAACAAATACTAAATACATGATGAGAAAACTAATGTTGTTAAACTTGAATCGTATTGTAAATCGGTCTAGGGGTGTGACTCATGAAGCGTAGAATTGTAAGAGTTAGAACATTTTTGAATTTTTTTTGCTATAATTATTATTTATACTATAATTACATATAAAATAACATAAAATAATAAGATGTATTCTTCAATTCCTTATAATATATAATTATTCATACTATAATTGAATAGTATGTATTTTAGATAGATAATTTAGAAAAATTATTTGTTAAATGTAATTATAAAATTTAATTTCAATTGAATAAAATTGCCATTAAGATGATAATAATATGAGATATAAAAGAAATTTTTACATATCTTTTAAGATTTATAATATGTCGCTTTTGATAGCCACAGTTGTAGTGATAAAATATTATACAAAAATTAAATTTTAATATATTTTGTAAAACTATTAATTATAAAGATTATTTTTATTATTAAAAAAATATACTAAAATTATTATTTATACTATTAAGTACTGATAATTTGATAATTTTTTATTAAATAAAGGGCTATTTTGAAAGAAAAATAAACATATGAAAATCAAGAGAAAAATATTTAATTAACATGAGAAATAAAAAAAAGAGTTAGAAGAGCATCACTCAAAAAATAAAATAAATAAATAAATTCATGAAAGAATACATGTCACGGCCCGACCCAACGGACACGTGAAAAACAATAATATTATATATATATATATTTTAAGCATACACAACTCATAGTCCAAACACGTGGCACCTACACGTGTTGCGAGATTCCTACGAATTACAGGACTTATTGGACCCTTGATTTGATCGAATTGAATTATCAGCTGCCTACGTACTCCAATGGAGATCAGATCCAACGTAATTCTCAATTCATTTATTTCATGGCACTAACCCCATGTTATTCATGATGTCACATCAAGACATTCTAATTACCCTATCGTGGGCCTCATCAATAGAATAGATCTCATCTATCACGGGTCTATGCCAACCATGGGAACACCGTCGACCATGGAGTTAATTTCACACATGGGATAAACCTCAACCATGGGACATATACCCGAACATAAATACATCCCTCCTCGGGGACAATACTCTAAATATGGGTCCAATCCTCTACGGAATCAATGCCCTCCGTGGGAATATCTATCCACGGTATACAATACTCATCCATGGTCACAATGCCCTCTATGGGAATAACCATCCATGGGAAAAAAATATTTATCCATAGAACCATCACGTCCACCATGAGACCAATACGTCTACCATTGGACCACTATATCTATCATGGGGTCACTATGCTCAGCATATAATCAATATCTAGGGATGAATCCAATATGTCTACCATGGGAACAATATCCATGGGATTCATCATCTATCCCTGATAACTCTCCATCAGTGAGTATCATCTATCCATGGGTAATAATCATCCATGAATATAATCACTCCATGGGTATAATCCATCCATGGGCATAACTCATACATTCGTATAACCAATATGTCTATCATAAGACCAACAGGTCTAACATAAGACCAATACGTCTACTATGGGACCAATATGTTCACCATAATACCAATACGTCTACCATTGGACCAACATGTCCACCATAATGCTAATACGTTTACCACGGGACTAATATGTTTAACATAAGACCAACACGTCTACTATGGGACCAACATGTCCACCATAATACCAATACGTCTACCATGGGACCAACATGTCTAACATAAGACTAATACATCTACCATGGGACCAACAGGTCTACCCTAAGACCAACATCTAAGCACCATAATGGGAACCATCATCCATGGGTATACACATCCATCCCCGGTAACAACACTCTATCAGTGAGTATCATCTATCCATGGGTAATAACCATTCATAAATATAATCCCTCTATGGGTATAATCCATCCATAGGCATAACTAATCAAGGGGCACATCATCTACCATGAGATTTTCTATCCGTAAGAACAACACTCGAATTAATCATTACGTGACTGTGGCAACAATATCATATCATAAATATACCACGACCCCTAGCAAGGCGTAGGGCCCATGACTTACTAAGCGGGAGACCCACGACTAGCGTGATCAAGTCTACCTCGTCCTACATCCCTTCACCTCAAGGGTGATTCAGTCAAGCTCTAAGGCGGTCGGACCGCGTCTAACGAAGCTAGCACCACCCCCATGGGATAAAATAGTATCTAGCTCTGTGCATCAACGCACATCGTGTGCTAAATAGTCGTGAGAGCGCCCTCCAGGGCGTGGCATGTGAGGGACATACTCCTCGACGGCAACCCTACGAGACCAAGTCTCCGTAGCAGACCCTACCGTCCCGAATACCTCTCTGAAACTGTCAGTCAACCATCTTAATCACGTGAAGGACGTACCCATACCACGTCTCAATATCAAGTGACCAAGTCACATATACAACTCAATGCCACAGTCTCCATATGTTCATATCGCGGCTCCCACGGTCTCACGGCTACTCTAGGCCTTCCTCATGGAATTATATGCTTATCTCATCATTTTATCTATACAAATGTGAGATACAATGATTTACTGATCAGATAGTTTCCTTTTTCAACGGACTAAGGCATAACGTTATCAATATCACGTGAGGGACGCACCCATACCACGTCTCAATCATCAATATCACGTGAGGGACACACCCATACCACTTCTCAATATAATCATCACGTGAGGGACATACCCATACCACGTCTCAAAATAATCAAGTGACCTAGTCACGTACATCTCAGTGCCAAAGTCTTCATCTGTCCATCTTAAGAATTTTCACAGTTCTCTAGCCACTCTAGGCTTTACTCGAAAACAAACATATATGTCTCATCATATCGGGACTCCCAAGACATCATAACCTCTTCGGGCCGCCTTCGAGGGATCCACCATCTAGCATTAGGGTCTATATTAGGGAAGGTATATCCCACCAATCCCTTTATACCCTTCACATTTGCTCAACATCTTACATCATTCTAAGTATAAATGGATGACACAATGCATCTTTTGATTGAGTTGAGGCACAATGCTTTCAGTTACCTACGTACCACATAGTGGATCAGATCAACTGTACTTCATCATTTTCACATTTGGGTTGACATTGGGGAGTGGTCCTACTTTTACTTTGGGGAAATCAAACAAGCCTTTCTTAGTATTCACATTACATTCCATGCATTCTAAATCATGCTAGCCCATCCCCATTGTAGCACAAGTTAACCCCCTTGGGTTCTAAGATAATTGACCTTTAACTCACCCATATCACTTAGTCTAACCCTTTATCAAGTTCTTCAAATCATGGAAATTCGTTCTACACATGGTTAGGTTGATCCACCACAACCATTATCAACATAGGTACTTACTAGTGATGTACACATCATCACATAATCCAAGCATGACATTAAAATACATTCATCATGCTTATTATATGAGTTACCCATCTAAGAATTCCAATCACAATCATGAGAATTCATTTGATACATACTTTACTCATAACCATACACAAGTATGGGAAGTTATCAAGGCCTTACATTACACATCTTGGGAAATTTTGATTTATCATACATTCTATTATACTTTGACACATCATAAATCTATGAATTCTCAATTATAGTAAATATCTAATCATAGGGAACTTAGGAAACTCATACATATGTATCTGATACAATATATTCACATCAATCACACATAGGCACATAAGGAGGTCAAACCATAACCTTACACAACTATGCATTGGAATGTGCACAAAACAACATTCACTCAAACATATTATCACATACCTTGTGAGCATGGAATTTTGCAAATATTCCCAATGCTCCAAATGTATGGCATTCTCCAATTTTACCCAATGTTATCGAACTCGAATCGTATTGAAATCAGTCTATGGGTGTGAATCGTGAATTGAAAATCGTAAAATCGTACGATTCATATATCCTCTTATTCCCATAACCATTTTGTTGACCTGAGCCATTACAATACACGTGAGATAGCTTCCAAAAACCACATCAAATAAGTTGCCACATAAATCAACAAGGAAACCTATGTATAAGTTACCGCATGAAAGACCAACGAAACCATGAATATGTGCGGTACTTAAAGTTAAAACATTAAAGCGATGAAACCCTAAACTCTCACAGCTGCGGCGATCAAACCCTAAACTATCCCACAATAGCGGCACCAACAGAGGAGAAAGACGAAGAAAACAGAAAAGAAAACGAAAAAAGGACTGCGGCGAAAAAAAATGTACGTCTTCTTCGTTTATTTCTTCTCTTTCACGCATTTTCTTCTTATGTTTTTTCTCTTCTTTTGCTTCTTTCACTTTGGGGTGATTCTTTTTTTCCTTTTCCCACTTTTTTTTTCTTCCTTTTTCTAGATCGAACGGTTGTGATTGGTGTATCGGTCACGTATCGGAGTGTGTCTGTGGCGTATCGATGACGCATCCGTATTTGAAAAAATATTTAATTAATTGGGTGCATATCCGACACGTATCCAAGCCGTATCCGGCTGTATCCATGTCGGATACGCACCCGACACTGATACTCGAAGGGTTTCGATGTATCGGTGCTTCATAGGCGATAGCAGTAAAATGGGTGCAACTATCCACAATTCAGTGATGCTTGTGAATGAGGGCCAATCATAGGTTGGAACTCAGGTGGAAAAGGGTAACAAACAATAACACAAACATGCTTCTCTATAAAAAAGCTGCACAACAAATTGACAACATTACAAATATATGGATGTCATATGAACTACAGAAGAAAATCTAGAAAGTAAAAAAAACAATGGACACATGGTAAAAGCATAGAAATATAACCACCAGAAGACAACTGCAAGGATATCTAAGAATGTATCAATAATAATAAATAAATAAAAGAAGATAAAACTGACCCACTCCACATTTTATAAAATACATTAAATGGTTGGCTTTCAAAGTGAACATCTTAAAGCACTTCAGGTTACATTGACAGTGTACATGTATATGCATAGCGCAATCAATACACACACAAGGGGGGAGGGGAGTGGGGAAAGAAAAAAGAAGAGAGAATATCAAAAACCTTGTAAAACCATGTGATAATAGTCAATCAGAGAAGGTTCCAAGTTTCCTTTGACATGTCAAGTAACGTCACTCGCCTATCTTCAAAGATAATCTGGCAAAAAATGCAAGCAAATATTTTTTGTTTTCACTCCTAGCATACACAAAGTAATAGAAGTATCTCTATAGAAAGTATCCTTACAGTGTGTTTTCCAGAACTTCTGTTGAAATTTGATATGCAACCTATTAAGCACCTGGAAGATGGACGTATGCTCAGTAGAGTCTCCCCGTGAGATGCATATATTTTAAACTGACTGATAAGAAAACTCTATTTCAAAGTTAACAATTGACATCATAGAAGCTGGATTCGAGTCATAATGGCATTTGATAGGCAATCTGCTAATGGAAAACACTCTGTTGCATCCAATAATAAGTGCTAGCACTGAGGAGATGGAATAGATAGATTTAAGGATGAGGATGATGATGTGAGAACTTTATGAAAAGAATAGCAAACAAAATAGGACCATAAATGGAATAAAAAGTAAGGGGTATGTTGAAAGATGCCGGAATACTCGGCTTGATTTGTAAAAAGCCCTATCATCTTTCCATATTCTAAAATAAGCCCTAAGATTTTTATAAGTTACTTGAGAAAAGCCCCTTCTATCCCTATTGAACATGTATTATAAGGATTTCAATGTAGCATTCCAAAATGACAGTGTGGCATGGTTGTGGGCCCCATCCAAATAAAAGAAATAAATAGGGACTCCAAATTAACTAAATATCAAAACTAAGCTGCATGTGAAATACTTAGCCATCAATCTAAGATAGTAAGATCATGGAACAAATTATTGAAAGTTGAAATTTCAAAGGATACTATCTGCTGTAAGTTCTGTAATTTCACAAATTTAGAGGTTCCATTCAATTTTGAATTATTGAATGGGCCAAGAACATGTAGTTCCCAATTAGAAATGCTACATTGAAGCCAATGTAGCATAAGTTGAATAAGGATACAAGCATGGCTTAAATATCAACATTGACTTGGCCGAGTCAAGTCGACTTGATGGCAAAATCAATTAACTTGAGAATAACTCAAACTGTCAAAAAGTTTTTACCCCAACTTGAACAACTTGCCAAGTCAAAGAAAAACTCATTGAATTTAGAGTGACTCAATTCAACACAAATTTTGATTTGTCTCAACACAAATGAGACAATGTAAATGGATTTAGTTAGCATTTTTTATATTTTTATAATTCCAACATTATAGTTATATGTTACATAATTTTTATTTTAACAATTTTGATTAATTTCTTTACTTGGCCAATAGTTAACCCAATCTTCAAGTTGACTATACTCGTTCAGAATAGAGTCAAATTTTTGAGTTTTAGAACGTGATATATAAGGGATTTACAAAAAGTTGGGACTGATTTCAAAATAAGAAAATATAATGGGAGCTTTATTAAATTATGCAAAAAAAAAATGGGGCATCTTTATCAAAAAAAAAAACAGAGAATGCGTTTTGCTAGAGTGGTAATCTATAGTTGGCAATTCCATTTTGTGGGTATTTCAGTTTGCGAGTTGAAAGGAAGCATGGAATCATCATCATCGTCATCAACGACAATGCCAAAATCCCATCTATATGGAGTCAACTTCTAAAGTTCTACTTTTCAATTTGACCCTATCATAAACTATACGCTCAATCACTCCAGAAATCAACAATGTCTTTCTTTATCCCTACCCTCCACATTTTTCAGTGGGCTACCTCAACTTACCTGCAACTTGTAACCTCTGAATTCTACGAACTAGGGTTGTCTCTAGTCTTCTACTTATGCCCATACCACCTCAAACTAGTGTCTCAATTTGTCATCCATTGGAGTTATTTTTAAACTTCCCTAATGCGATCATTTTTTAGTCTATCCTTCAAAGTTATCCACTCATCTAATGTCATATATGTGCATCTCAAATCACCTTAAGTTTGTCCATTCACTTTTTCTTCATTGTCTAACACTCTGCTCTATAAAGCATTGCGCGACAAATAGCCGTTTTACAAAATTGACCTTTCAAACAATGCGGAACCCTCTTATCACACAAAACTCCGCTAACTTGTTTGCATTTTGACCACCCCACTCCCATCCCATCCTATTAGCTATATCTAAGTCCAATCCTCCAAGAGATTCAACCATAGATCCCAAGTATCTAAGTTTATCACAGTGCTAATAAATTCATTTCCAGTTTTAATGGGATCACCTTCTCTATATTCAGTCCCACTAAGGTTGCACCCCATTTATTCTATTTAGTTCTTAATGCAGGCAAGATCTAATACCAACTCCAACGCCAAACATGCTCAAATACCATATATGAGTAGGACAAGTTAAAATATTGGAAATGCTGGATCTAAATGATAGATGGATGTCTATATAAGAATGCCAAAATGTGTATGGTAAATCCTAAAATGACATGCAACCTATATCCATGATTCACTTACGATGCTAGAGAGATAAATTAATATTAAATAAAGAATATAACAAAAACAATGCAAATTCACAAAGACAATTAATCAAAGAGATTCAAAAAGAAGAATGACACATACACATAAAGCCCTCGAGGTTGTATTGCTAGCCTTTAATGCAAAATCCCTCAAAAGACTAATTAAATCATACCAAACCCTGTCCTAGATCTTCTAGATTTAAAAATCAGTCACCCAAGGGATGAAATAGTGCTATGGGCCACCTAGGGTTTGCCAAAGGAATCAGGGTTTGTTATTGTTTTCAATTCCTGGGCAAAACTAAGACTCAAATAAGGTGAAACAATAGGCTAGGGTTAGATTTACCGTCTAAGATAGGGATCTAGAGTTTGGGATGCAAAATAGGACAAAACGAGCATGTCCGATGGGTCTTTGGTGGCTGATGGTGGGATTAGATCTTGGTTTGGTTGGGGTTAGGGTTTGGATGAAAAAGGGACAAAAATAAGGTGAAGAAAGGGGAAAAAAGTGGAGAAAAGAGAGAAGAAAAGGGTAGGAAAGAAAAGAAGAAGAAGAAGAAGCAGAACGAACAAGAACAAGAAAAAGAGGATTTGTACCTTGAGTCACACAAGGATTGTTCATCTCACACCAAGGAGGCAGAAGGAGTCACACCAAATTTGAAGATGGGAGAAACTTGAATTTATTCTTTCATTCATTCATTCCTCAAAAGTGCCTTTTACCACTATTTATTAAAAAAGAAAAGAAACTCCCTTAAAACCTTGACCCATGACTGAAGGCACACATGTAGACAATTTAAAACCATAAAAAAAATACAAGTTCATAACAATCTTGGAACGATATAAACTAGAACAATATGACACTAATTATAAGATAACAAAAAAAAAAAAAACAAAAACATCTAGATGGTGCTAGATCAATGGTCAAATCGGTTCAAAACATTAGTAATCATCATAATGCCATGCAAAAGAGGAAAGGTAACAACAAGGTGAACTGCAGCCAAATGCAAAGAGCTCTAGACTAATATGCAACCTGAAGCTATCCAAGCAATTTCAAAAGAACTAGTATCACCACAGATTTGAATCGAATGAATCAATGAGGTTATAGGAGCAAAAATGAAGACATTTTGGGTGCCCAAAGAGCTCATCGTAAAATCTCCCAAACTAAGACCAATTAAGAACTAGGCACCATCAACACCAAAGCTCCAGACTGCAGCAGTAGCCAACCCTATGACGGTACAAAGCAATCTCTTCTAGAATTGTTGGCTAGATCTGATGCGGGCATCTGAGGACCCGAACAAAATGTTATCTTTGATCCAGGCGGGTGCGTGAGCAAACACGGTGTCAAGTCGTACATTGGGACTTAAGCAAGCCAAGCCTATGGAAGGAAACCAAGGCCCAACTCGTGTGATGCCCAAGTAGGAGATGTGAATCAAGCATGGTCAGCTCATCACGAAGCAACTAAGAATTTGAACATATTTAGTAGTTTTTATGTTTAAGGCTTGTTATTTTTGGAATTTCAGAATTAGTCGGTAGATAGAATTAGAATGGGGAGGGATGGCTCACCCAAATTCTTAGGGTAGTTTCTCTTCTTTAAAGACGTCGTAAGCTGCAAATTGAGGCTGATCTTGATGATGAAATAAATTTTTTTATCTTCCACCATGGAGATCAATGAAGTTCTTCTTAGTTCAAACCTGGTTGGTTGAAGGCTCTAACATTGAGTAACTGCAGTTTGCAGGCGATTCCTGGAGTGTGTGTGGGTATTGAGCCATGCAAGTTCCGTTGAAGGAGAAACCACCATTGCAGACGACAACCAGCAGCAATCAATGTTGGATTCCTACCAAGTTAGGCGCATGGGCTGATTCAAGATCCCCATCTTTGCCAGAACCAGGAGTGGTCTCTAGATAGGAGTCCAACAATCTGTTTGGACCGCGCAATAGCAGCGGCGGCAATCCTTGAGTCCGTCCCTAGATTGAGGGTTGTCTACAGTACAGCCATTCTCCAATGCAGCAGGTAAGTCCATATTCTCTTAAGCAATATTGTCAAACTCGAATCATATCGTGATTTGGCCTATGGATGTGAATCGTACATCGTACATCGTAAATCGTAGAATCGTAAGATTCATAAAGTTTTTTCCTATAATTATTTATTTATACTATAATTACATATAATAAGATGTTTTGTTCAATTCCTCATTCCATGCTTCATCTTGTCCCTCATTCCCCACAACTACTTTGTTGACCTCGGACCATTTTAACAATCTTTACAAATTTCTAAACCCACATCCCTTTATCATCCATCGGAAATAACCATCTATAAAAAAGACACAAAAATATTAATATGAGATTTTCCAATACTTATATAACATTATCTTTATCTTAGAAGTAATATGCATTAAAAAATTAAACAAAGCACTATTTTGAGAGAGCCAAAAAATTTACAAATTTTGAAAAGAAATAGTTAACAGCTTTGCTGATGGTAAGAAAAAGAAAAAAAATAATAATAAATTAAAAAATCTAAAATAAATGTCCCAAGAAAAAAATAGAAAATTAATATGGAAGGGGAATCCATTACAGTCCTTAGACGAGGACTGTTGAAAGCAGAAAAACCCATTACAGTCAGACTGTTGGCAGAAAGAGCTGGCGGAAACATTTTTTTTTAATGTATTTGGCAGCAATCTAAGAAGAAAATATCTTCCTGTCCTTGTCCGAGGACGTGGGGCAAAGATAACTTTATTAAATGTTTTCTTTTGCCTAAGTTTGAGATAAACAAAGAAAAAAAAAAAAAGAGATAACGATGAAGAAAGAAAGGCAGCGATGCGATAACGATGAAGAACAGAAGGCAGCGATTGCAGAGAGCCTAACGACGATGAAGAAGAAGAAGAAGAAGAAGAAGAAAAAAAAAAAAGAAAGAGAAGAAGGCATGGAAGGCTTGCACGAAGGCATAGATTGCAGTATCAATCTTCAGATGGGTTTATCGATATTATAGATCAATAAACAGGTACTTTCCTTCAAACCCATGCAAAACCCACTTTCCCAAACCCATCTTTCCATCTTCAGATGAATTGTAAGAGCTGCCAACTCATGCGATTGAATCGCAAATCGTCTGATTCTCCATGCGATTCAATTTGTTTAAGCTACCGAGTCAAGTCGAATCGTACATGTTGACTCGCGACTCGTACGATTTTGACAACATTACTCTTAAGACTTTGGGGGTTTAATTGAATCAAGGTTTAAAAAGGTTGATTAAATCCACTAGTTCTGGCCAAAAGGGCTGTTGGATTTATTCATTGAAACCACATTGAGATCAGACGTGTATGATGTTTGTTTTCAAAATGACGTTTTCAGAAGTTGATTAAAAATCCAAGCCCAGTTTTTCCAAATCTGTGAAAGTGTTTTCATTAAGCTGAAACCTGAATTTTAAATCTGTTTTGGGCTGATTCCATTTAAAGTCAAAAACCCAGGTTTGATGTTAAAATTGGTGGAAAAATCTAAAGGGTTTTACAACCAGTTTGAGAATTGTCTTAGGGCTGATTTCTATTATCTTTAATTCCACAAGGTTCGGTGATTTCACAGCAGACCATCCAAGTGGTTGGGCTGCAGTTTCAGCGCCTTACATGAGTTTTAATGTCAATTCATGTATTTAGGCCCTGAGACCTGCTTCCATTAAACATATTTTACAAAATTGGTTTTGAAACTAAATACTTTGGCAAGTTTTCTGAAACCTATTGGGTGGGACCAAATCAATAAATTTAAACCAGTTGTCGGAAATGTTTTAGACTGAATTTTGAACCATTTAGACCCGATTAAGGTGTTAAGGTATTGTTGTTTAATTAAAATCATCCAGTTTTCAATTTCTTCAATTTGGTTTTCAAAATTAGAAATTTAAGAATTGATTTGATAGTTGTGGAAGGTTTTAATAAAATTACTGAGACTTTTGAAAACCCATTCGCGTAGTGTTTAAATTAAATTGATTCAATTAATTCCACGTTGAATTGAGTTGGGTTTTATCATTGAATTCCACGGGTTGGGTCAAACCTGCATTGGATCTTATTTTACACAACCCAAGCATCCGGTTGTGTCAATGCTTCCGCGCTAAGCAATTGAGGTTGGGTGCTCTACCCTACCCAAACTGCATCAAGATCAAACATCCTTTGAGCTAAATCACTCACCCAACTTGTACCAGACAACAGATGAAGTCATTGATGTAGAAGCTAATACATTTGGAGATGCTAGTGATAAAAGATCCACCAGAGTCCTTAACCGAGGACAAAACAAAGGGCTAAAGAATGCATAGGACTTACTAGGGGCAAAATAGGTAGCAACAGAAGACTTTGAACTCCCTAGAAGACCTTTGTCTCCTTCATGGACCTTGATTCCACTTATTTTACCTATTGGTCGAGGTCCAAAGGTTCGATCGAAGTATTCTTTCACCTCATTCCTAATGTGTTCCTTACATTCCATTCTTCTACCACCTGTTTGCAATCTTTAAATTGCACTTGATCTCTTTCTAGAACTTGCAATTCTATAAAAAAAGAATTAAGTATTTATTCATCGTCCCTTAGCCATAACACCCTTGATTTTTACCTCCGTTCCCCCTCATTTTGTCTAATTACCTCCCACATTTGACACCTTTTAATCCAACTTTGCCTTTGTTTGGTCCCTCTTTTCATCCAACTTTGCCTTTGTTTGGTCCCTCCTTTACTCCAACTCCGCCTTCATGAAGTTCCTCTCTTCCTTCACCACTTCTCATTCCTCCAACTTATACAAAACCACCTCTTTCTTGTCATGAAGATCACCTCCAGTCTCCCTATTCCACTCCTTTCCCTTTACTTTCAAGAAAAAGTAATATGTATTGATGTAACGGAAGCGGGGAAAAAATCAAATAACAAGTCAGTCCCGACGAAAGACCGGGTCACACATTCAATCCCTTCACATGTGTGGTATCAAAACTTAAGTAAAGCTTCTGGCACATGGGTTATAACAAGGCTTTAGGGTTTACTAAAGGTAAAGGCACGGGTGAAAAGAAAAGAGGGGGGCAGCAAATAGGGGATATGGTGATGGCGGCGGAAATAGTGGTAGGAAGAAGGAAGAGGCGAAAGAGAAGGAAAAGGGAAAGAAGGAATCGAAGGGAAGGAGATGGGAGGAAGGATATGCGAAACGGGGCAGCAGTATGAAGCAAACCTGATGACTGCGAACAGAGAGAGCTTGTAGCAGCAGAGGCGACACCGAGAGGAGGCGGAAAAGGGAGTAGCGACAGCAGGATCTTGCGACGAGTCTGGGATGAAGCCCAACTTCCTGCGATGGTGTATTCACTTGGGATTAAGCCCAACATCTATGACAATGAACTCGAGTGGAAATGAACCACCCAGGAAGAATCGTCTGCAACGAAGGCAGCAAAGAGGATAACCTATGCTCAAAGGCAGATAAGCAAATCTCAATCTTATTTCATAATTTCGAAAGAGGTGAATCCCTCTCTTACATCCACAACTATTTATAAGAATACTAGAAACTCAAAATAGAAAAGGACTCAACTAGGGAATGAGTCTGGGATGAAGCCCAGTTTCCATTGTCCAGGGACGAAGAGAATGAGCTAATTTCGACAGGAGATTCCTCGAGTACCTTCCCGGTCAAGACGATGGTTGAGTTGGCTCTTCATCAACAAAACAATGAGGACCTTCTACCCTGCCTAGCTTGGAGAAGCTTAGCACCACCAAGGGTCCAATCTTTTGTGCGGTGTGCTTTGAAAGGAAAGGTACTTACTAAAATGGAAATCAATAGGAGAGGGTTACTTAGATCGGAGGAGGATCTTAGCTGCCCACTTTTTGGATCAATGGAAGACATCGATCACCTATTCGCAGGGTGCTAGTGTCTAGGAATTTGTGGACACAATTTGCTAGTCTAATGGGAGTACCATGGGTTTTTTATAGAACTTGTGGCGGCATAAGGAGGTCCTGGTCCCTTTTCGCCTTGGCCCCAAGATGAAAGCTGACTGGAATACGATTCTAACGCTAATCCTATGGTCCGTCTAGAAGGAGAGGAACACCATGATCTTCGAGGAAAAGATAACCGAGGAAAGCGAGATTTTTCAAGAAGCCAAGTGGAGGCTTTGCATTTGGCTCCTATCCAGAAAAGATTTTAAGGGATTCAAATTAATTGATTTCTATTGCTCCTGGAAGAGTTGTTTGAGTGGGAAACCAAGAAATTCGAAAACCCTAGTCCCCTGGTCTCCTTCTCAACTAGGCGTCTATAAATTTAATGTTGACAGGGTAGCAAAAGGAAAATCGAGACGAACAAAAATATGGGGTGTTCTACAAATTATAACGGCAAAACTTCTTTAGTCTTCTCAAAGCCGGTGGGGCTAAGAGATTCAAATGAGGCCGAACTTCTCAGTATTAGAAGAGCTTTGACCGTATGGAATTTAGTCGGGTATCGCAAACTAGTCATAAAAGGGGACTCAGAAAATGTAATCAGGTGGACTAAGGGGTTGAAGCGACCTCCTTGGAGATTGATTACTAGGTGAAGGAGATAAGAGCTCTTTGTTCGAGTCACGAGATTTCCTTCGCTTTAGTCAGAAGAGCTGCCAATGGAGTGGCAGACTTCTTCATTAAGAACGAGGTAGACTCCACTGTTGTGGGACCCACTTCAAGACACGTAAGGTGTTCTGGGACCCTATTCAGGACAGGGTTGACCAAAATCATCTTATTTGGGAAAGTCAACTTAGTCTATTTAATTAGTTGTATGATTTATTGTAAATTGTTCATTCTTTTATTTCTTTCAATGTTAGCCACCGAGATTGGCTCCCTGTTTTACTATTTATACATGTAACTCTCTTACACTCGAGACATCAACATACACAGAATTTCTTCTCAATTCTCCTTCTCTTTCCTTCAGTCTATTATTCCATATGGTATCACCCAGAACGATCTTATGGACGCTTTAAAGGAGATTTTTCCCATTTTACTATTCCTTACCGGCGTTGTTCATCGCCGGATTCAAGTGTCCTCTTCGGCTCCATTCTCTGAGGATCTGCAGTGGCACTTCTCCTCTCCTTCCTTCTTCAAACTTGGAGTTTTCCCCGTTAATGGTACTTCTACGGATCTGAGATTTCTTTCTTAGCTTTCCTAAGCAGTCCCACCTTTTTCCCTCTGCAACAATCCCTTCTCAGCCCTTGATCCTTTCACCGGCGAAGCTTCTGACGGCGGGACACACTCCTTCCCTGTCGTTTTTTATGGGCATCTGCATCTATTAGGTGGCCTTGCAGATTTCCTTCAACGGATTGGGTTTTTTGGCTCAGACTTCCCTCCGTTCTTCTTGATTCAGAAAAACCTAGTTTTCTGGTTTTCTGCCAATATCCACTGGATCTAAGTTGTCTCCCACCGGATCTCTTTCACTGGAGTCGCCCCTGGCCCACCTCCTCTCGCCTAAGGTTGACCTCTACTTTCGGTCAAGAATGGGGCCCTTGTTTCTAGTCTTCATCTCTACTGCTGGGAATGCCTGAAACCCATTTTTTGGGGCTTTTTTAACAAGACCTGTTGCCTAAGATCTTCTCCTCTCCATTGCTGCTACCTACCACTTTCGCCCCCCTTGGGTTCCATCAAACCTGGTTGCATCCCCATCTGACGCCGATGGGCCCCTTGTTCTGCATTCTCCCTCCTGCTGCCTGAAACGAGTGGAACCCAATTTTTGGTCTTTTCCCTTCAAATCAACATAGAACCTGCTTCCCTGCCTCTGGTTTTTGGACCACAAGATTCGCCCCACCTTCTTTGTTGCATCTGTGTGGCGTTTGCTTCCGTTAGTACTTTCTGGGGTCCACCGTTGCTCCTCCTTCACAGATGCTGCAGAACATTAGGCTTGGTTCTGCGTTTTCCTTGGATATTGCTTCTCCTGCACCAGCATTATGGTCACTTCTACTCCATCTACTTCTACTGGCCCCTCCATTCCAGAGGCTCCCCACAAATCGGCCGGATCACGACCGTGTTGCTGATTGAAACCAACTACTTTGAATGGTCTCATTCTGCCAAGATGTTTTCAACTGCGAAGCAACTAGCATCTTTTATCGACGACACTGCCACTGAATCGGCCAAGATTGATGATAAGTATTCCACCTAGACCGCGATTAACTCCCTGGTCCAGACCTGACTTCTTCATTCCATGGAAGATCAAGTCTGGCGACTAGTCTATACTCTTCTTACTACTAAAGATGTCTGGGACACGATGAAGACTCTATTTCGATGGGGATAATCTCGCCCGTATTTATGAGTTATCTCAGACCGCTGTCATTCTCCGACAGGGGGAGTTGTCCCCCATCTACTATTATTCAAAGACGCGGTCTTGTTGGTTGGAGCTTGATTAGCTTCAAACGATTTCCTTTAATGCTCCTCCGGATACTCTGAAGTTCCATAAGTATGATGAACAACAACGGATCTTTTCATTGTTAGCTGGCCTCGAACCCTAAATTTGAGCCTACGAGGGCCCGACTGCTTGGGCAACAACCTCTCCCCTCTCGGGATGACGTCTACTGGTGCGGTGTCATCCCCATCCTGTTGTTTTTCTTTTCTTACTTGCTATTTTTATTTTAGTTTGTTTTTGTTTTAAGTAAGGGTAGTTTGGTAAATTTAGTTTATTTTATTTTGAGCAATGTAAATCCTTATTTAAGCTTGTAGCCCTTTGGGGCAAACTGACCGATGATGAAATAAAGGTTTTGGAGATTTTGCAAATCCCTGATCTCGGCGAGAAGCTCGGTTCTTCAGCGTGAAGCCCTCTTCCTCCTCCTTCAATCCTCAAGTACTTCTTCATCTCATCTTCTCTCTTCTCTCTCTTCTCTCTCTTCTCTTCTTCTCCTCTCTCTTCCCTTTTTCTTCTCTGTTTGTTTTCCCTTACCCTACTGCAACTGCCAGCCAGAGCCTGTCCTTGATCTTCCGCCAGCCTCTCAGCCTAAATCTGCTTTCCTACACCATTCAGAACTTTCGCCCCTCCCAAATCTCCTTCCCTTGCTGCCGCCCCTCCCTAAACTCACATCTACACCTGCCGTTACCCCCAAACAGTCCCTCTACAGGTGCTGTTAGCCCCTTTTGACATTCTGCCCTCCCACCCAGACCTCTTCCTTAGCCTTCGTCCCTGCCAAACCTATCCCAAACTGCTGCTGTCCTATTTTCCTGAACCGTTCTTACACCTGTCCTGCTTCCTCAAACCTTTGGACCCTTCTCAAGCCTCATACAGTCTTTACCACCTGTCTCAAACCTCCATACAGCCCTAAACTACAGCTGTCATGTTTTCCCATAACCTTTCTTAACCTCCTTTACACATGTCCTGTTCTTTCAGTCCCTATCTTAGCCTTTTCAACCTGTTTTCCCCTCTCTTACTGCTGTCCCACAAAACTGGGCCTATTCTTAACCTCATTAACCTCTCACACTGCTGTTAAAATCAGATTTAATCTTTATTTGATGTTGGTTTTATGTGTTTGTATGATTTGATAATCCTTTTGGTTTTGAGAGCCTTCTACTTTGAGCTATGACATGGTTTGGATTGTGATTTTATTACTTATATTGAATCCTCTGAATTTTATTGATTATTTGTGGTAGATTTTATTATTCTAATTGTTATTATTAATTTTAATTTTAATTTCAGCCTCATTTAGTTTCTTATTACTGCATAAATCGCATTTAGGCTTTTTGGGTCACCTTTTGTCTTATCCTGCGTCAAATTTGGTATCAGTAGCAAGATTGGGTTGTTTCCTTAAACACCCACGGTCTTAGGTTGCATCTTATTTTTTTTTAAAAAAAAAAAAAAACAAATTGCATTTTTTTATTATTTAAAAAAAATTGCATTTAAAAAAAAAAAAAATTTCATTCATTGCATATAGACTTTAGGTCATAGCATATAGTAAGAATTAATCCCTATATTTGTGAGTCTAGAGGAACACTAGTGCGTGTACCCGTGCATGACCACTATGAGTGAAGTTACCTATCAGAAAGAGTCCGAACCATCCAGCGAAATGTCAGGAGATCAACCCCCAGTTTGGTTTACTCAGGCCTTTGCTCAAATAGATGCTCGGCTCACTGACCTTAAGAGAGGTCAAGATACCTTAGGTATTGACATGACCGACTTGAGAAACCGGATTGAAGTCCTTGAAACCCCTAAGAATGATGAGAATGGATCAGTTCATGAGGATAATGAAAATTTTAGGAATAGAGACCATAGAGGCCGCAGATTTGGTTACGGTAGATTCCAACAGCCACACAAGCATCAGGAACCCATCAACCATGAGGAACGTGCCCTGAAGAACGTGCGATTAGAAGCTCCTGAATTTAAGGGACGAGCAGACCCTAAGGTTTTCTCAGATTGGTTGTCAGACATAGATCTCTACTTTGAGTGGCATGATATGTCGGAACCTCGTAGGGTCCGTTTTGCCAAAATGAAGTTGGTGGGACAAGCTCGGCTTTTCTGGACTACAGTGGAACATAAACTCCGGAGGCAAGGAGTTGAACCCGACAATCTGCATTGGGATGAGATGAAAGAATATTTGAAAGAAAAGCATATCCCTCTCAGATACAAACAAAAACTGATTGACCAATGGAACTCTCTACATCAGGGCAACCAGACCATTGATGAGTACATTGAGAAGTTTGATGAGTTCCTTATGAGATGCGAGTTGGATGAGGACCCCAGCCAAACCCTTTCTAGGTTTAGAGTAGGTCTTCGTCCTAAGTTCCAGCGTGAGCTTATCTTACATGGGGTGGAAACTTTGGAGGAAACTTACCAAATAGTCCAAGATTTAGAAGGTTACTTTAAGCCGAATCCTCCAAAGCATTTTGACTCGCGGGGTGCCAATTCTAGGCCTAATCCGCAAGGATCTCGGCAGAATAAGGTGAGTCAACCCAAACAAGCCACCAGTACTCCATCCAAGAACAAAGATGCAAGTTTTAACGGAGTTTCTGGTGCGAGCTCTTCTAGGAATGGTCTTCAGTGTTACTACTGTCAGGGATTCGGGCATTTTGCTCGTGAATGTCCTACTAAGACCAGGAACCAGGAAAGAGCCCTTTTGTTGGGAGAACCATCCATTGAAGAGATTGTCCGTGAAGATGGCATAGAAGCTCAATTTCAGGGTGAATATCCTTCGAGTGATGAGGAACTTGATGAGGAGATCGATGCAGATTTTCTTGCAGTAGTTAGATGTGCCTTTGCTCGATCTCAACCCTCAGAAGATTGGAAGCGCACAGCCATTTTCTACACTTACATTAAGTGCGGTGGGAAATCTTGCAAATTGATTGTGGATATTGGAAGTTGTGCAAATGTCGTATCCACCAGCACGGTTGCTCGATTGGGTTTGAAGACTGAACCTCATCCTAATCCACATCGAGTTGCGTGGGTCAATGTTACGTCAATTCCGATCACTCAACGGTGCCCCGTGCCCATTCAGATCCTCACCTATCAGGACATTGTGTGGTGTGAGAGAGACCTCTCCTGCGGTTGGTACCGAGTTGCCAAAGGTTGTAGTTCCGGTCTTTAAGGAATTTCAAGATGCATTCCCATCTGATTTGCCAAATGAACTACCTCCCATACGGGACATACAACATGCCATAGATCTTGTCCCTGGGGTGACTTTGCCAAATCTGCCTCATTATAGGATAAACCCTACAGAGCATGAAGAGTTGAAGAGTCAAGTGGATGAGCTTCTACAAAAGGGATTCATCAAGGAGAGTCTAAGCCCGTGCACTGTGCCAGCCCTCCTGACACCCAAGAAAGACAGCACCTGGCGCATGTGTATAGATAGCAGGGCTATTAATAAGATCACTGTCAAGTATAGGTTTCCAATCCCACGTCTCGATGACATGCTTGACATGAGGGCTCGTGCTACTATCTTTTCAAAAATTGACCTCAAGAGTGGATATCATCAAATCCGCATTAGACCAGGAGATGAATGGAAGACAGCCTTCAAGACGAAGGATGGTCTGTACGAGTGGAAGGTTATGCCTTTTGGTTTGACCAACGCTTCCAGTACATTTATGCGGGTGATGACTCAAGTGTTGAGACCTTTTATGGGTAAGTTCTTGGTGGTATATTTTGATGACATTCTTATCTATAGTACCTCCCAGGAACAACACTTGCAGCATCTGAGGTTAGTCTGTGAGACTCTTCGGACTGAAAAATTATACGCAAACCTGAAGAAGTGCACATTCATGTCGAATAGAGTTATTTTCTTAGGGTTTGTGGTTTCATCTAAAAGTATGTCAGCGGACCCCGAAAAGATCAAGGCCATAGTAAGTTGGCCCGAACCGCGGAATATACATGAGGTACGAAGCTTTCACAGCTTAGCTACCTTCTATAGGCGGTTTATCCGAGGGTTTAGTTCCATCACGGCTCCCATCACGGATTGTCTAAAAAAAGGGGAGTTCCAATGGACTAAAGCAGCCTCGAAAGCTTTCCAGGAGATCAAGACTCGTTTGGTCGAAGCTCCTGTCATGCGACTACCAGACTTCTCTAAAGTCTTTGAAGTTGCGTGTGATGCATCTGGTGTTGGTATAGGTGGAGTCCTAAGTTGGGAAGGACATCATGTCGCTTACTTTAGTGAGAAGTTGAATGAAGCCGAACAGCGATATTCCACCTATGACAAAGAGTTCTATGCGGTTAAGCAAGCACTCCGTCATTGGAGACACTACCTTTTGCCACATGAATTCGTTTTGTACTCGGACCATGAGGCCTTGAGATATCTCAATTCACAGAAAAAGTTAAACTCAAGACATGCCAATTGGGTTCAATGTCTTCAGGAATACACTTTTGTGTTGAAACACAAGGCCGGGGTTGAGAACAAGCCAGTTGATGCATTGAGCCGTAGGGTTGCACTAATACACTCCATGAGTGTAGAGGTGACCAGGTTTGAGCAATTGAAGGATGAATATCCCACATGCCCGGATTTTGGGGAGTTGTTTGCTTCACTCTTGAATAACCAAGAAAGGAGTAATAAAGAGTTTCTCATGGTGGATAATTTATTATTTAAAGGAAGTAAACTCTCCATTCCTCGAACTTCCCTGCGTGATTTTCTTGTTTGGGAGTTACATACCGGGGGTATGGCCGGACATTTTGGGAGAGATAAGACGATTACCCTGGTTGAAGACAGGTTTTATTGGCCTAGTCTCAAGAGAGATGTGGCTAAAATTATTGGGCAATGTCGAACTTGCCAACTGGCAAGGCAAAAGAAGCAAAACACAAGATTGTATACGCCTTTGCCAGTTCCCCATGCTCCTTGGCAGGATATCAGTATGGACTTCGTACTTGGACTTCCAAAGACTGTTAAAAAGTACGATTCCATTTTGGTGGTTGTGGACCGTTTTTCTAAAATGGCCCATTTCCTTCCGTGTTTTAAAACCTCCGATGCTTCTAATATTGCCAAGATATTTTTCGGAGAAATAGTGAGACTACATGGGTTACCAAAGACGATTGTGTCAGATAGGGATGTTAAGTTCATGAGTTATTTTTGGAAGACCCTATGGCACATGATGGGTACTAGGTTACAGTTTTTGTCTGCGTATCATCCTCAAACTGATGGTCAGACTGAGGTAGTTAATCGTAGCCTAGGAAATCTTTTGAGTTGTCTGGTTGGTGAGAATACGCGAACGTGGGATGTTGTTCTACCGATTGCTGAGTTCGCGTCTAATAGTTTGATCAATAGATCTATAGGTATGAGTCCCTTTGAAGTCATGCATGGTTATAAGCCTAGGAAGCCTATAGATCTCATTCCCATGTCTTTGTCAAATAGGCCATCTGAGTCTGCATCATCATTTGCATATCACATACATGAATTGCATGCTGAAATTAAAAGAAAAATTAATATGAGCAATGAAGTGTATAAATCTGCTGCAGATATTCATCGTAGATTTAAAGAATTTAATGTGGGCGATTATGTGATGATCCGCATAAGACCTGAGCGGTTCCCATAGGGAACTGTGAAAAAATTACATGCTCGTAGTGCAGGGCCTTTCAAAATTTTGAGGCGAGTTGGATCCAACGCATACATTGTAGACCTACCATCTGATATAGATATTAGTCCTACTTTCAATGTGGAAGATTTAGTCCCTTTCCAAGGCCCAACAGCTACACCTGTAAGCCCATCATCACATCAATCCCTTAACCATTCTACTGGCCTACCTGACCCACTTCATGACTCATGGCATGAACCTTCCCAGCCTTCACAGCCTTTACCTACTTTACCTTCCTTGCCACCTAAGAGAGATGAGATAGAATCTATTCTGGATGAGGAAGTTGTTTCTACACGTGCCGGAGGTTATCAGAAGTATCTTGTGAAGTGGAAAAACAGACCGATTACAAACGCCACATGGTTGACAGAACGTGAGCTACAACGACTTGATCAAGACCTTCTAGAGAGATATCGGAGTTTTGTTTCGTCAGAGGTGCCTTCTTCTTCTACGGAAAAAGATGACAACAATGACAAAACAGGTTTCCGAGTCTATCGGCGATGACGGAAAAGAGCTGATCCAACTCTATCATTATGGCTTGATGAAGATGCACTTGGTTAATATGGAAGACCTCACGTGTGCGTGTTTTGCTCTATGAAGACCCTACACTAGGAAGACGCGTACGTGAGACGATTTGTGTCTTCTCACCTGTTTGAACTCGATGTCGAGTTTTTCTCAGATGGGGGGATTGGTGCGGTGCCATCCCCATCCTGCTGTTTTTCCTTTCTTTCTTGCTATTTTTGTTTTAGTTTGTTTCTGTTTTAAGTAAGGGTATTTTAAGTAAGGGTAGTTTGGTAAATTTAGTTTATTTTATTTTGAGCAATGTAAATCCTTATTTAAGCTTGTAGCCCTTTCGAGCAAACTGCCCGATGATGACATAAAGTTTTTGGAGATTTTGCAAATCCCTAATCTCGGCGAGAAGCTCGGTTCTTCGGCGTGAAGCCCTCTTCCTCCTCCTTCAATCCTCAGGTACTTCTTCATCTCATCTTCTCTCTTCTCTCTCTTCTCTTCTTCTTCTCCTCTCTCTTCCCTTTTTCTTCTCTGTTTGTTTTCCCTTACCCTGCTGCAACTGCCAGCCATAGCCTGTCCTTGATCTTCCGCCAGCCTCTCAGCCTAGATCTGCCTTCCTACACCATTCAGAACTTTCGCCCATCCCAAATCTCCTTCCCTTGCTGCTGCCCCTCCCTAAACTCACATCTACACCTGCCGTTACCCCCAAACAGTCCCTCTACAGGTGCTGTTAGCCCCTTTTGACATTCTGCCCTCCCACCCAGACCTCTTCCTTAGCCTTCGTCCCTGCCAAACCTATCCCAAACTGCTGCTGTCCTATTTTCCTGAACCGTTCTTACACCTGTCCTGCTTCCTCAAACCTTTGGACCCTTCTCAAGCCTCATACAGTCTTTACCACCTGTCCCAAACCTCCATACAGCCTTAAACTATAGCTGTCATGTTTTCCCATAACCTTTCTTAACCTCCTTTACACCTGTCCTGTTCTTTCAGTCCCTATCTTAGCCTTTTCAACCTGTTTTCCCCTCTCTTACTGCTGTCCCACAAAACTGGGCCTTTTCTTAACCTCATTAACCTCTCACACTGCTGTTAAAATCAGATTTAATCTTTATTTGATGTTGGTTTTATGTGTTTGTATGATTTGATAATTCTTTTGGTTTTGAGAGCCTTCTACTTTGAGCTATGACATGGTTTGGATTGTGATTTTATTACTTACATTGAATCCTCTGAATTTTATTGATTATTTGTGGTAGATTTTATTATTCTAATTGTTATTATTAATTTTAATTTTAATTTTAGCCTCATTTAGTTTCTTATTACTGCATAAATCGCATTTAGGCATTTAGGGTCACATTTGTCTTGTCCTGCGTCATCTACTCTGCATTACTTCGAGATGATAGGCGCCGTCTTGTTATGACACCTATGCCAGCTGAACTCTCCGCCTTAGTCACCACCCATGCTTCCACACATTCTCCAACTCATTCACCTCCTACTTCCCATGGCAAGGATCCATCTTCTGATCTTCGAAGGACACCAAAGGCTCACGGAAGAAGGGTATCCGATTCTGCACCTATTGCAAAATGAACAACCGCTACGTTAATTCATGCTTCAAGCTTCATGAGTGACCAAAGCAAGCTCTCTCTCCATAACACCTTACTTGTCCTGAAGTGAGTCCCACAACATGTGTTTTCCATCTTTGAGACAATGATTAAACGAACAAGAGAGAGAGGGTCTTCCACTTTTGTCTTGCTAGATGCTATCCGGATGTTTCTAGTAATAGTTGCATGGATGTATTTCTTTCTTCTGTTTTTCTTTTATTATGGGTTTTAAGTCTTTTAGACCCACTTTTGTGCTTCTACTTTCTTTTTTAATTTATTAAGCCTTTGTTACCGCTAAAAAAAAAAAGTTAAGCTCACCCAACCCTCCACAACCATATAACCCCACCATTCCTCCACCTTCTCTTTCAAACCAGGCATTGATAAATCAAAAATGATTTCAGCTTCAATCCTCCTCTTTTGTTTCAAGCAAGATAAGAGAATGGTCTAAAGTTGTCTTCAACTAGGAGCCATCTTTAATATTTCTAACCCCATTTCAATGATACTAAGAAACGGTCCAATGTACTCATCAGCGGCCTCTCCTAGCCATTGGATCGAGTTAACCTACCACGTAACAAAGAGCAATCAATGAGCTAGCATCTTCCAATGAAATTTGAAAACTCATCCATGCTATGGACTTCATTTACAACAACAGCCAAGAAAATTCATTTTTCTTAATTGGTAACAACCAAGATATTTAGTTTGAATTATCTCTACAAAAGGCAATAACAAACAAATAGGAAACAACCAAACAATCCTGTTTCTTTTTTTTTCTCTTTTTGGGTTTTAAGAGAGATGTATTATTTTGAAATGTGAACGAGCAAATGCAAATCACGATTGGAAACCCAAATCAAATAATTCTCCTAATAAAAGGTGTTTTAAAGTTATTCAAGTTCTTTTGCATTTAACTATCAATTTCAAATAACATAAAAAGGAATAACATTGATGAGAGATGCATCTAAATAATTATCAATATACAAATGAATGTTGGAAAAAACTAACAAGACTTCTGAGCATACCTATCTTCATGAGGTCTCCTTATTTGAACAATTTTGCCAATACAATCCCCAAAAGATACCTCTTTTTCATAAGCCGAAGCATGCTGCAAAGTTCCTAAGTACAACGAGTCATCTAAATGAATAATGAGTTAATGCAACTATAGTCTTCAACAAAAACTGATGAGAGAATATGCATACCATTATCCAATTTTCCAGTTGAGTAATCCTTTTCGCACAACAAATTAATCCAGTCAGTTTAGCTTCTATAATAATCTCAAAACAGAACTATTATAAGAAGGAAAATTACACAAGTAAATCATAAAGCAGCTCCAAGAATGTATCATGATCCTCCTACATCAATGTCTATGTAACAATTTTATGCAACCTGAACTAAACCAACTTAGCCCAAGATGCAAAATGTAGTGATCGTGAATCAACATGAATTCTCTTTCAAACCCACAAACAAACCACAAATAGCACTAGAAAAATAAATGTCAAACCAAAGAACAACATGAAACACGACAATTTGGGGAATGGTAACTGGGGCATTGATGGAGTGATCAGAAAATGTGGAACTTGGCTAAAATATAGAAAAAAGGATTTTTCAGATTGGATTTAGAGAGTTTTTTGCCCACCCTTATGATGTTTTTTAAAGGCCAGTGGGTTTGAAGGATTCAAACAAAGCTGAGCTTTTAGCCATTAGGAGAGCCTTAACTCTTTGGGTGGATGATGGTCAGGTTAAGCTTATTATAGAGGGGGATTCGATGAACGCAATTAAGTAGGCCAAGGGATTGAAGCGACCTCCTTAGAAACTCTCAATGACCAAGGAGATCAATGCGTTGTGTTCCGGATGAGAAATTTCTTTTTCGCTTGCCAAAAGATCGGTAAATGGAGTGGTAGACTTTTTGGAAAAATGGGGGGTAGATAAGGAACAGAAAGAGGGTTTTTTCTTGGGACCTAGGAATTTGACTTTGTTAAATGGGTGATTAGGCCTAGTGTCAAATTAGTGCAAATTCGCCAGTAGGCTAGCTATTTTTAGAGTGTGGTCGCTGAAAGACCCACGCAGCCGATTACGATTCGTAAAAAGATTTTGTCTTGGCAAGGAATTGCTCAAACAATATCCCAACCGATTGCACAAGTTTCCCCATAATTCAAATTAATTTATGGATTTCTCTAGATCAGGCCTCTTCTAATTGAATTGATTGAAAATAGCGGAAGCAAATTAAAAGAGAAGAAGATGAATTTGAGCAAGGCACAACCTAATCAAAGAAAACTATGAAACTAATTGAATTCAAGAATAACACTGGTACTTATTTGCTAGAGGCAAAAATTGGAATCCACCAATCTTCAAACAAATCCAAGGAGTCCAAGAGAATTCCTCTCTTCAAAAAAACAAAGTTCAATTTTATTTCACTCTGCAAAATTTGAATACATTGCTTGTATTTATAGAGAAAAACTAGCCAAAAGACATAAACACCTTTGCTTTGGTCGACCACACCAAGGAGAGTCTTTCTCTCTAAGAAACCTCTAAGAAAAGACACTTGATAAGGATAGAATGTAGTCTTATTCCATTCAATCCCAACCTTACACTCGTAATCTAATTATATTAAAGGCTAAGATAGAAAGATAAAAACACTAAGTGATAAAGACAAGTGGGAAGGCAAGTGGTCATGTGGAAGGAATCCACATGGGATTTTCGCCACACCACCTTTCCTCCATGGAATTTCGCCACCTACTTTCCTCCCTTTCTTGGACCCACTTGCAAGTCCACCTCCTTTCTCCTCTTGCTTTACATGCCACATGCTGCTTGGAGAAGCCATTGCTATCTTGACACTTGGCATTTGAAGAGGAACTAGGGCTTGGACGAATTTGAGCTTGGTGGATTGGGCTTTGGTCTGTTTATGAGTGGGCTTGGCTCTTACAGGCTTAAGTGGGCCACAAGGTGATATTGGGCCATGCTTTGCAAAGTGAATAGGCTTATTAGACGGTGTCCATTTATAAGTACCTTGCTCAAAATGGGACATGTAAGTCAATGCAATTTCATCTGCATGATCTAATTCCACTGACAAAGAGTCGGACTGTGAACCAATAAGCTGAATGCCCTCATCAATGGGCTTTTGCATTGTGTTTACTGAATAGAGGGTTTATGTATATTGATGTATATTTTCTTATCTCCCAGGTCTAAGTCTCTTACCCACCTCTTTTACTCTTATTTCTTCTTTATTACTATAATTTCTTTCTATTGTCGCTCAAAAAAAAAACACAATGACTTGATCTCAATTATAATATTTACCAGCTATTACCCCCAAAAAAAATACTTTAAAAATACACATATTTAAGGCACACCCTTGAGTATTGTGGACCTTCTATTTTGTGTAAACTAGTGTCTAATATATTAGTTGTGAATGCACCCTCAAGATCAATGAAATCAAAGTATTTCATCCACAAATTTCTCCTCTCTTTATTCTCTCTCCTTCAATACCATGGTATGTAAAGCCAAAACTCTTAGGTTTAGAGTTTTCTTTCTTTTTGGCTAGGATAGTGTTACTTGAATCATCAACTGGGGGGGAGGGGCATCTGATAGATTTATTGATGCAGAGCAGCCCTGTTGGGCCTGGGCCCAATCTCGAGTCAGGCACATCCAAGCCAGCCCAGCCAACACCACTTATGTTTGTTTTTAAAAGAGGTTAAACCCTAAGGAAAAATCAAAGGAGACATTTTTCACAAAAGAGAAAAGAACGAGAGTGAAGGAAGAAGGAAAGCATGAAGCTGCCGCTGATTGTGTGAGAAGCCACGGCAAGAAGAAGAAGAAGAGTGAGAAGCCCCCCTTTTGCAGGTACTCTACTTCCTTTTCCTCCTTCCTCTCCTCTTTCTCTCTTCTCTTCTCTTTTCCTTTTACTTCTTCGTTTTCTCCCTCCCATTTTTTTCCCTTGTTTCCGCCCCTTCCCTAACCCTCTACCCTTACAGCCGAGCCCTCCCAAACAGCCCCTACAACCTTCGCTTCAACCTAAAACCCACTCTCTGAGTTTCGTGCCTCTCCCTAGCCCTCCATCTGACATCACCATCCCTCCCAAGTTCCTTATTTGCCACCGTAACCCCTCCTAGAGCCTTTTCGTGCTGCCATTTCACCTCCCTAACCCCTCCTTGACTTCTGCCTCTCACCCAGAACCTCTCCTAGCCATTGTCATCACTCCAACCACCTCCCATCTCGTTGATACCCCTTTCCTTAGCTCATACAGCCTTGCCACACCCCATACCCCATCGATTGTGGTTGCCGAATCCTCCCAAACCTCTGTCCTACTCGCAATACACCTTTCCTTACATACTGTTGTTAGGGCCTCGGTTGGACTGAGTCTATGTATTGTCAATTCCGTGACCGAATGTGACCGTGTGTCTTGGACCTTGCCTTGGAAGAATGTGAAGATGTCTACTGTGAATTGAAGAATTCACACCGAACATGTGATTAGCACGCAGGTAAGTAAACCTTAGTGGACCTTAAACTAAGCCTAAATATCTTAGAAGTCAATGGTTAATTGGAAATGTTTTGACTTTCAGCCTCGAGGCCTCAAACATTTTGTCGAAGCCTCAAAGGCTGTCCTTATCTGAGTGAAAATATATGACAGCTGTATTTTCAGCATGGGACCGCAAGGCCATGTGTCCTTTGACCCAAATATCTTACAAGATATGGTAAGACAAACTGAAAAGAGGGAAAGTCTCCTTTTGATTTCAAAAGATCCTATGCTTCATCATGATTGGAAATCTTATGGAAATATGGAGATCCTAGAAGGCTCCTATGGATTTGATGAGATTATGAAAAATCAGTTTGCCATTTCATACTAATGAACAAATCTTTTGAAGCTAAGCATCGTGGGTGGCAATCTAATACATATTTGGAAAGTCTCCATAAAGGATTATTAAGAATTCATTTTTGCCACCCCATGACTTGGTATTTAAATATTCTGATTGGCAATCATGGACATATGGCAAATGAGTGAGCTGGTCTTTGCCTAAATATTAGTAAGATTAAAGTTTGAAATTTGAAATTGAAGTGTGATGTATTTCCATATACAGGCTCGAGGCCTCGAGACTGAATTGTTGGGCAGAAACTCTATAAGTACATGCTTAAGCCTTGGTTTAAGATATAGCTCAAGGTTGTCAAAAACGAATCGTATCGTGAATCAGTCTAGGGGGGTGAACCGTGGATCGTGAATCGTAAATCGTAAATCATAAGATTCATAGCTGTCTAATTGAGATTTGTACTATTTTAAATAATAATTGTCTAATTGAGATGTGTACTATTTTAAACAATAATTATGTTAAAATAGTTAGTATATTGTTTTAAATAATAACTGCTTAATTGAGATGTGTATTATTTTAAATAATAATTATATTAAAATAGTTAGTGTACTATTTTAAATAATAATTGTTTAATTGAGATTGAACCATTTTAAATAATAATTATGTTCAAATAGTTAGTGTATTATTTTAAATAATAATTATATTAAAATAGTTAGTGTACTATTTTAAATAATAATTGTTTAATTAAGAAGTGTACTATTTTAAAGTAGTTTGTGTACTATTTTAAATAATAATTATGTTAAAATAGTTAGTGTATTATTTCAAATAATTTTTTTAATTAAAATCTAATTAGTGTACTAGATAACAAATCAATAGTATTTAAAATTTTAAATAACAACCTTTAATAACATCCATCAATTAATTTAAAAAAAATAGAACTATTTATTTTTAAAATAAATATAATTATACAAAATATTAAAAAGAAAAAATAAAAGAGATATTTTTTAATTAAGAAAAAATAGCAAAAAATTAAATATATAAAAACATATAAGAAAAAGTGGGCATGCTCACGCTCGTGCAAACAGTCCTCGCATGAGGATTGTTGCACGAAATTAAGAGGGACTTGCACGAAAATAAAAGGGTCATGAAACCTTTTTCTTAAAAGGGCAAGTTTCATTCGATAGAAATAGGGTTTGCTTCTGCGAATAACGAAAGACAGTGATAGCGGCAAATGAAGACTGGCGACAACGGAAGTGGCTAGAGAAAGTGAAGGTAAGTTTCTTTTCCTCTTCCTCTCCTTCTCCCGTATGTCTTGTACGAAACTACGATTCTACCGATTCAAATCGTTCGATTCGCGAGTCAACGAAAAAACGTACAGTTTTTAGAGATTTCGATAATTGATACGACTTGAGTCGTAAGATCCCTCGATTCGACTCGCGAATCGTACGATTTCGACAACCTTGATACAATTGATAAATTGGAAAACATAGGCATTCTCCAAAGACTTTTCCTTCCCAAATCTCCTCACATTCATCATCCTTTAAAGGAAGAGTTTAAGCATTCAATGCTTGTTTAATTGTGAAGATGAGGACATTCTTCTATGACCCAAAAACAGTAAAATCGTTGTCCTAGAATCCATATTCCGATGTGCCAATACTCATCAAAAGATGGACCTGATCTAAAGGAAGAAGGCGCAGAGACATCTACAAGAAGAACACACATTTTGAAGAATTGTAAAGGCCCAAGGCAAGTGCTCTTTGTTTACTTTGTTTATCATTGTACGGTGGATTAGATTAGTGTGATTAAACCACCTTAAAAAATAGGTGTCAAGGATTAGACCAGGGCAGTCGAACCTTCCAAAACTAGGTTGTAATGGTTGGGTGTGACTCCCATACATAGTGGATTTGGGATAGCCCTAGAGTAGGTGAGTCCACCAGTGGATGTAGGTTCAGGTGAACCGAACCACTATATATCATTGTGCTTGTGTGGTTTGCTTTAATCGTTTGATTCATTTGTTTATCACTTGTGCACAAGCTTATTCCGCTGCATATATTGTTAAATTGATAAATTATTAAAGAGGGAAATAAAATCGGATCAGACCAATTCAACCCCCCCCCCCCCCCCCCCCCCGGTCTTGCATACTTCTAATAACGGAATTTCAACTGTTGCAGCTGTAACCTCTTCTAAGCCAATCAGGTATGTCACCAGTCCCATATTCATCATTTAGACTTGCAGTAAATCCCTAAATTCCCTTTCCTTTTATTGTGGCACGTATTCTGCCCTGTTTTTGGTGATAGGTCGATGATGTGTTAGAACCCTACAAACCCGACATTTTTGCAAGGTCCCATTGCGAATGGTAACTTGGTCTTGACTGTCATCTAATTGTCTACATTTGATTCTAAGGATTTGCATGATTATGTGCGGTGAATGTCATATTGTTTTGTTGCAGTGTTAATCTAATTCTTAATTTCAGCCCATTTTAGGTTTAAGATGCATTTTCTTCATCCCTTTAAAATTGTAGGAAACTACATTAGGCATTTAAGGTTACCCCATCATCTGTCCTGCATCATTTATTCTAGAACTTCTCCACTATTGGATCGTCTGTTCATCCTGGAATTCCTTTTTCTAGAATTTTTTGCAGCAAATAGGTCAGATTTATCCTTGTTTTTCTGCATCAAAAAAATTAGACAATACATAATAAAGATTTCTTTTGGACTATAGATCCATGCTTCCTGATTTAACCAAGTCTAGAGACCCCATCAAACTCTGTCACCTTTAGCCCTGGATTCCATCCATCGGGATGTGGCCGGGTTTTTGTTAGGGTGGAGTCCATTTTAGGGACAGCTTCCTGGTTTGGGTATTTGAATCTAGTTCTATAAGGTTATTCATTCCATGGAACAACACACCAGGTGAATGGTTTACAAGTTACCAATAGCAAGAGACATTTGGGACACTATACGATATTTATACTCTGATGATGATAACTCTACCTGTACTTATCAAATCTACAAATAGATTGTGCATCTACATCAGAGGGAGTCTAGCATAATCTAGTAATATCCCAATGGCAAGTTACAAGTTGAATTACACCATTCAGAATAATTTACATCCTCATACACTCAAGACGTTCAACATCATAAGAAATACACTTAAAAGAATTTGGACATTTGAGTTGCTCGCAAGTCTCAATGCTGACATGTACCAGTCCATGATCAGATTCTTGGAACCAAGCCTCTTCCATCTCTTAATCTCTTTTGTGAGATGAGAAACAATAGATTATTATGAATTTTCCCCAGCTATTACTAAATAACATGCTCTACTCTCTACAGGGCAATCTTCCTCATCTATAGGGAAGTACCTCTGGTGACTGCCAAGATATTCTTCCAAAGGGTCCGAAGAACAACATAGACAATAAGTTTTGTACCTTTTGCAGAATGAACAATCACATTGTGGATTTTTCTTACAAGAGGAATGGAAACCATTCAATCAGTGGGCTCATCATACTTAGCGAACTCCCACAGTTCCTTCAACATCCACCAATGGTATTATTTAAGTTCCTCATCATGAGTATGATTCCTTGCAACAAGATAAGTAGCACCTGGAAAGAATTCATTCCTCTAAGCCCTTTGTTGCACAGGCATTCCAATGAAGGCAACATGTCCATGCTGAACACTTCAGTTTTAAGTGTACAACCCATGTCCCAACTGTGTCTGGGCATCATAGTCCGAACCCCCTCAAGATTTTGTTGCCCAAAAAAGTAATTTGCCATCTGCTTTCCAAGTCTCCTCCAACAGTCCTAGATCATTAACACTAGACCTACGAATCATATGACAGGTATGTCACATCTTTTCTCATGCCTTAGTTTTTCTCTTCGCCATGTCAAACTTGTTGATAGAACCTTTACCACTATCAGTGGCCAAGGGACCATTTCCTTGCCATCTTATTTTGGTTACCATCAGTAGTTTATATGGCACATTTATTTGTTATCTGTTATTTCTCTTACCAAAACATTGAACTGCTTAATAAGCTTCTTGCCTCCCTATAATGTTTCCCAGGATCTAGCCACGGAGAAGATTGGTGGTTGCATGAAGACCAGGGCTTGTACTTCTTCGATCCTCAACTTAGCATTTCTTCTATGGCTTGTTTAAATAGCTTCTGAAGAATGCATAGTTATGGATTGTCATTTTGGTCACCCATCAAATGTTGTTTTGAAACATTTAGTTCCTTCTTTAGAATTTAATAATTTTGTTTGTGAGAGTTACTAGTATGGACAACACCATAACCTCCTTTTCATTTATCTGATAATGCTATTTCTTTATCTGATAACCTCCTTTTGTTTGTGGATGTCATCTATGGTGTATACAGCAGGTTTTCGTTATTATGTTAACTAGGACAACACCATGCAATGGGAATGAAGATTGACTAGGATAATTCAATCAATGCATATAACAAAGTCTCAACTTTCAAAGTTAGTGTTTATCATTACTAAACCCAACAAGATCAGCCAAACAATCTTCAAGAAATATGAATTTTTTTACATCATAACCATCTCAAGCAGTCACTCACATCATGTTCATATAGAAATGCTTCAGAGCTTGTAGAAGAAGCTGCCTCCTCACATGAAACCAGTTTCAGTTCAGCATCTGAAGATATCTTTGGCTTACTAGGTTTCCCAAGCTTCTGCCTACACCCAAGAGCACCACAATAGCAATCTTGATCTGCTCCAAATTGAACAAACCTGCACGCTTGCACATTGTTAGACTAACGAATTATCACCAAGCTAAGACGTCTGGTAACACAAACACAAAAAGGACAAACTAAGATGGAGCTGTAAGAACGAAATATGTTAAACAACATGCACGTTTGAAGTACAAGCAAGCATGAATCGAAATTATGCACATAGGCACAAGAAACATGCATCCAGACATATGTATCATGTGAGATACCATACTGATAATCATAGGTCAATTCCTCGCCCCTTTTTATGTCACGAGTCGCAAATATGCCGATTCTGGTTTCGCCGTCAATTATCCTGTGATGGTTAATATGTAAGATTACATGTAGCCATCACCATCAAAAGAAAGTACCAATCAAGGGAAGAGAAGAACCATTTTTGCATCTCTGTATTGGGCTGACAACTATGGTTTATGAATCTTGATTTGTTTCCCTTGTATGAGGCATCAATTACCGTATCACGATTAATCTCACATAGATAGAAATTTGTTTCCCCACGGCCCTTCATATCCCAGAGCCTTTCTTCACAAGTTTTATCATCGATAACTGCTTCAAAACAAACAAAAAAAAAAAAAAAACCAATATATTTTGACAAAAACATGCAATAATTTGCAAGCATATTTTGAGAGTACACAATAAGCTAATCATGTTACAGAGGAAACTACATAGATTGTCAAAAGTACCTTCTCCAACATACTCAACAACAAACTCTCCTTGCTTTATATTTTCATCTGCCACTAACCCCAATCCGCATTTCTCTGTCTAGAAGCAAAAAATTAATTGTTTTAAGCCATATGTTTAATGCACAAATGAACATAAGCATGACATTTAAAAAAATATACAGCATGTTCTGCCTATCTCATACTAGAAACTAAAGCAAATGGAGGGCCCAAGATATCTATGAATCATAAAGCGTATTTGGTGCAGGGTCAAATCTCGATGGAAATCATTTTTTACTCTAATCTTTCTCATATGGAGATAAGTGAGACCTGATTTGATGAGCTGAGTTGGTCATCAATGTAGAAAAATACAAGAATAGAAAGAAAAGATAATGGAGAAGAAATTCGCAGTGCATTGTATTGAATGTATAGAACCATAAGAGTTACAGATATAAATAATAAACAAAGGAGCCAATCATGTGGCTGATTATGGAAAGAAATAAATGAATGACTTACAATCAATCTACAATCAATTATACAGAGATTCAGTTGACTTTCCAGAATTGGAAGATTTTGTTCAATTGTGTTGCAGACGTGAGTCCCACAACATCTTACGTGGGTCCCACAACACTCCCCCTCAAGCAGATTCGAAGATGTCGAGTAATCCCAGCTTGCTAACAACCGAATCGAGCTGAGTTCGGGGAATTAACTTCATGAAAATGTCTGCAAGTTGATCTTTAGACTTCAGATGAAGAGTGAAAAATCGGTACTTAAGAAATATGCTGACGAATAAAGTGACAATCTACTTCAATGTGTTTAGTCTGCTCATGAAAGACTAGATTGGAGGCAATGTTGATGGCCGCTTAATTGTCATAAAACATGACTAGTGGATCGGCTGGAGCGAAGCCCAATTCAGTAAGGAATTGTCTGAACCACAGCAATTCAAAAGTAGTATCAGCCATGGCACGATATTCGGCCTCAAGGCTTGGACGAACAACAATTGACTGCTTCTTGCTTCGCCAAGCAACTAAATATGAGCCCAAGAAAACATAATAGCCGGAAGTAGAGCGGCGATCATCCGGAGACCCGCCCCACTCAGCACCAGAATAACCGCGAACCAGATAAGTAGGCTAGTGTGCATAGAACAAGCTGAGGCCAGAATGAGCCTTAAAATACCGAAGCATACGAAACACAGCATGGAGATGAGTGTACCGCGGTTTATGCATGAACTGGCTGACGAGACCAACAACATAAGATAAGTATGGTCTCATGATGGTGAGATAAATGAGTTTGTCGACGAGTTTCTGATAAAAACTTGGTGTGTCAAGAAGATTCCCATCAGACGCAGATAACTTGGTGTTCACATCCAGCGAAGTACCAATAGGTTTGTAACCAAAATAGCCAGCTTCCTAGAGGAGATCCAGAGCATATTTCCATTGAGGTAGATAGAGCCCATGAGAAGACCGAGCAACTTCAATTCCAAGAAAGTACCGGAGAGGCCCCAAATCCTTAATATCAAAAGTTCGTTGAAGATAATGTTAGAAGGAAGAAATGACTGCATTATTGTTACATGTGAGAATAATGTCATCAACATAGACCACCAAAATCATCACAACTGAGTGGAGGCAGTAGATGAAAACTCAGTGATCCGACTGATAGCAAGTAAAACCATAAGGTAACAAGGCACTGCTAAACTTCTCAAACCAAGCCCAGTGAGACTACTTAAGACATAGAGAGCCCTTTTTAGCTTGCAGACGGAGTTGGGAACCACCCCCCCTTAGCTTGACAAACCCCAGCGGAGGAAGCATATACACTTCTTCCTGAAGATCACCATGGAGAAAAGCATTCTTCACATCTAACTGGTGAAGTGGCCAAGCAAAAGTCGTGGCGAGGGAGAGTAAGATCTGTACAGATGTAATCTTGGCAACTGGTGAGACGGTGTCCTGGTAGTCTATACCATATATCTGCGTGAAGCCATGGCAGCTGGGGGAGCCTTATACCTAGCAATGGAGCCATCAGGATTATGTTTCAAGGCCAATACCCACTTGCACCCAACCAAGTCCCAAGTGTTGTTCTTCTCAACGGCAACTAATTCTTCATCCATGGCTGCTTTCCATGAGGGATGTTTCAAAGCCGTGCCAATCCTCTTTGGTATCTTGATGTTGTCCAATGCTGTGAGAAGGTTGTGATAGGAGGGGGAAACAGCATGATATGATACAAACTGATCAAGTGGATGATTGGTGCAAGAGCGCTTACCTTTGCGAAGGGCAATAGGAAGATCAGACTGGTTAGAGGCAGGTGGATCTGGATCACTGACAGATGAGTGAGTGAAATCAGCAGCAGGTGGCGGTCGAGACTGGCAGCGTTGATACACCAAAATGGGCTTGGGAGGACTGGTCGGCCCAACATTTGCAGGGAGAAGAGGAAGGACAGGGGAAGGAGAAGAGGTAGAGGGGGCTGGAAAACAAGAGCCCCGCTCAAAAAAGTGATATCCATGGAGATATAATTTTTTCGAGTAAAAGGATTAAAACACTTTAAACCTTTGTGAAAAGCTGAATAACCTAGGAACACACAATGCATGGCCCGGGGAGAGAGTTTATGCCTAAAGAAGTTGTGAACAAAGCAGACACACCCACAGACATGTAAGGGAAGATGAGTGATGGGTTTATGTTGTGACAAAAGGTCAATGGGGACTGGTTTTGTAAGATGAGAGATGGCATTCTATTAATAAGATAACAAGCAATTAGCACAGCTTCGAGCCAATAGGACTAGGGAACATGCATGCTAAATAGAAGTTAGCGGATCACCACAAGAAGGTGATGATTTTTTCGTACAACTACACCATTTTGTTGGGGTGTAAAAGGACAAAACAGTTGAGAGTCTATACCATGCTCTTGTAAAAAGGTAAGAAAGAATTGTGACAAGTATTCCCCCCCATTATCACTCCGTAAAACCTGAATCTTGCACCCAAATTGAGTGTCAACCCACTGGTAAAAAGTGCAGAAATGTTAAAGGACTTCTGATTTGCGAATCATCAATAAATGTGACAAAATAATGAAAACCAGTGTGAGATAGAGTAGGAGATTGCCAAACATCAGTGTATAAGCGAAAATAAAGTAGATGGATTTTTATTGAGAGATGGAGGAAAAGAAACTCTACTATGCTTGCCGTATTGGCAATGTTGACACTCAAAATGACTAAATCATAAACTCGGAACAAGCTGTTTCAAAACAGAATCTGCAGGATGCCACAGCCACACATCTAAAGAGGAAGAGGTTGAGCATGCCTCCGAGTTGCTAGAGTGAGAGTCGAGAAGCTATAGGTCACCCGCTTAACGACCACCACCCAACACCTGCTTTGTGGTCAAATCCTGGAAAACAAAGTAAAAATCAAATAAAGTGACTATTCAAATGTTTAGTCAAAGCACTAACAAATAATAATTTGCGAGATAAATTGGGAACATGAAAAACAGATGAAAGGTCCAAAGTAGGAGTAAGGGGAACAATCCCTTTCCCAACAATATCAGTATAAGAACCATTGGCCAATTTAACCTTACCACATGAAACAGGGGAAAGAGAAGAAAACATGGTGTACATACCAGCCATATGGTCAGTAGCACCAGAATTGACAATCCAGGAATGATGAGAGACATGATGTGGAGAGGACTCAGTACTTGGGGTAGAGGAGACATCATTAGAAACCTCGGAGGGTTGAAAGTGCTCCAGTCGTTGCAACAATACGTTAAAGTCTTGTCTCGTCATTAGGGCACTATTAGTAACCACATCAGAAGCAACAGGAGATGCAACGGAGAGATTAGCTTGCTTCAGCCTACCATGAAGTTTGCAGCAGGAATCGGCATAATGGCTTTTCATCTTGCAATAAGTACAAAAATGAGCACCCTTCACCCGTGGGGCTTTGGTGTCCCTACGAGTGCCGAAAGATGAATCCTTGCCATGAGAAGCAGGAGCCCCATGAGTGGAAGACGGCACTGAGGAATGAGTGGTGATCAACGCAGATTGTTCAGCCGGTAAAGGAGTCAAAACAAGGCGACGCCTGTCATCTCGAAGTGTAGTGCAGAGTAGACCTAATTCAGTGAGGGACGAGATCGTTGCCCAAGCAGTTGGGCTTGTATAGGCTCAAATTCTTGATTCAGTCCAACCAATAACTTAAATGTCCATCGCCGAGCAACCAACTGCCTATAGATAACAGTATCACCAGGGCGCTCAAAAGTGACAAATTCAAGTTGATCCAACTCTAACCAACAGGTTTGCAGTTTGGAATAATACTAAATCAATGATAACTCCCCCTGTCGCAGATGAGATGTTGTATGATAGAGCTCGTATAAGCGGGCTAAATTGTCACCATCAGAATAGAGGGCTTTAACTGTGCCTCAAACATACTTGGCAATCGGAAGAGTATAAACAGTGCCACGGACTTGACCAAGGAATTATTAGCTTTCCAAGGTCGGTATGAGGGACTATCCTTGGCAGGTTCTATGATAGTGTCATCAATATAGTCGGACAATTGCTTGACTTCAAGAAACATTTTGACAGAGTGAGACCATTAGAAGTAATTTGTCTCGTCCAACAAAAAGGTGGTGATCTAGCCAATATGAGTGGACCCAAAGGAGGTCATATTGATAATAGAATCGGTAGTAGAAGATACGGTAGAAGATCCAATAGAAGATCCAAGAGTCCATGATGTAGAAGTAGTAATCAAATCAAAGTACTGGAGAAGCAAATAAAGGCCAAAAACTTGACCCAAACCTTAAGATTCTAAAGTCGATCTGTGAAGAAGTAGGAACAATGGACCCCTACACAACACCAACCGAAGCAAAAAACCACACCAAGTGTCCACACAACACCAATCTGCAGCAAATATCCAAACTGCATAAGAAATCCAGCAAAGGGATGTACTACAGCAACTAAAAAGGGACCAAAAATGGGCCCCACCGAGATGGTAACCCTAGCAACTCCAAATGGACGGAAAGAGAAGGTAGGGGTGACTGTGGTGGTGCAGATCATAGGTGAAATAGGGCTGAATCCTCACAGATCTGCAGAAAAATACCCAAAATCTGGGAAAACTGGCATCCCAGGCAACAATGGCGAGAATGCAGTTATGTGGGTCCCACCGTTGATCAAAGGTGGCACAACCAGGTGGGATTGAAACCAGGGGCAAGGGCGACTATAGTAGTGGAGGATCGAACTACAACAGTGCCTTGAGCCAACTGATCTAAACAAAAACCGAAACAGCTGCACGAGTCCCTCGTAGGAATTAAAAAAAAATTCAGATACGTGAATAGTAGCGGAAGAGCAAGTCTAAAGAGGGACGATCTGCTATAGAGGTACAATGAATTCGAAAGAAAACTTCAGAAATCTTTCTAACTCGATGCCATGTAGAAAAGTACATTTAAGAAAAGAAAGAAAAGATAATGGAGAACAAATTCTCAATGTATTGTATTGAATGTATAGAACCAACCATAAGGGTTACAAGTATAAATAATAAACAAAGGAGCCAATCATGTGGCTAATGATGGAAAGAAAATGAATGACTAATTACAATCAATCATACAGAGATTCAGTTGACTTTCCAGAATTGGAAGATTTTGGTCAACTGCGTTGCAGACGTGGGTCCCACAACACCTTATGTGTCCTTACATGGGGGTCCCACGACAATCAACTCATTTGGGGATAAAAAAAAAAATAAGACATGCTAAGAAGTTCTACATATGGCCAAGGTCACAGTAGATGTTTCTCAATGAAAAAAAGACAACAGACTATAATTCCAACGCGGGCTTGACCTGAATTAAATAGGCCAAGAAACTTAAGATTTTAATTAGCAAGGTGCAAAAGCATTAATCATGATAAGTTATATTGCCAAGAAGTGCATTTCTCAAAAAATATCTTAACAAATGGCCACATCTATCTCTAAGATCCAATTAGAAGTCCTTCAACAACAGATCACACATATAAGGAATCAAGGGTGAAAGTTCCCTTGGGTGCTAGAACAAGGACCGAGATTGTCCCTAGAGGGGGTGATGAATAGGACAATCCCCAATTTTTATGGTCTTCACAAATTTCTTGATTAATTAACAAATTTGCAGTGGATTAATAATGTTAATCAAGAGAGATTGGTTGTGAGATCAAAAGTGTGCACAATTATAAGAACAATCACACAAGTAAATATCAACACCCACAAGACCAATTTATAGTGGTTCGGTTAAACAACCTACATCCACTCTAAAGACTCACCCACCCTTAGGTTATCCCGAATTCACTATGTGGGGACTTACACCCTCACAAATAGAGTAGGACTTCCACCGTACTCAATTGGTTGGGAATTCCACCAACCACATGTGCTAGAGACAACGCTCTAGATTTTTTATAGTGGTTCCGGAGCCAAGCCTCCTTAATCCACTTGTCCTAAATTTTGAAAGGTTTGACCAACCCAAGGTCTACTTCCTTATCCCTATACTTTTTATTGTAACACCCCGGATTTTCAAGTTATCAATATATGTGAAATTTGCCCATTTAATTTGTGAATTATTGGATATGGACCTTACATGGGTAAGTTGTTGGGTCAAATGCCCAATTAAGACCCAACGAATGGTTGTTATGTTTCAATTGAATTAAATGGGTGAGATTGATTTAATTGGGTCAAAATGTCCAATTGGGACCCAATGGGTCGTGGTGGACTTGGTTGACCACAAAGTGAGTTCAAGTTTAAATTAAGTAGGGCTAAATTAAATTGGAAATGGAATCAAGGAGTTGAGTTGATTTTAAATGAGTTAAATTAAAGGGGTGAGTTGAGTTAAAGAGTGAGTGGAGTGTGAAGATGAAGGTGTTTTGTTGTTTCAAAAACCAAGTCAAGGCATGCACGTTGAACTGGGAGTTTCATCTCATGGGATGAAACTCCAATATGGAGCATCAATGGGAGGTGGCGGTTTTATTATTGTTACACAATCCAAGTCAAGGCATACACATTGGAATGGGAGTTTCATCTCATGGGATGAAACTCCAAAATGGATCATCAATGAGAGAAGGACCGTTTTTGTGTTGTTACACAATTCAAACCAAGGCCACACGTTGGGAGATGGGAGTTTCATCTCATGGATGAAACCCCCAAATGGGTCATTAATGAGAGAGGTGGCGGTTCTATGGAGGTTACACAAGGTCACACCGTTGGAGACATGGGTGTTTCATCTCATGGATAAAACCCCCAAATGAAACATAAAGGAGGGAGGTAAATGGGCATGGGAGTTACAAAGGGGTGCCACCAAGGGACACCACCTTTGGGCCAACTCTCATTAACCAAGAAAAGGGTTTTGTTTCAAGTCACACTCTCCCTCTCCCTCTTGGTCGAATCACTCTCAAGGCAAGAACACTTAGAGAATTTCCATCTCATTCTCTCTCCCTCTCATACAAGGCCGACCACCCTCAAGAAAAGGCCTTGGAGTATTTTCTATCCCAAGCTTCTCTCTCTCTCGCTCAAACCTATATCTCTTGGCCGAACCACTCCAAGGGATTTCATCAAGATCAATCTCGGCTAAAGAGCAAGAAGGAGGGAAGAAGAGGCTAAGGAAGGAAAGGAGCAAGGAGTGAAAAAAACTGGAGAAGTCGCGGAATCGGTAAGTGCTCGATAAGATTTTATAAATAAGGAAAAATGGTCAAGGACATGGTTCGGCCATTACATGGCTAAGATGCTAAGCATGAACCATGTATGAAATAGATGGATGATCAAGGATCATAGTTTGGCCCTTGCAAGGCCAAACCCTAAATTGTACATAAAAGAACCATAAAGGAATATGAACATGGTTACATGATTTTCAAGAGGGAGGGATGGATGAGGTTCGGCCATGATGTATGGCCGAACCCCATCAAAAGATCAATCTTAAATGTATGAATTTATGAAGGGAAATGATGAACCATAGGGTTCGGCCATGTTGTATGGCCAAACCCCATGGAAAGGATATTAGTGAATTATAATGGATTTAAAGGATGGAAAATTATAGATGAATGTTTATGTTGTTAAAAGGTTTTAAAGGGTTTAAATGGATGTATCATTTAGTTTAATGGAAATAAGGAACCATAGGGTTCGGCCATGTTGTATGGCCGAACCCCATGGAAGAATATCATTGGTTTGGATGGTTTTTGAAGGATGAAAACCATGGAAGTTGGTCAATGATCTTAATAGGTTTTTAAAAGGATCAACCATGGAGGGACTTGTTTATGAACTTAAGATGGTAAATTAATCTAATGGAGAACATGGAAATAAGGCATTATGGGTTCGGCCATGGTGTATGGCTGAACCCCATGAAGCATTTTTATGGGTCATTCATGGACTTATCATGTCTAAATGAATGAAATGTTTAGCCATGGAAAGATTAATGGCAAAGTTGTAAATATAGGCAAAAATGAAAGATCATGGGTTCAGGCATAGTGTATGGCAGAACTCCATGAGGAATGTTTTCTAAGGACTAAGGGCACAAAACCAAGGAAGTGAGGTTCGGCCATGTTGTATGGCCGAACCCCACTAAGGAATTTTTATGGACTTAGGGTTTTATGTATGTTAGATGATTAATGTATGTATGATTAGATTAATGAATTAAAGGTGAAATGATCTTGGACTTAAGTTAAAGGATCAAAGGACTCAAAAGAGGAACTAAAACCAAGTGGGTGAGGTTCGGCCATGTTGTATAGCCGAACCCCACCAAGACATGTTAATGGACTTGGACATTATTGTAAATCAAATGGGACATGGGATTGATTGGTTGGCATGTTATAAGGTAACGGGACTTCACAAGGGCTGTACGATCATGAACGGTTTCCGGACGAAAGCGCAAGAACACTTTAGTGGTCTTTGGTAGGATTCTACCTCTTTGAAACCATGGGTTATGTATGATGGTTTTAATTCTTATTTTGATGGTTTATGTTGTAAAAATAATATGTTTCAAATATGTGGTTTTAATGCTATGATTATACTATTACATAGCATGTGGACATATGCATCTCATACATGGCATGGGAGGGATGTTTGTAACCGGAGGCCACGCTCCGTCGAGGCGTCCGTAAGGCATTCGTGGGAAGACCTTGATGTGCATTATCCATCAAGAAGTAACATGTGTTTGTGATGGGTGGGATTCATTGCATACAACACCATGGCATGGCATTGTTTTACATGGTTTTTTGATACTATGTTATTATATATGATTTGTACTAACCATGTGTTAGCGCTACTTGGAATACCTACTGGGCAAGTTGTCTAACGCCCTACTTCTACCCTAGTGGATGACACAGGAAATGAAGGGAATGATGAACGTGATAGGAACCAAGCATAGGAGCTTGGATGCCTTTAAGTTATATTTTGTTTAAGTTATTCATGGACTATGTATTTGAATAGCTAGCATTTGGGATTGTAATAACGTAGATATATTTGCTATGGTTTGGATGGTTGATTTTGGATATTTAACTTAAGGCAAATATTATTAAGTGTTGGACTACTTTGCTATCTAAAATGAAATAGGATTGTTATTCTACTGTAATTCCGCAATTATAATTATTCCGCATGTTAACTTGAGTACGTGTGAACCATTTTTGTGGACTTGGTCTACGCACACGTATAGTTGGCCAGTTAAGGGTCGGACTTTAGAAGTTCGGACTTAGCTCGCGTCATGACGTCCCGCTCTCTTTCACCCTTCTATTCGAAGAAAAAAAATAGACTCTGATTTTCGGAAAGCGAGTGAAAAAGGGCAGGGCGTTACATTTATAGTGGTTCCAGCTTCCTTGCCTTAGTCCACTTCACAAGATGAGTTATAAAATAAAATCACTAAGAAGCACTTGCCTTTGTATGAGCTCACTTGTAGAAGTATGCTTCTTGAGGATGCTCTCCCAATGTGATGTCGACGATGTTGAAGATGTGTCTTGTGTATTATCAATCACAATCTATGGGAGGTCTCTAGGATTTAGATGTGCCAATGGATTCCTAGATCTATATTTATTTCTCTCTCTCTCTTAATCACAATCAAGAAGATTGGCTATTTGATTCACAAAATGTAGGTGCATCGAGAGGAGGTGGGGAGATACTTGGGAGTGCATACCTCTATGAATGCCTTAGAGTATTTTTAGATTCAATGCTCCAACCCAACTCAAAGGAGTTTGGAGTATATATAGGCATACAAATGAATCTCGGGTAAAACACAGGCGATGGGTCGTGCATATAACCGTTGAGAAATGTGACTGTTGTGCTCTAACGGGCAGAAAACGGTAAAAAAACAGCCACATGCGATTGTTCGATCTCACGACTAGTCGTGCTCACAATCGGTCGTGCTGATTGTTTTCAGCAAAAATGCTCTCAACTATAATGGCCATATCTTGGGCTCCCGAACTACGTTTTGAGTGTTCTTGGGCTCTATGAAAAGGTCTTTCAATGCTCTATCCAACCATGGTGGTCTTGACAGTAGATTTCTGCATTTGGTTGGTCGAAAGAGTCGCCCAAGTCATGACATTTTCACACTCAACATTTTTCCTAAGATTTGTTCATGGATGCTCCAAGTCTTTGGTCCATTTCCCCTAGGCATGCTTATGATTTACCAATAAGTGTTCTAAGCCTAGGAAGTGTCTCTGTCACCAATGGGTCGACAGCCATGGCACCGAGGGGTCGATCCATACGAGAGTCTTGGTCTGGGACAACACTTTGCAGATAGAGTTCAAGTCCCGAAACTTATCCTGCCCAGAACGACTTGTCGTCCCCACCGAGGGGTTGGTCCTGGTACTCTCGACCGGTATGTCTACCGACGAGTCTGTGTTCCCGAGAGCACCCCTTTGAACTCTAAGACCCAGAACTCACCTTGTTCAGATCGAGGAGTCGATGACCACAATGTGTCGATAAACTTATCACCGAGGGGTCGGTGCATACGAGACTTTCGATCAGAGGCATACCCAGAATGACAGTTCTATGATCCAGAACCTCTCAATCTAGCCGACCAGTCTATGACCACAATGGGTTGATCCTGTCTCCACCAATGGGCCAATGAGAACGACTGGTCGTGCTGACAGTGAAACTAAATACATATTTCCAAGTTGAGATCCAATTCACTGTCAAGCAACCTCTAGGCTTGTTTGTCCATTACCAACATATTCAACTAAGCCTAGGCAAGGTCATCCTAAGGTGTTGGGTTTCCCCTAAAGTCATCTATGGCCAAATTACTCAAAGGCCAAAGTCAGAATTTCAAATCCATGGGCCAAAGATCCACTCCAATTGGGCCAAGCTATGCTCCACAGGCCAGGCATTGGGCGACAGGGGTTGAGTTTATCGTCAGAAATTGTAAATAATTTCATGTAATCCTTTGGAGGGTGGTTTCTTTTGTATGGGTTTCCCTTCTTAGGATGCCAGGCAATCTATGCCTGCTTTTTTTAGTCTCTTGCTTGTTTGGTTTCTCTTTTTGTAATTAATGAAGTTACCATTCAAAAAAAAATCATTCAATAGAAACTTCACAAGCTCTTAATCCAATCAAAGAAAAAGACACCTAAGTCAGGTAGGTCAGCACCAATGAAGCAAGGATACTTCGAAATCCTTAAAGTACCAATGTCTGGTGCGTATCCGGCCCGGATACGGCTCGGATATGTGTCGGATACGTATCCAATTAATTAAAAAATATTTTAATTATGGATACACCCTGGATATGCGTATGTGGGGCAGGATACGGCAACAAATACAGAGGGATATGGCCGAGACACGGCCGAGACAAGAGGCACGGGATACGCCTCGTGCTAAAGATAAAAAGGGGAAAAACCGAAAGAAAATATAAACCCTATCTTCCGTCTCTCCCACTTCCACGGTTCCACCTACCCTCTCGGTTTCTCCGGCTCTCCTCTGCTCTCGCTCTCTACTGCAACTCTTCTCTTCTCCAAGCCTTCGCATCCAAGTATGCTTTTCTTCTACTTCTTCTTCTTCTTTTTCTTCTTCTTCTTCATCTTCTCTTCTTCTTCTTCTTCTTCTATCCTCTGTCTTCTTCTTCTTCTTCCCCTGTTCTTCATCTTCTTCGTCTCCTTCTTCCTCTGCTCTTCGTCTTCTTCTTGTTCTCTTCTCTCCTTCGACTTCTTCTTCCTCTGTTCTTTGTCTTCTTCTTTTCTTCGTCTTCTTCTTGTTCTCTTCTTCTCTCCTTCGTCTTCTTCTTCTTTATTTATATTTTTTGGTAATGTTAAATTGTATGTTAATCTGGCATTGCAATAGTTGTTTTCTATATATGGCTTGGATTTATTTTAAGGACTTTACAATTGAAGCAAGTTATCTAGAATCTGATTTTGTAGAATCCTTTTTCTAGAATTTATGATGACTGATATATAAATAATTTTATCTTTTTAATAAGGGGTTCTTGAGAAAAACAAAAAAGAAGAAAAGAGAATGTCTATTACTTTGAGAAATATTTTATAAAATTTAATTTTAATTTTATGCATCTAGATAGATTTAAAAGCATAAGGTAGAGACTAGAGAGGTCAACAATATGTAGGTTAGGTTTGGTATACTTTTTTTTTGTTGGAGTAGAAAAGCAAGCAAAGGGTGACATGTAAAGGAGAAATCAGAAATGTGAATGGAAGGGGGGGTGAGTTTATTTAATTTAATTAATAATATATGCTATAGATGGGTTTTATACACAAGTAATTTGTAAGTTTGGTGGAGGTTGGACCTTGAATTATTCTTAAATATCCTTAGCAGAAGAGGATACCTCAACATACAGTTATGAATTATTCAAATACATCTTTGATTCAATATAATTCCAAATTCAAATCCTGCTATGAATTATTCAAATACATCTATGAATTCCATTCTCAATATAAGCTTAGCCCATTTATTAAATAAAAACACTAGTTTGCTGACCTCAATCCATACCCTTTAATGCACTATTGACATTTTGTTTTTGTTTTTTCTTGTCTATGTTTGCCGTTCAGCCTGTTTGTGAATTGAAATGGCTATTGGTGTTGAGGGCAGTGGTAGTAGTAGGTATGGTTCATCTAGTAGTGCTACATCTACAAGTAGATTTTGTTCTTCACTGGCTACGGATGACCATTGTCCTCTTTGGTCATATGTTACAATATTACAAAGTAGAGATCCGACTCTTGGAGGTGGAAATAGGAAGTGGAAGTGTAATTTCTATAATCAGGATTTCAACGGTTCATACTCTAGGATTAAGGCTCATCTATTGAGACAAATTGGCAAAGGGATTCAAATGTGTCCTTCTGTGACTGGAGATTTATTTAAGGAAACTCTTCAAAGTTGTTTCTGAAGCTGAAGAGAGGTCTATACCAAAAAATGTTCCCTTACCCAATCGTTCAATTGCAACTCATATGACCTCAGCATCAACTAGTGAGGGGGAAAAAAGACGAGTTGGAGGTACAAGTGCTTTAGAACAAGTATTTAAAAATGATGCTAGAGATCGGCTTACAAGTGAAATTGCTAGAATGTTTTATTCAAGTGGTTTGTCATTTTACTCTGCTAGAAATCCCTATTATCTTAATTCATATACTTTTTCTGCCAACAATCAAATACCTGGGTATGTTCCTCCTGGTTATAATCCTTTGAGAACCACACTTTTACAAAAGGAGAGGCAAACATTGAAAGGTTGCTCCAACCAATCAAAGGAACTTGGCATGAGAAGGGGATGAGCCTAGTTAGTGATGGGTGGAGTGATGCACAAAGGAGGTCGTTAATCAATTTCATGGCTGCATCTGAGGGAGGCCTCATTTTCTTGAAAGTTGTTAATGGGTCAAAAGAGTATAAAGATAAGCACTACATTGCCAAATTGATGATAGACACAATTCGTGAGATTGGGTCAGAGAATGTGGTGCAAATTGTGACTGATAATGCTCATGTATGTAAGGCAGTGTGGTTACTTGTTAAAGGTCATTACCCTCACATATTTTGGACTCCTTGTGTGGTGCACACATTAAATCTTGCACTAAAAAATATATGTGCAGCAAAAAAATATAGAAAGGAATGAGAATGTTTTTGTTGAATACCATTGGATTATTCAAGTTTCAGATGATGCATTTTTTATTCGCAACTTCATTATGAATCATTATATGAGATTGGCTATTTTTAATTCCTTTGTACCATTGAAATTGCTTGCTGTGGCCGAGACACGATTTGCTTTTACCGTTGTGATGTTGAAGAGATTGAAGTTTATCAAGCGTGGCCTTCAGAACATGGTCATTAGTGAGGAATGGAATGCCTACAAGGAGGATGATGTCGAAAAGGCTCAAGCTTTGAAAGAGATGGTTTTAAATGATATATGGTGGGACAAGGTTGACTATATTCTTTCTTTTACACGCCCAATCTATGAGATGCTCAGGTTGTGCAACACGGATAAGCCGATCCTTCATTTGGTTTATGATATGTGGGATTCAATGATAGAGCAAGTGAAGGCGGCGATATATGGCCATGAGTTGAAGGAGCTAGATGAGCAGTCTACTTTTTATGATGTGGTGTATGACTAAAAGTTGATCGATTGACTAAAAGTTGCACACCACTACATTGCATGGCTCATTCTTTGAATCCAAGGTAATTTATCTATTTCGATTATTTTTTTAGATTTTGAACTTCATGTTTTACAAACTACTATTATGTTTTTCTAACCTATAGGTACTATAATAGTGAATGGCTTACTCAAGCTCCGAATAGGGTTGTACCATATAGGGATGCAAAGATATCTGATGAGAGAAACAAATGTTTGAGGAGGTATTTCACTAATGTAAATGAGAGGAAAGCTGACAGAATATGCAAGATTCTCAAGAGCTACTGATGTATTTGGGTCCTTTGATTGTTTACAAGACAGATGGGACTTGGATCCAAAAACATGGTGGGTGACTTATGGAACTTCTATACCAAGACTGCAAACGATGGCTCTTAAGCTTCTTGTACAACCATGTTCATCATCGTGTTGTGAGAGGAATTGGAGCACCTACTCATTCATCCACTCCATGAAAAGAAACAAGATACATCCTAAAAGGGCTGAAGATTTGGTGTTCATACATACAAATCTTCGTCTTTTGTCAAGGAAGAATGAAGACTATGTAGAAGGACCAAATAGGATGTGGGACATTGGGGGAGATCAATGGGATCAATTTGACGGAGCTGGAGTTTTAGAGGTTGCAAGTTTATCTCTTGATGAACCAGATATAGAGGATGATGTTTTTACTGATGCCAATAAAGGAAATGAAGAGATTGAAACATTCAATCAGATTTTGTAATAAGTAATAACAATATAACATGTATTTTGTGAGTGACTTATATTTCTTATCATGTACTTCGTAATTTAGTATTTGTTGAAATGTTGACTCTTTTTATCTCATAATAGAATTTATGATTTTTTTTATAAATGTTTGAATTTAATATATATATATATATATATATATATATAATTTTTTAATTCGGCACATCCCACCGTACTTGTATCCTAGTTTTTCAAAATTTGTCGTATCCCCGTATCAGATACGTGTCGTATCCGATACGCATACCCGTATCGGTGCTTCATTGGTGAGCACTTCATGTCCATCAGATCTTGTATATCAAAATTAGGGTTCCATAACTACAGTTTAGCAAGCTAATTCTGTAGTAGGTTGTTCCTCTTGTGGGACTTGCTCTACATGTAGACCTCTACATCATACATCCATGCATTTAACTAGTCCAAGTAATCAAACTAAATATTAGCTAGAACATAAATCTCTCATTCTTAAACTCAAAAGTAGTAAGAATAATTGACTTAAACATTACCTTCACTATCCTCATCTTTTTGACCACCCGATTTTGAAACGGTTTATTGAGACACGCATTCCCACATTTGCAACTTAGAGAGCAACTGGAGAAAAGCATCCTGGAGAAGTACAAAAGGCTTTAAGAGCATGTATATTTCCAAGACTAGCATAAACATCTAAAATGAACTTCAAGGATTTTCACAACCATGCACACACACACAAACAAGTGCGCATGCATACACACAATTTTAATAGGTAATCGTCATTCCTAAGAAACCCAACAGTAACATCTAAATTCCATTCTTGATTATTGTTGTCAATTACTCAAGTCACATTAAGTTCATATAAGATAGAGGGCAAAAAATCTAAAAGGAGAAGAAGGCATCACTTACCCACAATGGCAATCTCTACCACACACAATGGATGAACCAGATGAAGGGCTACAAGAGCAGAATATGCCATCATCTTCAATACGCCTTCTAACCTTTTTTGTGCGATACACATCTTCAAGGAATCAATTTCAACAAAAAAATTTAACCATCAAGAAAAAGAATTTTAGTGTTGTAGTGTAGTCTTAAAATTTTAAACGTTCATTAAAAAAATTAAGATTATTTAAAAAGTTACAGAGATGCCAAATTAAGCAAAAACTCTTTGGTTCATCTATCTCATTTCATTATCCCTTTCTAGATATGGATCCAAAAGTTTAAGTTCTCTTTTTCCTTTCACCTTTTCTTTTTCCTTTCTTTAGGTTTCTATGAAACAATTCCCAAAGTTTTCACATAAAATTGACAAGCGAAGATTGAAATTTGTGAAACTGATTCTGAAATCAAGATCAATTTTGATGCAGGGCAACTAATATGGTGACCCTAAATGCCTAAATGGTTCCCTAAAAATTAAAAGAGGATGAAAATAATGCATACTAAACTAAATGTAGGCTGAAATTAAAATTAAAATTAACAAACTAACAATCAAATAATATGATGAGTTGCAGATAATAAAGAAATCCAGAAATTCAATGTAACTAATTAAATAATAATCCACACACAGCGGGATTCCTCAAGAGGCTAAGGGCAAAGAGGTAAAAGGGGATAAGAATAAAAGGGAAAAGGGAGATGTATTAGGGCTTCACGATTGCAATAAAGCTCATTTTTCTCACCTCCGGCGGATGAAGGGGAAGGAGAAGACCAGGGCAAGACAATGGGAGGGATTATGGGATCGAGCAGTGACGGAAAGGGAGAGGAAGTTGTGGAGGTTTGGTAAGGATTTGGCTGGCTGTAAGGAAGAAGGGGACAGATTTTGGGTTCGGAAAATCTGGCTCTAAGGAAGAAGGGGACAAATTTTGGGTTCGGAAAATCTGGCTCTAAGGAAGAAGGGGACAGATTTTCAGAAAATCAAAAGAAAACAACGAAGATGGGATGAAGAAGAGAAGAAGAAGAAGTACCTGAAGAAGAATGACCTCACACCAAGGCCTCACGCCAAGCCTCTCACTCAAGGAATCACTCCCACAATCTGAAAATCGCACCTTACACAGGTATCTTGCGAAAATCTCAATCTTTATTCATCAAAATCATGTTCTATAATGCTTGCAAGAGAGGGCTTTTGTAAGAGATACCCTCTTAAATAAAGAAACTCCTAAAAATAGCTTAAAACAAAAATAAACTCACTGAAAATAGAAAATCCTAATTTCTAATTACTAAAAACCCTATCTAAAAATAAAACACGAAAATAGCAACAATCTGAAAATGGTAGGTGTTGAGATGCACCGCATCAATCTCCCCATCTGAAAAAGAACTCGACCTCGAATTCGAATAGATGAGAAGACACAAATCGTCCCACGCACGCGTCATCCTAAGGTAGGGTCTTCAAAATGCAAACACGTGCACGTGAGGCCTTCAAATGTCATCCAATTGAGTCATCATCAAGTCACAATATTGCTGGAGTGGCTTTCTTCCGTCGTCGCTGGGATGCTTGGACATATGAACTGTCACTGGGGTCAACACACTCTAAATGAGAAGAAGGGCCTCTGGCGATACAAAGCTGTGGTATCTCTCCAGAAGAGTCGGATCCTGTCGCTGAAGTTCATTTGTTGTCAACAATGTGAATTCTGTCTTCGGCTGGCGTGTGGGAATCACTTTCTCATTCAGTATAAACTCTACCTTCTCTCTCTTGGGTGATAGGGAAGGCTTTGTAGGTTCAGGCAAGGATTAAGAAATGGGCTAGGTAAAACAATATGTGGGTCATGATGAGGCTCATATGACGTGGAGTGGAGTGGTAAAGCTACTGGGTCATGAAATGGTGTAGGGTAGGATAGGGAATGCACACTGGGTCCAATTTGCCTCAAGATTCCTTGTGGGAATCGTTCAGGCCTCATGTGGATCGTCATAAAATCACCCACATCGACATCCTAGAATTTACAATAAGAATCTGCAGCAAGCTCATACTGTTCATTGCATGTATTAATTTCACTTTTAATTTCAGCATGCAATGTATGTGTGTGGTGCAAATGCAGACGCAGACTCAGACAACTTAGGCGACACTGGAACTGGACTAGGGTGATATGGGAACACATCTAACCAACCCAAAGGGATATTCATCGAAATCATCAATGCCCTCATCACTTTCAGGATGTTCGCCTACATATAACAATTCATTCTCAACGTCCTGATCAGTCTTTTCATTGGACTGTTTTTCCAACACGAGTTTTTTCCTTATTCCGATTCTTGGTAAGACATTCGTGAGCGAAATGCCCATGACTATGACAGTTGTAACATTTGGTTCCTTGTTTAGAAGAACTCACACCAGAAGCTCCTTTAACACTTAAATCCTTGTTTTGAAATGGGGCATTAGTGGTTGACTTGGCTTGACTCACCGTATTTTGCCAAGCTCCTGGCGGAGCGGGCTCAAAGTTGACACCACGGAGGTCTGACTGCCTTGGAGGATGTAATTTCAGGTAGTCCTCATATTCATGTACAACTTGATATGCTTCATCCAAAGTGACAACATGACGCAAAATGAGCTCACGCTGGAACTCCGGACGAAGACCTAATTTGAACCTAGAGAGGGTCTGGCTGGGGTCCTCCTCAATGTCGCTTCACATGAAATACTCGTCAAACTTAGTGATATACTTACTAACAGTCTGACTTCCTTGGCTCAAAGAATTCCACTGATCAAGGAGTCTATCCCAATACCTGTGGGGAACATATTTTTCCTTCAAAACTTCTTTCATCTCATCCCACGATAAGTTTAAGGGGCCATCTCCTGCTCTCCTCATCTTTTATTCCGCAGTGGTCCAGAAGAGCCTAGCTGGTCCCACCAATTTCATCTTGGCGAAACGGATCTTACGGACCTCAGACATGTTATGCCACTCAAAATAGTGGTCCATGTCCGACAACCAGTCTATAAAAACCTTCGGATCTAGATGTCCGTCATACTGGGGGCTTCTACGTGGACATTCTTCAAGGTACGCTCATCGTCCTCGATAGGTTCTCGTTGCCTGTGTGGCTGTTGGAATCTACCACGACCAATTCTACAGCCTCGATGGTTTCTATTCCTAAGATTCTTATTATGGTCATTATCTGATTCACTCTCATCGGTCCTAGGGGTTTCTAAAACTGCAACTCTGGTTGTAAGGGTGGCAACATCAGTTCTAATATCCTCTAGGGTCTTCTGCATTTCGTTCAACTCAGCGGTCAACTGGGCGGTCAGTTGGTTGAGCCAAGTTGGGAGTTGTTCTCCTGACATATCTTTAGAGTCTGATTGGTAACTAACCCTGCTTCTAGTGGTCATGTACCGAAACACACTAAATGATGTGACTTAACTCTAAATGTCATGAATGAAAGAAACAAAGTGATGCAAATTTTTTTTTTAATTTTTTAAATTAATTAATTAAAAAAAAATTAAATGCGACCTAAGATCTGGAAAGTTAAAAAACTCTCCTAACCTAGGCTACTGATACCAAATTTGATGCAGGACAACTAATAGGATGACCCTAAATGCCTAAATGGTTCTCTAAAAATTAAAAGGGGATGAAAATAATGCACCATAAACTAAATATAGGCTGAAATTAAAATTAAAATTAACAAACTAACAATCAAATAATATGATGAGTTGCAGATAATAAAGAAATCCAGAAATTCAATGTAATTAATTAAATAATAATCCACACGCGGCGGGATTCCTCAAGAGGCTAAGGGCAAAGGGGTAAAAGGGGATAAGAATAAAAGGGAAAAGGGAGATGTATTAAGGCTTCACGATTGCAATAAAGCTCCTTTTTCTCAGTTGAGGCGGAAGAAGGGGAAAGAGAAGACCACGGCAAGACAATGGGAGGGATTATGGGATTGGGCAGTGATGAAAAGGGAGAGGAAGCTGTGGAGATTTGGTAAGGGTTTGGCTGGCTGTAAGGAAGAAGGGGACAGATTTTGGGCTTGGAAAATCAAAAGAAAACGACGAAGATCGGATGAAGAAGAGAAGAAGAAGTACCTGAAGAAGTATGGCCTTACACCAAGGCCTCACGCCAAGCCTCTCGCTTAAGGAATCACTCCCACAATCTGAATCGCACCTTACACGGGTATCTTGCTAAAATCTCAATCTTTATTCATCAAAGTCGTGTTCTATAATGCTTACAAGAGAGGGGTTTTATAAGAGATACCCTCTTAATTAAAGAAACTCCTAAAAATAGGTTAAAACGAAAATAAACTCACTAAAAATAGAAAATCTTAATTTCTAATTACTAAAAACCCTATCCAAAAATAAAATATGAAAATAGCAACAATCTGAAAATAGAAGGTGCTGAGATGCACCGCATCAAATTTCCCAAAAGATCGGCTTTAGTATCGTAACTTTTGACTTCTTGTTCATATACTCATGCTTAAATAACAAATGTGTAATTTTTATCTAAAAAAAATAAAATTTCCAAGATAGTTCATCATTCAACATAGTTAACAAGATAGTTCATCATTCAACATAATTAGCTCATAAATAACCATAAGGACCATAAAATGTTATCGAACGGGATAAATTTCTAAATCATTGAAATAGAGATATGTACAACAAAAAAGGGAAAAAATGGAAACTTCTGAATGCCAGTGATAGTTGTAAACACATTGTGCTTCTAAAGAAAATTCAAACCAAAGACCATCTCAGGACCATCAAGTACTCCATGGAAAGGATACTGCGCTTTATAAATGTGTAAGGCAAAGGCTTTGATTTGTTTAACCAATCTGGAAGTTGAAACTCAACAGCACTCCCATGCTCAAGTTTCTGTAACATTTTGTTGAATATGTCTTCGGTACTGCTATTCGCAAGATTCTGACTGAACAAGAAATGTAAAATGGGATAAGGAAACAACAAAAGAAATTAATAACGACGAAAAAGCTCAACCAATTACAGGAGATTATATGACAAACAAAAAAAATCATACAGGTGCAGCATTTAATAACCAATACCACTCATCGATGGGTTCAATGCTCGCTGCAGCAGTTCCACACAATGGAGATCATTAGGGTTGCAATTGTAATCCAAGTGGATGGGTCAGGTTAAGAGCTTAATCTTAGCCACCGATATTAATTTAGGTTACTACTTTTTTTACCCAACCCATATTTTGGCACTCTCCTAACCTACCCATAACCCAACCCATGTTAATTTGGGCTAGCTAACTCGGGTCAGGTTAAATCAGGTCACAAGTCAACCCATATAATTAAGTAGATAATTCGGTCTAAATATATATTGTATTGGTATGATTCAATTAAAGAGACATCTCTAAAAAATAATCTTCACCACTAAAACATAATCACCATAAAGACTAAAGAGTTAAGTCTAAAAAATAATCAAATAGAGAGATAAAAACTGAGTGTGCATTTATATATATAGAATTCAGATAATTTGGGTGGATTGGGTTATAAATGATCCTAGCTCAACTTAAAAAAATAAAAAAAACAGATAATTTTTTTTTTTTGCTGGATGAAACCATGTTTTAAATGAATTGGGTTAGGCCACCCATGTTTCGATCCAGGTTAATCAGATTTGGGTTAGCCCCGCTTTGCACCCCTAGGGATTGTGAGTTCGAACCTCCTCAAGACGATATATATATATATATATATATATATATATATATATATATATATATATATATATAGAGAGAGAGAGAGAGAGAGAGAGATCTACGAGGCGCTACCTGTGTCATCTTCCTCAATGGGGTGAATAAGTGTGATACCACCCAAAATGCAGTACAGGTAGCACTAGGAATGTAAATGGGTCAAATTCTGATTGGATTTAAATAAAACCCACATCCACTAAAAATTGTCAAATCCAAATTCAAGTCCAGATTGTTGAGCCACAGTTTATCTATATCTCTGTCTTGTCAATTCTGTGACTTAGTCTAAACATTGCCTCTGGATGACTGAAGATGTTGCATCAAGTTACTTGAAGACCCCATGGCCTAACCTTGGTGTGCCGTAGGGGTAATGGGCTCACCTGTGGGGGTTTTACGCTGGCTATCCCGCGGTTTCCCACACGTAAATTCAAAAAAAAAGTTACTTGAAGACCAAAAGAAAGCTGAGGGAATTCTCCATGTGTTTGGGAACCTTTCAGGTAAAATGGACCATAGTTGACCCTAGGTTGACCCTAAACACCCTAAAGGTAAAGGACCTCATTGTAGAATTTTTATGGAGCCTAAAAAACCCAGGTCTAAATTTTGTGACCTGCGGGTTCGACCCCTCTAGCTCAAACTCAAGTCCTCGAGCTCGGGGACTCGAAGGTATCAACCAGAATGATTTTCTGGACGTTTAAGGAGATTTTTTTTCCATTTAACTATTCCTCACCGACGTTCCTGTACATCAACGGATTCCGGTGTCGTCTAAAGCCCCGATCTTTGAGGATCTGTGGTGGAGCATCTTCTCTCTGATTCCTTCTTCAGTCATGGCCTTTCCTCCACGATCTTACAACCATTTGAAGACTTCCAGATACTATTGTCACTGCTCTACTGTACTAGTTTTCTTCTTTGCCGTACATCTCCTCTCTGGCGAGGCTTCTGCCAGTGGACCCCCTATACCACTTTCGTTTTTTTTATGGCCTATCCATCTGTACCATCAGATCTCTGATCTTATTCGTGTGGGACCCTCCTCTGGCCAGCCTTTGTCGTTGCTATCTAGGACGCAGACAGCCCTGTTTTATGGGTTTTCTCCTTCGATCCACATGGATACAGCCTTCTGCACCATGGATCCGCTACCACGAAAGTCGCCCTTGGCCCACCTACTATCGCCTAAGGTTGACTTGGGGTTTCGATCAAAGGTGGGGCCCCTTTTGCTGGTTCTACAGTCCTACCGCAGTGACGTCCAAAACCCCAATTTTTTGGATTTTTTCCTAAGATCAACATGGATCCAGCCCTTCTGCAACTGGGCCCTATCCCACCATAGTCACCCCTGGCCCACCTCCCTACGCCTCCAATTGACATCGGGTTTTGGTCAACGGTGGGGCGCATTTTTTCGTTCTTCAACACTACTGCCAGGACGCCCCAAAACCCAATTTTTGGGATTTTTCTGCCTGATCTACTGTTTTTGACCTTGGATTGTCTTCAATCTGCCTTCTCTACATTCGCCCCCTGCTGGCCTTTGGATCCTACCCAGTTGATTTCGATCCCGACACTGGTGGGGCCCACTTTCACAGATCTTCCTCTCAGAACTATTGCTGCCATCAGATTTGCTCTCTTTTGCTGTTGTGGCTGCCTTTCATCCACCTCTCTGGTGTCGTCCACATCTATATTCATCACCCACAAGGCTTCTACTGCTTCTCGTAGTAGGTGGGGCCCACATTGACGTATTCTTCCTCTTGCATCGCTGCCGACAGATATGTTGGGTTTTCTTTGAAGCTTCTTCTCACTACTGAACTCGGTCTTGTTACTGCTACAGTATCATAGCCTCTTCTTCTGCCTTTTATCTTCCTGATCAGGCTTCTTCTGACACTCGTCGGGACACCAGAGGATAACGGCAGATGGATACTCATTTTTGCACATATTGCAAATCTCTCTGCTGCCCCTCCAGTTGCTCTTTCTCCAGATGTGGCTAATGACAGTGCTCCAGTGACCAGAAAGGGCAGTAACTTAATATTGGAACGACTGGAGCACCTTCAATCCTCCAAGGTCTCCATTGTTATCTCCTCGCAATCAAGTACTAAGCCCCTCGCACACCATGCCTCCACCCATTATTGGCTTATTGACTCTGGGGCCACTCACCATATGGCTGGTATGTCTCATCTCTTCTCTTACCTTTTCTCTAGTTTCATATGGTAAGGTCATACTAGTTGATGAGTCGTTTATTGATGTTACTGGCATTGGAACAATCCATGTTCTTCTAATTTGACCACATCCTCTATTTTGCGCGTTCCAAACCTCTCACGGAATTTATTATCTGTAAGTGCACTTACTAAAGCATTGAATTGCTCCGTCACATTCTCTCTTTCTCATTGTGTCTTCCAGGATTGGTCCACAAAGCAAATAATTGGTAGGGGTCGTGCAATTGATGGCTTATACTTCCTAGACTCTCGTACTGCCACATCATCTGAAGCTTGTGCGACATCCTCCTTAGGACGATGTGTGGCTTTGGCATTATCACCTAGGGCATCCCTCTGATTCTATTTTGAAGCAACTTGTTCCATTTCTGTCTTTCTCTAAATTTGCTTGAGAACATTGTCATTAAGGCAAACATAGTAGACCTGCATTTCCATCCTCTCTTCATAAACCTACCTCTACCTTATTTTCTCTTATCCATTTTAATGTTTGGCAATCTCCTTCTGTTTCCCACACTGGTTTTCGTTAATTTGCCACCTTCATTGATGACTATTCTTGAATGACTATTCATAAACTATGGTGTTCTTGAAGTTTTAAACATTATTTGTTTCATTAAAAAAATAGTGTGCTTGGTTTATTGACGCCTTTTGAACGATGATAAATCCGGGACGAAATTCCATTGAACTCTCAAAATAAGAGTTTTAACTTCCGTTTCACTTCCTCTCCGTTATAAGAATTTTTCTTGACATAACCAAGTTTTGTCAGTTGGGCCTATCGATGCGTCTGTCGATCAGGCCAACCTTCAATCAAATTGATAGTGTTCTAACCCCGTCACTTGTTTAATTGAATCAGCTTGAGCTATCCTCTTCCGTTCACGCAAATCTAGAATATCCATATCTTCGCCGAACCAGGTGAGGAGATTCAATCGAATTTTTAAATGATTTAATGTGATGTATTTAATTAAAGGCATTTAACTAGAAATTCTCAAATGCTATTAATCCAATGCAATGCCCGGGCAATGTCGGGGCCGGTGGTATCTTGACAAATATGGAAAAGATATGAACAAGCCAAAATGCGATACCGGGTATCACTTACACATCAGGGAATAAATGATTCAGTTCTGAAACCGAAGTAAGTTTGAATAGTACTTGGGAGTTGAGGACTAGCCGACAAACCGAATACAGGACCTAGACATGCGCGAAAAGTAATTAATAAGCATTACTGATGAAATGAGAATGTGGATGTATTTGAAGTTGAAATATGAGTACCCAATTGATTGTTGGTATATACTTGGGTGAGATATGAATTACACATCTTTAATATGATGATGTAATTCTTGGATTTTGTTGTATATTCCAATTGTTGATGCGATAATGTGTTCATTAAATATCACACTTGTATTATCGCATGTTCTAAAATAATGTGCGATTTATTTATAATGTGGTTTACTCGTTTACATGCAAAGGCCGAATCCGCGAGAGAACCACCGGTTTATAATGTGTTTATTGACCGCGAGAGAGACTATGGGATTAATACAAGAGGGTGCAACCATGTAAATACGAGGATGTTCCGTATTTACCCCAAATGACGGATCATATATGGGCTATGAAGCAAAAGTGCTATGCGAGGTAGTTCTGCACGTGTGCGTGCACTATGCAAGGTAGTTCCATTTAACTGCGAAAAATTGATTCACGTAAACATGAAGGGTGAAGCCGCGTATTTACGAGGTTTTCCCGCATAAATTCAAGGTTGTACCGTATTGTTGCGCCCTATGATTCCATAAGTTGCTTTTGTAGTATAATTACAATAGCATTTGATATTTTGGGTAATAATCATGTTATGCATGTGTTTTAACTATTATGAGATTTATAACATGCTTGATTGATAACAAGATTCATGCTATATGTTGTTTCTCTTCATTGGGCCAGTTAAGCTCATTCCCTTATGATTTTAGGAGACTTACCTAAGGAAGGGTTAGATGAACCTTTGCTGCTTGGTTAGGGATATGAGTCCCCCGGTGTTCCCCATTAGCCAAAATTTACTGCTTTTTATAAGAGAAACACTAAGAAGGGTTGTAATCATTCTACAACTATTTGTATCCCTGTTTGAGTTGTATATGTAATATTTCCCTCTATGTACAACTTCGTTGTGGATGTTGACCTCTAATAATAAGCATGTTGTGAATTTTGTGCTTTGTGTTGGGATACGTAGAAATATGTTAAATATCGTGTGTAAATGGATGAGACTCTTCTTTAATGACATAGCAGTGATGGTTAGAGAGAAAAAATATCGTGTCTCGTGGCCCTTGGCGGAGCGGGGCGCGACAACCTGAAGTAAAGGAGACAACATTAAAAACCTCGGAGGATTGAAGACGTTCCAGTCGCTGCAGCAATAAGTTAAAGTCATGTTTGGTCACTGGGGCACTATCACTAGTCACATTGAGGAAGAAGCAACATGAGGGGCAGCGGAGAGATTAGCTTTCGTTGGTCAGCCATGAAGCTTATAGCATGAATCAACATAACGATTGTTCATCTTGCAATGGGTACAGAAATAGGTACCCTTCTTTCGTGGGCCTCTAGTGTCCCTAAGAGTGTCAGAAGATAGATCCTTGGCACGTGAAGAGGTGCCTCAGGAGTGGGAGGAGGCACTGAAGAGTGTCGTGTGACCAAAGCAGAGCGTTCAACCGGCATAGGAGTCATAACAAGACGACACATGTCATTTCGAAGTAATGCAGAGTAGACCTCATCAAAAGACGAGAGAGGTCATTTCCCAAGCAGTTGGGCCCGTGTGGGCTCAAAATCGAAGTTGAGCCCAGCTAATAATGCAAAGATCCGTTGTTGTTCAACATATTGCCAATGAAGAATAGTATCTTCAGGATTCTTAAAGGTAATAGATTGAAACTGATCAAACTCCAACCAACAAGACCGCATCTTCAAATAGTATTGGATAACTGATAACTCCCCCTGACGGAGATGAGAAGTCGTCTGAGATAACTCATAAATACGAGCGTAGTTGTCCCCATCAGAATAGAATCTTAACAGTGTCCCAAAGATCTTTAGCAGTGGGAAGAATGTAGAGCAGGCACCGGACATGATCCTCCATGGAATGAAGAAGCCATCACTGGATAGGGAATTATTCGTAGTCCAGGTGGAATAAGTAGAATCAGTCTTCACCGGTTCCGTGGCAGTACCATCGATATATGAGGACAAATGCTTTACAGTCAAGAACATCCTAGCAAAATGAGACTATTGAAAGTAATTAGTCTCATTGAGCAATAATGTCATGATTCGGCCAATTTGGGGAGACCCATAAGAGGCCACATTTGGAATACCGTCCCAAACACCCAAAACTGGGTTGACAAACGTCCCAGGTAGCAACAAGAAGAAAGCAGCAGAGAGGGGGCCACCAATGATGGAAGGTGGCTCAACCACGTCCGATGGAAACCAGACGCAGGGGAGACACCAATGGTAGTAGGGCAAAGTCAAACAAATCCCAAAGGTAGCCGATCGAAGCAGAAAACAAAGAAATTGAGTTTTTCGAACAGTAGATTCGCTGGAAGACCAACGTTGCAGAAGTCCGTCAAAGAGAGGTCAACACAGATATCCAACCCTATAGATGGATAGCCCTGTTAGGTGGGTTCCCGCCCGCCGGAGCTTTGCCGAAAAAGGAGATCGATGGCAGAGAAGAAATTGTTGCAGGAAATACAATGGTAAGCAGAAAAAAAAAAAATAGATCTGCGAGAGAAGCAAGGGATAATCTGCTACAGACGTCCACCGGAGAATAGATTCTAATCCGAAGAAGATGCTGAAGTCCGGCAAGGAACAATAAAGCCAAACGAAACAATAAAACGGAGTCGAAGAGCTTCAGAAATCTTTCTTGACCATGTAGAATAATAAGATAAAAAAAATATGGTTAAAGGATAATATGGAGAAGAATTGATGCTGAGCATTTTCAATTGGGCCTACTGCTAAGCATTTTCAGTTGGGCCTATCGATGTTTATTTTAGGGTATTTTAGTCACTTTTTATTGTAATTTTATTTAGGGGCAATTTGGTCATATTTTATTGTAATGGCAATTTGGGCATGATTTATTGTAATCACTATATAAACCCCTTTGTAGCATCATTCGAATACAATGAATGGAATGTTGAAATTTTCGAAGGCCCCTCTTGCTCCATGCGAAGGTGTGTTCCTTGGTGAGAAACCAAGACCTTGGTGAGAATCCAAGCAAGGTGAGAAGCCTTCCATCTATCCAAGTATTCTTCTATCTTTTCTTCTCTTTTTTTTCTTCTTCTCTTTCTCCCTTCCTTCTCTTCCCTTCGAACCCTAGAATTTTCGAATTTTCCCCTTTTCTCTTCTTGTGATTGTCGCCCCATCCCTACATCGAAATTTCTTCCCTAACTGCCATGAATCCCATCTTTTTCCTCTTTCTGTGTTGCCGCCCCATCCAAAACCATTAACTTTAGCCTTGGCCAATCCCTACCTTCCCATCTACTAGCCAAATCTTTTCAACCCTAACCCTAGCCCACATCAAAACCCTAATTCTAGCCATATCCTTTAAACCCTAGCCCTAATTGTCATTCCCCTAACCCTAAATCCTCCCCTTTTCATCTCTGCCCTATTTCTGATGAAAGACCTACATGTTTGTGGGATTTGACAAACCCCTTGTTTTAAGGGACTCTTACTGCGAATGTGAGTTGGTCTAGATTGTTTTATAGTCATTTATATTAGATTCCAAGGACCGCATGATTATTTGTGACAGGGTTATATTCTTAATTTGCAATTATTAATTGAGACCCTAACTTCAGCCATAACATGTTTCATCCTACTTGCAATAATCTCCTAGGGTTACTAATTATTTTGTGTTTTGCATCAATTTTGTCACTTAGGCTTATTCAAATTAGTGTCCTACGTCAAGAATTCTCAATTTTCAAAATAAACTATGGAGAAGAATTCTTTGTATTGTGTTGTATTGAATGTCAAGAGGTTACATGTACATATAATACAAAGGGAGCCATTCATGGTGGCCAAAAAAGGAAATAAATCAATGAATAAGCAATTACAATAATTTCTCAAGCTAACTATATCTTCTAAGTCAGCTTTCAAAACTAGAATTATTCTGGTCAACTATGTCCAGAAGGTGGGCCCCACACAGCCTACTGTGTCATGAAGTGGGTCCCACAACAAAAGAAGGAGGGCTAAAGTGGCTTGGAAGAAGCCTAAGCTTGGTTTTTCAGAACCCACGGGGATTATGGAGTCTAATGAAGCGAAATTACTAGCAATTAGGAAAGCTATCCACCTTTGGACAACATATGGGAATGGCAACCTTATTGTTGAAGGTGATTATGTTAACGTTATTGCTTGGGCTAGCAATAGGAAGAGTCCCCTACTGTTATGAGCTCTTTCAATTAGCAAAGTGGAGACTTTGTGTGTGGCTTCTTTCTAGTAAAGATTTTAAGGGTCTACAACCATTAGATCTTTTGTCTTGGGAAAGGGTGTATGAGCAATTCTAGGTGGAAAGGGAGATCAAATGAGAGATGGATCCCACCGATCGGGGTGCCATGAAGTTTAATGTAGATGGGGCAGCAAGAGGGAAACTCGAGCCAGCAGGAATAAGAGAGTTCTAAGGAATCACGAAGGCCGAACAACAATCATGTTAATGAGTCAGTTGGTTTAGAGACTCAAATGAAGCCGAAATTCTTAGCATTAGGAGAGCTTTGGCCATTTGGAAACTCCATAGGCAAGACAAACTTGTGATTGAAGGGGACTCTGCAAATGCAATAAAATGGGCTTTGGGACAATGATCACTATAGTTAGGAAGATTAGAGCTTTAGTGACAGGGCTTGATGTTTCCTTTGTTCATATTAGTTGTACAGCTAATGGCGTAGTGGACTACTTTGCCAAGCTAGAAGTTGATAACAGCTTTTTAGAACTCTTCTTCCTTTGATTTTTGAGGACGTTTATCTCGTTGCATTGTGGATTGAGGGATTGTTGGATAGTAGCTCTTCTATTTGTACTTCTTGTTTTCTATGTATTTTTTAATTATTTATTTCTCTGCTCTCTTTTTGTTTTTGTCAAGCCTATTGCTTTTAGACCTTTTTGTTCTTCTACTCTTTCTTTTATGAATGAAATATTTTTGTTACTGATTAAAAAAAAGCAATAGTTAGGCCTACAATGCTATATGGATTTGAACATTGAGCATAAAGAAATGTAGATGAAATAATTACAACATAGATGGGCATGTTAAGATAGACGTATGGTGAAATGGTAAATGATAGAATTACGAATAAATGCATAAGAGAAAGCATAGAGGTTGCTCCAATAGAGACAGGGTAAAAATGAGGTAATGCTATCTAAAGATTGTTAGGGGACATTCATAGAAGACTAAAAGACAAGGTACAGCACAAGTATAAAGAGTCGAAGGATTAAAAGTAGAGGTAATAGGAGGAGAGGCTGCTAAAGACATGGATTGAGATGTTTAGGCAAGAAATGATACAATGTGGAGTGATGGACACATAATTGTTGGAAGGTTGACCGAAAAAGTAGATGTAGAAAAGCCGACCCAAAAAAATGGAACAAAGGATTTGTAGTCATGAGTATGGTTGAAATGAATGTGTGAAACAGAAAGTGAGGAACACAAGTATTTGCAGTGAAATTTGTTTATCAAGAATGAACAACTCATGATAACAATGATCCATTATCAATATGCATGTACATATGTGTATACATAAGGATATTGAGACCAAGAAAAGTGATATTACTCCCAAGTTTAAATTCAAAAGACAATTACAAAAACTATCCATAACAAGATATTTCAAATATGATATTATGATTGCGACTAAATAAGTTCACATCATGCATATAACTTGATTGTTTCTTTACGGATTCAAAATTTGTCATTTAAAGTATTTTCAAAATGAATCTGCAATTAAAGAAATCTAAATGAATAAGTAAAAATAGAAGATCTAACTATAACATAACATTTCATATTCTATACTAGTATTTTTAGATGAATTATCCTGTGCTACTATCCTAATGGTTGGTAAGGATGACTTCAAATGGCATTATTTGGGATACAATATCTAAATGCAAAGATGCATACATATATCTATGTAGATTTTCCAAAACTGTTGGACCCACCGTTGGAAGGAATAAATAAAAAATACTTTAGAAAATCTATAAAGTTTATCACATTCCTCTCATTTGATCCATCCAACGGTGGGCCCAACAGTTTCACAAAATCTAAAAAGATACATATATGCATCCTTACATTCAGAAATTAATGAACGGTTTAAATTTTTAAGAGGTGGGCCCCACATATCCCAAATAATGTCATTTAAAGTCACCCTTACTATAGTATGGCAGCATAGGATCATTCCTCTTATTTTTATTAGAAAAAGGTTCACCATATGGTTGTTAACATAAACTAGGATGGTGTTTCATCAAAACATTAATAAATTTGATGCTAGTATTAATATTTTTAACTTTTATACCTTTCAATAAAACTACGTAAAGAGGGACAATGCCAGCGACTATATTCTCATTCATTACCCACATGAATCATACAAGTTCCTCCCATGGATTTTGTTAAGTTGGACAAAACTACAAAGTAGTGCCTCGAGGCGAAAGTCACAACCATCATGATTTTGAAGTCATGCTAGCATTGTAACGACCCAACCTGAGATTCCGGGGTTTCAGGGAGATCTGTGGATCCCCGAGATGGTTTTGGGGGTTTTGGTAGCAGAGGTTAGCGTGTGGGTTCTCTAATGAGCCCAAGTTTGGCCAAATCTGAACTTGGGTGCTCGACGGCCATTTTGGTAATTTTATACTATTATGGTTATTTTTAGAGAAAAATGTTTGAAAAATCACATAAAACTTAGAATTTGCACCATTAGATCTCCCAAAGTGTGCACACACAGTCTCCTCAATTAGATGCACATGTAGAACGCAAAATGTTTTGTTTTCGATTTTTCTCGGGATTTCTCAATTTTGAAAATAAGATTTTAAAATTATTTCCGAGTATTTATTTGACAATCATATTTTTAGACCAAGAAATGGTAAAAGAATTTAATGAAATTTCTAGAGATTTCAAACGAGGTATTTTGAAAAACCAATTTTAAAATCCCAAATTTTTCTTAACTTAATACATTTTTTCTCAATTTTTTTATTATTTAAAATAAATAAAATGTTTCCACCTTAAAACCCCCATTTTTATGATTTATTTGATGCAGTTAAAAAAAAAAAATTGCAACAAAATACCAATTTAAAAAAAGATTACCTAAGATAACGCTTTGAGGTTTCGGCAAGATGTTTCGAAGATAACGCGCCTGTAGCAGAATGGAGCGTTACAAGCATGGCTTGGGTATATTGTGCATGTACCTGGTATTATAGCTCAATACTTGACTTGCAACACTTAGATTCCTTGGAAATATGTTCTTTATGATTGTATTGTTTATGTCAGAACCTGTAATGACCATGCCCGGAGCAATGGGTTAGTAGTAGTGGGTATAGCTATTTTTTAAACAAAATTTGTATTGTTTGTGATTGTATGTTATTTATTTTATAAAAATATTTTGAAAAACATACCAGACTTAGAATTTTAATTAGTTCTCTAATTGCACACACCTTCCTCTCAAGTAGATCACACGATCTTTAATTCCTATGAGTAAATATTTATTGATTAAAGAAAATAAATCGTACGATCAATTTTTAAATTTTTAAATATGCAATTAAATAAATTGGTCTTAAATTATAAGTTGGTTTGAATATTTAAATTGTGATTTACTTTGAAAAGACAAACTGACCCAAAGTCGAATTTAGTGTTCAAATCTTGTGGTGTTTAGACAGTTATTAATTTTAGAAAGATAATTTAATTAAATAAATTATTATTAGAGAGAAATTAATTAAGCAAGTTATAAAATTTAGAAAGGCAATTGGCAATCCCAAATTTCGTGTGACACGTGGATTTATTCCCTTGGGCATATGAATGGTTTAAGTAATTTCCTCCTCACCAAATTCCAATTTAGAAATACTAATTTAGCAAGGAGATTAGAAAATAAATAAAAGAGAATCTTCCTCCCATGGTCAAATTTCTCTAGGAAAGCACCAATGCTTGGCCGACTATGTGTTCTATATATACCTCTTTTTGGCTTCCTAAATTCCCTCACAAAATAATTCGAAACTCTCTCTCCTTGGGCGAACTCCTCCATCAAGTATGTGGTTTTTCCTTTGAAACTTTCTTAAATTCCCATGGTTTTCTTCTTCTCTCTTTCTTCTTACCCCATGTAGAATTCGAATATCCATGTTGTCCTGTGACTCTAGGAAATTCGAATATAAAGAGAGAACCATCTCTCTTTAAGAAACCATGTTTGAGAGAATTTGTTTTATCCACCTCCACCCAAGACCATATCACCATGTTCGACCTTGGGTAGATGATTTTTAATCTATAAAATAAGTTTAGAAGGACTGATTTATTATCCCTAGATTTGTAATAGAGAAACCATGATATGGTGGAAAGTTGGAGAATTTGGATTTCAGACTTAACCTATGATTTTCTATGCACTGTTGCGAGAAAAATCATATCTGGGGCTAGTCAGAAACTAGACAAAGATATAGTTCTGGTTAAAATTTCAGAACCAAGCGATTTGAATTGATTCCCCAAATCGTGTCTGCAAGACAGACCAAATTTCCAATCTAAATTTGTATGACAATTCTATAGCAGTTCACCAAATATTTTTTATCCGGACCTGTAGACCTTCACTTGATGTGAATTTTATATGTGAGTAGTTAACAACATGATATACCTCCAGTAAAAATTTGAGAGTAGTTAAGACTTGATTTTATAGGGTCAAATAAATTCTACACGTTGAATCTTGTTCATAGACTGCAAATTGTTGAGCAGTATGTAACTGTTGGATTGAGTCAACCATAACTTGGTCTACCGATATCAGAACGATGCAAAATTTGTGCTCATTATCAAGCCAATGAAGAGACCTACCTGCTGTTAAAATTTGAGAATTTTTCAATCTGTGTAGATGGGCCAAAAGTCATCTGCAATCTAAATAGATGTCTTAAATTACAAATTGTTTGGCAGTTCGTAACAGTCTCAGTAAAACAGCGATATCTTGGGCTAGGAAACTTTGTTTGGGCCAAACGAAATATTTATAGAATCCTCATTCAGAGACCTATCTACGGTAAAAATCTCAGAATTGTTTGATATTCGTACAGATTGCAGAAAATTCTGCAATAATGAGTATTTTACATAGTTTGTTGAAATAAAGTCTAGAAGTAATATTTAATCTTAAGTTTTGGACTAATAGGTGACGCATTTGTTAGACCAGAGTCCATAGACCATAGAGTATTTTCAATGCCTTAGAAGACTTGGACCATACTTTTAAAATTTTGGTTTAATCCGTTAGCCAGTTTCAAGTGGTTTTGGACTTGAGAGAAATTAATTGAAATAAACTTTTATTTTGGTTTGTTTTGAAATATAATTTGCAGCAAACCTTGAATCCTGAAATTTGAGATTCGTTAAAGGACTTTGGATTCTCGGAACACTTCAAGAAAGTCTAGGTGAGAACAATACACTAACATGAATTTGTTAAATTGTGTTGTATTTGAATTGTGCTTAGATTGTTGTGTTGCTTGGAATGTAAGTGTTAAACCTGGAAAATAGACTGAGTGACTATTAAAATAATTGTTGGAATCCGGTGCAAACTCACAGTAATGTAAGGGAAACTTAGCTAAAATGTTCGGATAGCCGCGAGGAGACTCAGTCCGCCCGGATTTGTGGGAGCCAACTATTAACCTTGTTGGAAGCTCTAGCACTCATATTCAATTAGAGGTGGTCTTGATGACCTGTGGTTGTGTAATGTGATAGATGAATTTGAGGGTTGCGGTGTGTTAATGGAATTGTTGGATGGTATTTAGCATGCTATGAGAATGTGAACTGTTATAACTTAATTGTGATAATCATATAATATTATGCAATTATTCTTGTGATGTGTGCTATGCTATATAATGAGATGCATACCATGGTAATGAAAATATGATATTCATGTGGATGAACATGTAGAGATGATGTAGACCGTGCTTAAAAGAATCTAAGATTCATAGAGCATGTTATTGGAGATTGTGTTATAATGGTAGGGACTAATTGACGCAGGACAAGACAAAAGGTGACCCTAATGGTGACCCTAAATACCTAAATGCGATTTATGCAATAATAAGAAACTAAATGAGGCTGAAATTAAAATTAAAATTAATAATAACAATTAGAATAATAAAATATACCACATATAATCACTAAAATTCAGAGGATTCAATGTAAGTAATAAAATCACAATCCAAACCATGTCATAGCTCGAAGTAGAAGGTTTCAAAATCAAGAGGACAGGTGTAAGAAAGGTTCAGTACAATAGGACAGCAATGATTAAGACCGTGTGAGATATCTGGGGGTCAGGAAAGGCCTAAGATGGATCCAGAACAGCAATAAAGGGACTGTTCAAGGTAGGGGAGGGACTAAGAAGGGTATATGGCAGTAAAGGGGACAGGAAATTGAAATGGTAATGGCAGCAGAGATGGCAGTTTGGTTGTGGATGGGTATAGGAGGGTCAAAAGTCCTTGGGACAAGAGTTTAGGGACTGTATGGGCTGCAGAAAGAGGGGACGAAGGTAGTATGGTGGGTATAAGGGCTGGATAAAAGTAATGGCAAAAATCTGGGCAGCAATTAAAGGGATTGGGGAACTTTGGAAGTCACGGCCAGTAAAGGAAAAGATTAAAAGGAAAGAAAAGAGGAGAAAAGAGGACGAGGAAGAGGATCAAGTACCTGGAAGGGAGACAGCTTCACGCCAAACTCTCGGATTCGCTCCAAGATAATCACGGCAGAGGATTTGCAGAGAAATTCTCAATCTTGATTTTATTTCATTGTAAAAACTGTCTTTGCCCAAAGGGCTACAAAGCCTTATATAAAGAATCACTTACTTAAAATAAAATAAAGCAAAATTACAACACTACCCTTGCTTAAAATAAAACTAACTAAAACAAAAAATAGCAAGTAAAGAAAAAGGCAACCCTTCCTTAAAATAAAACTAACTAAATAAAGCAATAAACAAAATAGAAACTAACTAAAACCAACCTAGAAGAAAATTAAATACAACAACTACTAATTATGGAAAGCAACTACTAATTATGGAATCTGCAATGAATGCTCCGCATCAAACTCCCCATCTAAAAAGGAACTCGACCTCGAGTTCAAGCAGATGAAAAGACAAAAATCTACCCACGCACGCATCTTCCCAATGTGAGGTCTTCAATATACAATCATGCGCACGTGAGGTCTTCAACGTCAATCAAGCGGATCAGCATCAGGTCACAATAAGAATGCTGGATCAGCTCTCATCCGCCATCGATGGTACACTCTGAATCTTGTACTAAGATCACGAGCAACTTTGGGTGATGTCAACAACAAGATGTGACCAGAATGCACTTCTGATGATACAAAACGGATGTCACAATCAACTTTGGTGGGCAGTAGCATCCAAATGTGAGTAGAACGCTCACAATCGACTCTAGTTAGCGGCAAATGCAAGATGTGAGTACAACGCTCTTCTGCTGAGACAAGACTCCGAAGTCTCTCCAGTAAATTCAGGGCAAGGCACTGTAGCTCTCTTGTGGTCACCCAAGTGGCAACAGTCGTGGACATGGGCTTCCACGTCATCGGATATAGTTGATGTTCTCCTACAACTGTAGAAACAACTTCTTCGACCAAGATAAATTCTATCTTTTCTTTCTTGGGTGGCAAAGAAAGTAAAGGAGGTAGGAGAGGTGAAAGGTGTAAAGGTGCAGGCCATGTGTTATGAATTGGGTCCGGAAAGCCAATAGGAGGGTTAAGGTGATGATCAGGATTGAAGGCAACTCTAAACTGTGAGGATGGGCGAAATGGTGCAGCTGTTGAGCTTTGAAAAGGTGAGGGAGGTACAGGTTGAATGGACTGGACTGGTGCATAGCACAAGTAATGGAATGGATCAGGAAGGCCAAGAGGGACACAAGGGAGAGGCTGAGTTGGTACAGGTAAAGGCTGCGGGGACTGTACTCGGAGGTGACAGGGGTCATGCTGTGGATCAGGCTGTGGGTGAAGAAGGCCAATATGATGGTCAAGAAGGCCAATATGTGGAACAGGATCATGCTGATATGGGGTAGGGTCTGGAGGTGAAGGTATTGGATCTAGACAGGGTGTGAGGTCCTCCACATGATCATCCATATTAAATTCAATGGACTTGCAATGAGTATCTGCAGCAAACTTATATTGTTCATCGCTTATATTAATTTGATTTTTAATTTCAGCGTGTGAATTATGAATGTGCTGTGCAGATGCATGTACAGACTCGGAAAGACTAGGTGACACTGACACTGGGATGAGATCTAGAGGTTTTCTATTTGACGCAATGGCTTTGGGTAACCTGTGGGATTGTACCACCTCTGATTTATTATCGCTTTCACCATATGTGTCAAGTTTCCGAAGCATAGGGTGATTAATGAGCATGCGATGGTAGAAGGGAGTGACATATTTCTAAATTAATTGTTTCTTCATTTCGTACCATGTCAAATCTAAAGGGTCCTTTCTTAACCTCCTACTTTTTTGTTCCACCGTCATCCAGAAAGTCCGGGCTTGTTTCACCAATTTCAATTTGGCATGACGGACTCGTCAACTTTCTGACATGTCATGCAACTCAAAGTAGCGTTCTATGTCCGATAGCCAATCGAGAAAAACATTGGGTTCTAGACGTCCATTAAAATCCCGGGGCACGATACGAACAGTCTTCAAGGCACATTCGCCATTTTTGGTAAATTCCTAAGGCTTATGAGGCTGATGGTACTCACCACGATCAACTCCTCGGAGGTCAGTCAACTGGGTGCTCTTGGGTTGTACATGAATGAATTTAGAATTTATGGTTTCATGTCTCCGCTGAAATTCAGTCGTCTGGGCAGTCAACTGAGTGAGAAACTTATCGAACCAAACTGGCGGTTGTTCTCTTGACATGTCTAGATAATTCTAAATTATGTGTCCTAAACTCTATATGCCATGCATGATTTTTTTTTTTATGAATTAATTAATTAATTAATTAATTTTTTTTCACTAAATGCAATTTTTAAAAAAATAAAATAAAATAATAAATAAATAAATAAGATGCAACCTAAGACCGTGGGTGTTTAAGGAAACAACCCAACCTTTCTACTGATACCAAATTTGATTGTGACATCCGTTTTGTATCATCAGAAGTGCATTCTGGTCACATCTTGTTGTTGACATCACCCAAAGTTGCTCGTGATCTCAGTACAAGATTTAGAGTGTACCATCGATGGCGGATGAGAGCTGATCCAGCATTCTTATTGTGACCCGATGCTGATCCGCTTGATTGACGTTGAAGACCTCACGTGCGCATGATTGTATATTGAAGACCTCACATTGGGAAGATGCGTGCGTGGGTAGATTTTTGTCTTTTCATCTGCTTGAACTCGAGGTCGAATTCCTTTTTAGATGGGGAGTTTGATGCGGAGCATTCATTGCAGATTCCATAATTAGTAGTTGCTTTCCATAATTATTAGTTGTTGTATTTAAATAAATAAATAAGATGCAACCTAAGACCGTGGGTATTTAAGGAAACAACCCAACCTTGCTCTGATACCAAATTTGACGCAGGACAAGACAAAAGGTGACCCTAATGGTGACCCTAAATGCCTAAATGCGATTTATGCAATAATAAGAAACTAAATGAGGCTGAAATTAAAATTAAAATTAATAATAACAATTCGAATAATAAAATCTACCACAAATAATCAATAAAATTCAGAGGATTCAATGTAAGTAATAAAATCACAATCCAAACCATGTCATAGCTCGAAGTAGAAGGTTTCAAAATCAAGAGGACAGGTGTAAGAAAGGTTCAGTACAATAGGACAGCAATGATTAAGACCGTGTGGGATATCTGGGGGTCAGGAAAGGCCTAAGATGGATCCAGAACAGCAATAAAGGGACTGTTCAAGGTAGGGGAGGGACTAAGAAGGGTATATGGCAGTAAAGGGGACAGGAAATTGAAATGGTAATGACAGCAGAGATGGCAGTTTGGTTGTGGATGGGTATAGGAGGGTCAAAAGTCCTTGGGACAGGAGTTTAGGGACTGTATGGGCTGCAGAAAGAGGGGACAAAGGTAGTATGGTGGGTATAAGGGCTGGATAAAAGTAATGGCAAAAATCTGGGCAGCAATTAAAGGGATTGGGGAACTTGGAAGTCACGGCCAGTAAAGGAAAAGATTAAAAGGAAAGAAAAGAGGAGAAAAGAGGACGAGGAAGAGGATCAAATACCTGGAAGGGAGACAGCTTCACGCCAAACTCTCGGATTCGCTCCAAGATAATCACGGCAGAGGATTTGTAGAGAAATTCTCAATCTTGATTTTATTTCATTGTAAAAACTGTCTTTGCCCAAAGGGCTACAAAGCATTATATAAAGAATCACTTACTTAAAATAAAATAAATCAAAATTACAACACTACCCTTGCTTAAAATAAAACTAACTAAAACAAAAAATAGCAAGTAAAGAAAAAGGCAACCCTTGCTTAAAATAAAACTAACTAAATAAAGCAACAAACAAAATAGAAACTAACTAAAACCAACCTAGAAGAAAATTAAATACAACAACTACTAATTATGGAAAGCAACTACTAATTATGGAATCTGCAATGAATGCTCCGCATCACTAATGCATGTTAGGCACTGTATGGAGCATGACATTCTCATATTCAAGGGTTAGAGTGTGGGAATGATGTTGGATAACAGGTTAGTTACCTTTAGACTAATGAGTTTGATTGCTATGGTTTACCATAATAGAAATTATATGATAACTATGTGTATTTGTATCCCGTGGTTTTGTCATCATGGTCAATTTGTGAAAGGTAGTTGGTTTTCCTCGATTCGTCGGGATGGCCACTTCGGTGGTACGATGGATTTCCTCGCTTTGTCGGGATGCCACTTGGGCGGTAGATGTATTTTCCATGACAAATTCACGATGGCTATCACTTGGTGGAAGGTTGGAAAGTAGTGAGTTTGCCTCGAATTATCGGGATGGCCATCTTTGGGTGGAAGTTAGTATTTTGTGACTGGGTCACAATGGCCACCAATTGATAGAAGGGGTGCTAATGGGTTGAGTTGAATCATGCATTATGCATTGAACTCTTGTGTTGAGCATAGAGCATTGATTATATGCGTTGGGATTGTGTTATATTTTATTGGAGTTGGAAATATGAGATACACTACATTTTGTTGATGGATATTACTATATGCTAGTTGACTTGGATAATGAGGCATGCTTAGTGAAATTTTTGATATATGCATGTGTTATTGTTTTCTTCATTGGGCATAGAGCTCAATCCCTTACATTGCAGGAAACCATGTGGATTTGGGTCTTGATGAGGCTCAAAACCAAGATTAGGCGTTTGAGTGCTGAACGTGGCAGAATAATTACTTTGACGAAAGACAAATTATTTCAGAATATTTGTTTTGTTGAGTCTATGTTTGAGACCTTTGAGAATAATGTGTTGGTTTATTATTTGGTTTGTTGAAACTTGAATAATAAATTCAAGTATTGAGGATTTGAGAATTTATTTACTTATGGTTTGGGTTGTGAGAAAACAGTGAGGCTAGATTAATGATTTGATTTTCTTAAGCTATGCAAAATGTTAATTTCAAGTTTATGTAGATTAGTTGAATGGTGGACATGAAGAATCCGTTGGCTTTTAATTGTTATTGATGTAATTATTTGAGGAAAAAAAAATATAGCCACGAATTTGTGATGTAAGACCTGTTGGACTATAGATTGTAGAATGGTAAATCACGCCCCCTCGGGTTGGCAGAGGGCGGGGTGTGACAGAACCAATTGAAATAGCACCCTCGACTAGCCACGCAAATATTTCTTCTTATCCACTCACTCCCCATTCTATCATTGCCAATCCACATTTTGATCCCAATATGTTACATCTCAGGCTCACAGCAACAAGTACTTCGTATTCTTATCATTGATTTGTTGCTCAACATCCAATTCAATAAGACAATGCATGTTTAACCACCATCCTGCAAAATGCCCCTTAAAAAACCACAGAACAGTCCCTTAGCTTGTCTCGATGTTGCCCTTTTTTAAGAGCTTCTACTTCACGCTTTTTGCGCTGCCCTATCTGTAAAAAAAAAACACTCTTAAAGCCTTATCTTTTGTTTCATAGTTGCTGGTAAAAACCTCCATCTATCACATTTTGAGTGGTTTGGAATTTGAATATGACCAAATCAACCTTCATAATGTCTAAGATCCACTACACTTGCACTCCAAGATCTACTGAACTTGCACTCCAAATATTAGTCCTCATTCAACTGCTTTCAAACCATTTGGCTCAAAAAATCGTTTGTCCAAAGTTCTAGAGTTATCATTTACATAATTTCTTATTTGACTAAATATGTTCTTTATGACCTGTACACAAAAACATATACCAAGGAGCTTCCTTCTCAACTTACGTTGTTAAGTTCCTATAACCAAATTAAATAATGGATCAAAGCCAGCACTTTGTGCAACCCAACTAATGTATTGGGCTAATTGCAGAGGACATTCAAATCCATTTATTTTCATAAGAATGGAAATCAAAAAGAACTTTATGTTCCTTCAATTTATAGGAACCATCTTAGATGTTTCAAATCCAAAAAAAAAGGCATCACAAAAGTGCAAAAACCCGTCAATCTGACCTGAAATATGTAAACACAAAGAAGAAAAAGTGTTTACAAAAAACTAAGATAAGAAGACTAACAAAATTTGGAAAGAGGGAGCATTGATATGTTAGATTGCAAAGTAGAACATTGTGTGATAACAAAAAAAATAGTAGCACTCAATTGGAATGAGCAGATAGATGAGTAGAACTACAAAACCAAACACGAAAGAAAATTTATTGTCGAAAATGGAAAAGTAAACCATCAAAAAGTGAGACCTTAAATGACAAGGACATATGCAAGCACAAAGGTTACGGGGTTAGTCATTTCACCATTTTAAAAAAGAAAAAACATACATTATAAAGGCATTTAAGTAGAAATGACGATGATGGTTACCTACCTTGAACATGACTGACTTATCATCTGAAGTATCGCCAAATGACTACGAGAGATTGCCGAGATTGGCAGCCATATCGCCTAAAAATGGGAACAGTTATTAACTTTTTTTTACGACGGAGGGGGGAACCTCGAGCACAGCCCTAACTAATGAAAATCAAATGTACCGCTCAAAGCAAAAAGAAAATCAAATGATAGAATATTTAAGGCCCCAAAATCCAACCTGAAGAGCGGCCCGGCCTGGCGGTTGGTGATGGTGATGAAATGGAAGCGTGGTGAAGATGAGGGGCAATGTAATGAAAATATTGAAGAATATTTTTGGTTCAAGAAGATTGAAGAAGAAAGTAGTAGAAAATAAGAAGAGAAGCAGAAAATCAAGAAGGGGAGAGAATACCAGGGGTTAGCGAAAGAGACGAGCGTCGGAAATACGAGCAACAGTAGAGCATCGGATATGCTCCTAATCTCACTTCTCACATGCGCCTGGAAAATTGCATCGAGGAGTAGTTTGGATTCCACAGTTTTATTTTAGGGATATTTCAAAGGAGCTCTCTCATTTCAATTTTCAAAAGCCTACGGTGAGAAGCCCCCTTTTTTTTTTTTTTTTTTTTTCTTTTTAACGGTTCATATGTATATTTTACTCGCTTTGTCCAAATTTAATTATCATATATGGAGTTTGGGACTCTATCAAAATAATTGTATCATTAATATTAAGGTAGTATAAAGTGGGTTAAAAATGGATGTGATCACATATACTGCTAGCATTAAATAGAGAATTTTTAAAAAAATACAAATATTTCAAATAAGACAACTAAAATAGAAATGATGGAGCAATAGATAAAAGGCACCAAAGTACAAACACAAAAGGAAACATAATAAAATAAAAGAGCTATAAAGTGGAAGGAACTAAAAAAGGACACATCAATGAATATACCTAGAAGTTGGCAAAAAATGACAACAAAGAGTTTAGGTTAGATTAGCGTAATCTTTTCAAGCATACAAAATATCAAATATAGAAATATTCTAAAATTTTTTAAGAGAGCTAGTCCACGAGACACACTTGACAAAGCTACGTCTTGCAACCGATAAACTAGATTCAGCAATATCTTTAAAAAGTGAGAAACCCTTTCTTAAAAATAATAGTAATAAATAAACAATGTAATAAATGAGATGTCGTCTTCAATAGATGAAATGCCTAGAAGACGGCATCTAATTTAGGTGATGTTTTAAATACACCTAATGATGTTAATTGTGGATTTTGTTGTTAAAAAATATTATTATTAAGTCTTTATTTATTTTATTTTTTTATTGATCTTGTGAAAATAGAATGACCCACCATGAATACACGTCTCTGCATGATTGGTGCACATTGAAGACTTCCAACTTCAATGAGGAAGGCCCCAAATTTCCATGTTTGGTACCTTGTTACTCTCACTGACTCTAGAAAGTTTGTTTTCTTTTTCCTGTGGAATACGAATCTGGTGATGTATATAGTATGTATTATTTTCTTTATATATCTTTCTGAATTATTTATACTCCATTATTTGGAGAAGCGTGATTTTTCTCGTGCAGTTGGTTTCATAAGATGGCATATTCTCATCATGTTGAATTGGAGGTTGCCAAATTTTGCAGAAACATACCCAAGAACCAAAGGATGAGGCTGCCAAACTAGCAGCAAAACTACTTGTGGTGTGACACTTGTTTTTCATTTGGTAAAAAGTTGGAGCTATTCTTGTACTCATTGTCAACCTATTTCCAGTGGGAGATATTGCAACACATGAAATTAAGTGGGAAATTGAATTCCTTGCCATATCAAGTATTATCCAGGTGAAACATTTCCAATTGGTTTTGGACTTATCGGTGCATAATTATTAAATCAATAGCGAATTATATTGACAACGAATATGATCCTTAGCCACATGGCTTGGAACACCATGGTTCAATGAATCTTTTAAAAAAAAACTCCATGGTTCAATGATCTTGAATATTCTTCTGATAAAGACTTCAGAATTCTAACTTGTTTTGACTTAATCTGTGTAATTGAGATTCCCGAAATTGTGCTCCAGAATCTCCCTAGAGTCCCAAGGCAAACACAATAGTAACTAAGAGCAAATATCCAATCTTGTTGAATATGGATTCTAGAATATAAAGGGAAGAGGCAACATACAGTAAGATAGGCAGTGGTTACCATGAGGACACAGAGAGACCATAAAGGACACAGAGACTAGGATTTCTACATTGTAGCAACATGTAAGTGATTGTCTCTCTTTTAAAACTAAATATGACCTACATTAAATTTGGAGATCCACATAGAGGATCTTAAATTAGGGAAGCTGTGTTTAAATAAGGAAGATCTGTTTTATGAGAGTTCTAAAAGATGTTAGTTTCCTATTTTGATGGAAAGTAGAAAAGGAAAATTGTAATTGCCTTAGGGGTCCTCCCTCTGTCTATAAAAGAGTCTCTCTCTATTATTATCCATCAACTTAAGACAATTTAGTGTTCCCAAAAACACTTTTCACGAAATTGGAAGAGGGCATTAAGGAGGAAAGAGGTAGAATCTATCACGCCCCGATCCAAAAGGTGGGCTCGAAACGCGACTGACTTTTTTTTTTTTTTGAAACTAAACTAACTCAAGCATTCTAACTGGGCCGGATCAACAGTTGGACCCAAAGGTCACACATGATCCTAACATGTGGACTCAAACATATACCATAAGTCTACCCAATATAAATACAATCATTAACACATAACATGAACACATAATTCCAACACTAAATTATCATTGAACATCATCAGAATAACTACAGTCGCATGGTAGTTTAATACATCACATTTAAACAAACTAAGTACCACACTGGGTACTTTACAAAAACAAATAGTTCCAAGAACCAGAAAGCAAAGACAAGGGTATTCCCCTCAGTAGGAATCCCAACGTAACGTCGCAGCTTATTCACCCTAAGCTTCAAACAGATGGTTCTGCTCATCGGGTTCATCTCCTGAAAGGTGAGTGGGGTGAGCTAATTAGCCCAATAAAGGAAATATAACAGTGCAGTTTAAGTAAATATCATGTTCGTAAATAATCATTAGTTGTAATATAAAATCTCATGCTTGATAACAAATTCTCAACATCAAGTATAATATCACCATCATTCCTTCCAATACTGCTGTCATCTAACGTAACGCCTACATACTACGCTGAGATCATTGTATTAAGTCCCGACAAGATCAAAATACATCATTCCAAGTACATCTCCGGCCCTCACATGGTCGATACTGACACTCCTCAAGTCAGCAACTGTCGACAATGTGTGGAAGCAGTATTACATAACCATCTTACACACATGGCCGATCTTGGTTCAATAGTCAATGGCACGTAGAAGCAGTATTACATAACTCATATGATCAACATCATAAGCATTTCACAATTAATATAAGCACTTCTTACAACAGTACATCATGTCTAGGCACATGGGTGGATTCATTAACATTAAACCACTCATTGCTCAAGATCCATTTCAATAAACCTGTTTACACCTACTGTAAAGTTAAGTTCCCTCACAAAAAATGTGTGGTATCGCGGTCTCTTTTTAAACAAGCAAACAAGTGCACAATCATTAAAAGGTCAACATATATTTACATGTATATATACAAGTAGTATTTCAAAATCATACTTGTTTTTCCAAAAATATCCAAGGTAAATGGAATTGAATCTCCTACTTGGTTTCTAACCTTTTTAAATTACAGTAATCCACAATAGAGTAATAATAAGGTGCCCAGTCCAAAACTCATATTGTCTTCTGGGCATGACCAAATTGACTTATTGAGTTAGGTCTAGATACTCAAATCGCTTCTCAGTTGTCTTCTGGATAGAACCAGATCTGACATTTTGAGTAAGGCTTCGAAGTCACTCAGAACCCGACAAATATAGGGTTGGCCTGGAAGTGAAATCACTCAGTACTCAACCAATAGATCGGCTTGGAAGTGAATAAAATAGTATATACATTATAGTAATAAGATAAGAGGGTTAGTACAATTTTAAATTTTTAAATGGGTACCAACATCACATGCATCATTAAACAAACAAGATTTTACACTTAAAAACTAGGTCCCTCGGAACATGCCTCGGAACCAGGTACTATGGCTTAGGATCATCCAAACCACTGCCTAAACTAGTCACTGACTTCGGATCGTCCGAAGATCGGGTCTCGGATCATCCGAAGGTCCTTCCGAACCAAAAAGTTCGAAAAATAAGTCTCGGTGGGTCTATGTGTCTCGAAACATGCCGAGTGAGGCTCGGATCGTCCGAGTGGGGTTTGGTCTTTCCGAACTCGGCTCGGAACATCTGGGCGAGTCTGGCTAACCTCGAACGCTTCGGGACTTCGGGTGAAGCTCAGAACGTCCGAAAGGGTCCCCTCGGACCGTCCGAAGGGTGTGACCCTCGGACAGTCCGAAGCTCGACTCTCGGACCGTTCGAGAGTCGTCTTCCTCCACTATCTGCAGATAGTGACTGACAGACACTGTATGAAATATGAATCAGAAAACAGTGGATTTTTCGGATTCGATTTTTACATCCAACCGGTCAGATGGACTCCTCAGTGAGTCCTCTTTCCATAAGGAGTGATTTAAAGTTTTAAAACTCAGTAGGCCATCCGATTTTAACACTGAAAACACATTGATAAAAAGAAAATCAGGTTTTTCCTTAAACTTCAAACTGGTTTTACTCATTCAAAACTTGGCCAAAATCAGTTAATCTTGATTCTAAACCACTTAAAATTTGAAAAGGGACACAGTGATTACCTTCACTCGAGTTTCTGGGCTGAAAAATGTGATTTTTGAAAAGCTTCCCTTCTAAGCTACGGTTGACAAAAACTGGGAAAACAGAGGCTGAAAGGATAGGTTGGGCTTGGTATCAGCTAAGATTGAGACTGAGAGAAGAGAAATGGAAATGTGAGGGAGTTAATCAGCTAATCAAAGAGGCCATATATAGACAATTTGGGCAATCGGTGGAGGCCGAGTGGGAGCTGCATGCAGCGGTGAGAGGAAGTCCGAAACAGTAACCGGTAGACTGTTACTATTGGTTGCAAAATAGCCCTTTCAAATTTCTGGTTTTGCAAATAAGTCCCCACTTTGATAAAAACTTGATTTTTAACTTAAAACATGATTTTAAAACTCAAAAATTTAATCCAATCTTACAGATAAGTTAGGTTTTAAAAACTTTAATCATTATAAAAATTTGGAGATTTAAAACTCACCAAAAACCATAGATTTAAATAAAAACCATAATTTATCACTATTTACGTGATTTAACTTGTGTTAAATAAAACAATTTAAAAACCTCATTTTTTGAGGTTTGAAAGAATAAACTAGACCATACTAAAATGGTCTAACATACTACACTTGTTTCAAAATTTATCTCATTTCCAAAACCATTAAAAATATTTATTTCTCCCTTTTGGGGTTTTGACGGGTGATTTTAAATACTATTTTCTAGAAATAAAATTATTTTAAAATCAGAAATAGAAATCTTTGACTAAGGAGAATAATATCATCGAATAATAATCACATAATAACACAATAAATAAAAATAATAACAATAAGCGGTAAATTACCAATTTGCTCCTTCCGGCTGGACGAGCTGGATCACTGAGCTTTCGAGTTCAGATTGGGCCACATCTGGGCTTTTCTCAAAGCCCTAACCGTAATCTTCGTGATTAACTAAGCAGGATTATTAAACTAAAATACGCCTAATCTGGGTCAGGGTATTACAGAATCTCTAAGTGTGTGTTTTCTTTTGCTTTTGGACTCTAGGAAGCATCGGCATATCAGAGGGAAGATCAAAGCTTACTCTTCTTCATCAATGGATCCTGGTATGTCTTATTATTATGACGTTTATGATTTCTGCATTAAAATTAATCCATGTTTCAAGCATTAATCAATCCAGATCCTATAGTTATGTTGTTTGGATATGTCGAACATTAAGTTTAATGATGAATGAATGTATGATTGATTCTCAATCAATAAACTCTGATATTATAATGAAGTATTACATGTGGCATCAAGAGTCTGGTTCATAGGATCAATTTATGCTTGAAATAAAGAAGAATTAAAGAAATAAAAATTTTCGAAGCTCAAGGAAGAAGGCGACCATGTTCCGTCGCCGATCGATCGACCAGAGCCATAATGGCCTGAATACTTTATAGACCTTAAAGTTTATGGATTTTAAAATTTGGATGATTTATGGATTTTCCTCTTATATTTTTGGCAAATCTTAATGATTTATGGAGTTTAAAATTTTATGGACCTTAAGATTGTGATTTATGGACTATGAAATTATGGGCATTTTTCCTATTATATTTTTGGAAAACCAATCTACACTAATGAGCAAAGCCATTATTTTTTACCTAATACAATATTATGATACGATTTGGTTAGTAACCAAAGTGGCCCAATCAGAATGTGTTTGGACATCATGTCATATAATTGTGGTCCAATACTCTTCCCAAGTGTTGGATAATAATGACTTTTCTAATTGCGATACCTAATCACAGAGATATTAGGTTGGCCCAAAGGTGCACCGTTCCGAGTGGTTAACGGATTGGGATAAGATGATTGGTGGGTAATTGTGGTGGGTATTGGACTGGATACCCAAAGGTGATAACGGTATTTGATAGCTTGTACTTTGTTGGTTAGTTCTATCAGTGACTGTAAATCAACATAATGAAATAGTATGTCATAAGAATACCCAAAGATAGATCCGGTAATACTGTTTACTTGTTTGTATGTTTCAATTAAGTTTAACTCATAGCATTATGTAAGTGAGCACGAAATGATGAAATTATCTAGTTTTTGCAGTATCTCTCCCTATTAGACTGCATGCTTAAGCTTTGATTGTCCCAATGTTGACTGGACTTAATTTCTCTGAATAGAAAAAATAAGTTGAGTTTCACGTCCGTGCGTTCAATCTTGATAAAACATTAATTTCTAATAAACCTGTTATTACTGGCACTAATACAAAGTTTGAGAAAAAGTCATATGAAGCATGGATCAGGTCAAATAGACTCAGCCTTATATTCATATGCACGACGGTGGCAAATAATATCAAGACTTTACTGTCCAAAACTGAAAGTGCTAAGGAATACCTCCAAAATGTTGAAAATAAATTAAAAATAGTGGACAAGTCCTTAGCATGGACACTTATGACCAAGCTAACCAAAATTAAGTTCGATGGAAGCTGTGGCATGTATGAACACGTAACGGAGATGACAAATATTGATGCTCAGCTGAAGAATATATGAATGAGTGTTGATAATATTTTCCTTCTCTAATTCATTCTGAATTCTCTGCCTTCTCAGTATGGGCTATTTCAAATAAATCAAGGACCTACTAGCAAAAGAGGATGGAAGCCCAAAAATTTAAGAAAGCCGAAAAAAAACAATTTGAGCCAAGTACGTCTTCTGGAACTCAAAATTAGGGGACATGTAGTGTGAGTTGCCACTTCTGCAAGAAACAATGACACTTCTAGAAAGACTGCCATAAAAGGAGAACGTGTTTCTAAAAGAAAGGTAATCATTCCATTTCTTTATGTTTCGAATCTAATCTCACTGAAATTTCCTCTAATTCTTGGTGGTTTGATTTTGAGGCTAAAACTCATGTTTCTAATACGATGCATGGATATCTTACAACCCAGACCATCGACCCAATTAAAGCCTACATTTACATGGGAAACCGATAAAAGGTGACAATTGAAGCCATCAAGACTTACCATTTTTTCCTCGACATTGACCACCATTTAGATTTATTTGATTGTCTTTATGTTTCTTCTTTTGCTAGAAAGCTTATTTCAATTTTCAAACTTGACGTTAATAGTTATTATTGTAAATTTGAAAATAATGCATTTAGTTTATTCAAGGGCCTTTCTTTTATTAGGTCTGGATTATTGATTGATAGCCTTTACCATTTGAAGCTTGATGATTCCTTTGCTAATTTTATCCTAATACTGCATCGTAATGTTGGTATTAAACGTGAGTTGATTAATGAAAATTCATTTATCTTGTGGCATAAATGTTTGAGACATATATCCTACGAAAGAATTGAAAAATTGGTAAAAAATGAGATTCTCCTGAATCTTGACTTTACTGATTTAGGTATGTGTATGAAATGCATTAAGGGTAAGCAGACCAAACACACCAAGAAAGGACCCAAAATATCTAAAGGCCTACTTGAGTTGATCTATATAGATATTTGTGGCTCATTTGATGTTCCATCTTTTGGTGGAGAGACCTATTTTACCACCTTTATTGATAATTTTTCGCGTTATAGTTATATTTATATGTTGCATGATAAATCTCAAACAGTTAACACCGCAGAGATATTTATTATTGAAGTTGAAAGGTAAATAGATAGAAAGGTGAAAGTCATAAGGTCCGATAGAGATGGTGAATATTATGGAAGGCGATGAAACAGGTCAACACCTAGGGCCTTTTGCTAGACTACTAGAAAGTTGTGGTATAATTGCACAGTACACGATGCCCGGTACGCCTCAGCAGAATGGTGTTGCTGAAAGGCGTAACCGCATACATATGGATATGGTTAGGAGTATGTTATGTAATAACACCGTACACATTATGTTGTGGATGTATGCATTAAGAACCGTAAGATACTTGCTTAATCGGGTTCTTAGTAAGTCAGTTCCTAAGACTTCTTTTGAACTGTGGACAGGAAAGAAATCAATTTGAGACACCTGCATGTATGGGGTTGTCTTGTAGAAGAAAGAATTTATAACCCATATGAAAGAAAACTTGATGAACGGACAATCAGTGGTTACTTCATAGGTTACTCTGAGAAGTCCAAAGGGTACATGTTCTATTGTCCGAACCATAGTATGAGAATCGTAGATACTGATAATACAAGATTTATTGAGAATGGTGAGGTTAGTCGGGGTGACATAATGAGAAATGTTGGTGTGTAAGAAGTAAATGTACAAGTCCCTATACCCGTAATTTTAGAAATTGTTGTCTCTAATGTTATTGAATAACCTGACGAACAACACTTGAATGACGAATCATTCCATGATGAAGCCATCACTAATAATGAATTGATTGTGGAACAACCACAAGAAATAGTATTAAGAAGGTTTGAAAGACAAAGGAGTCCTATTATTTCGGATGACTATGTCGTATATCTAAAAGAATCAGATTATGATTTAAAGCTATTAAGGATTCGATCACTTATGAAGAAGCCATAGAATGTGATGATTTTAGTAAGTGGTTAGACGCCATGAAAGACGAGCTAAAGTCCATGGTTCATAATGAAGTCTGGGATCTTTTAGAATTGCCTCATGGATACAAGAAAGTTGGAATGTAAGTGGGTCTTTAAGACCAAACGAGACACCAAGGGCAATATCGAACGATATAAATCAAGGCTTGTAGCTAAAGGGTTCAATCAGAAAGATGACATTGATTATAAAGATACATTCTCTCTTGTATCCAGAAAGGACTCTTTTAGAATCATTATGGCTTTGGTGGCTCATTATGATTTGGAGCTTCACCAAATGCATGTTAAAACTGCAATTTTAAATGGTAGTTTAGATGAGGATGTGTATATGGAACAACCTAAAAGATTCTCCATAGAGGGTAAAGAACATATGGCATGCAAATTAAATAAATTAATTTATGGCCTTAAACAAGCTTCTAGACAATGGTAGCTTAAGTTTAATGATACCATTCCTCTTTCGATTTTAAGAAAAACACCGTTGAATCGGGTGTATATACATGAAGGTCAGTGGGAGTAAGTTTATCGTTTTGATATTATATATTGATGTTATTTTGCTTCCTACTAATTATCTTGGTATGATATTTGACAAAAAAGTCACTCCAATAATTTTGAAATAAAAGATATGGGAAAGCAGCATCAATGATTGGAATAGAAATATTCCGTGATAGAACACATGGTATGTTAGGCTGTCTCAGAAAAGCTACATAGAAAGAATCTTGGAGAGATTTGGTATGCAAAATTATTTTTATCAAGATGCCCTTATTTAGAAGGGGGATAAATTTAGCTTAAATCAATGTGCGTATAATGAACTTGAAAAGAAACTAATGGAGGGAATCCGTTATGCCTCAGTTGTAGGTAGCTTGATGTATAATCAGACCAGCACCAGACCCGATATAAGTTTGGTGTCAATATGCTGGGGAGATACTAAAGCAACCCTAGAATAGACCACTAGAAAGCTGCAAAAAAAGTAATGAGGTATTTACAAGGTACTAAAGACTTTATGTTCATGTTTAAAAGGTCTGATAATCTCGAGGTAATTGGCTACTCAGATTTGGATTTTCATGGTTGCATTGATAGCAGAAAGGCAACGTTTGGCTATTTGTTTCTTATGACTGACGGAGCAATATCATGGAAAAGTGCCAAACAGTCTATCGCTGTAACATCAACCATGGAAGTTGTAACGCCCCACCCTTTTTCACTCGCAGAAAATCAAAGTCTATTTTTTTTTTTTTTAAATAAAAGAGTGAGAGAGAGCGGGACATCACGACGCGAGCTAAGTCCGAACTTCTAAATCTCGGCCCTTAACTGGCCAACCATACGTGTGCGTGGATTATGTCCATGAGAACGGTTTCACACGCATAAGGTTATACATGCGGAATAATTCATAGACGCGGAATTATAATAGAATAACTATCCTATTCCATTTTAGATAGCAAGGAAGTCCATCACTTAAAAATAATCACCATAAGTTATAATATCCAAAATTAACCATCCAAACCATAGCAAATAATCTAAGTTATTATAATCCAAAATACTAGTTATTCAAATTACATTATCCATGAATAAACTTAAATAAAATGAAACTAGACCATCCAAGCTCCTAAGTTGGCTCAGATCGCGTCCTTCGTTCCTTCCATTTCCTGTGTCATCAACTAAGGTAGAAGTAGGGCATTAGACAACGCGCCTAGTAGGTACTCCGAGTAGGGTCAACACATGGATTAGTATAAACAAAATCACATAGATATAATAATATCAAAACTATGCAAGTAAATGCCATGCCATGGGTGTCATATGCCATGAGTCCCACCCATCATCCATATCACAATCACATAGTATTCCTTTTGATGGATAATCCACATCAAGGTATCCCCATGAATGCCTTATCAGTCGCCCCGAACGAAGCGTGGACTCTTGTTACATTTTAAATACAGTATATCCCCACGAATGCCTTATCGGTCGCCTCAAACTGGAGCGTAGGACTTCGGTTACAAATCCATAGGAATCAGGGTGGATTCCTCCCCACGTTTGCCTTATCGGTCCAACCAAACGGAGCGTGGACTCCGGTTACATATCCATTGGAATCTGTGTGGATTCTCCCCACGATTGTTTATTCGGAAAACCGAATGGAGCGTGGACTCCCCTCATTTGATCCCTCCCATGCTATGCATGAGATGCAAATGCCAATATGCTATGTAATAATAAACATCATAGCATTAAAATCCCATAATTGAAACATATGATTTGATACCAAAATAAATCATCAAAACATGGAGTAAAATCATCACATATACATATTCCATAGTTTTCAATAAGGTAGGAATCCTACCAACATTCAATTATCGGGTCCTTGTGTTTCCGTCCAAAAATCGATCACCGATCACGTTAAGCCGATCGTACACCATTTGTGAAATCCCGTTACCTTATTACATTTAACACATACATACATTAATTTGATGATCCATTTAATCCCATAAAATAACCAAATTAATTATTCCAATTGATTTATACCTTTCCCTTCATCCTTCCAATTTAACCTAACCATTTGGAAAATCATATAAATATTTCATTTCTAAGATCAGCTAGTTACCCGCTGTCCACTGTCTTCTACCCACTGTCCACTGTCCACTGTCTACCAAAAACTCACTAGTGGGGTTCGGCCATACAACATGGCCGAACCTCATTTTTTTGGTTTTGACCCCTTTTTTAACCCTTGTTTTATTTTACTCAAAATGGGTCCAACACCATCCATTCTTTGATTACCCAACCTACTAACATAAGTTAATCATCTTACATGTATAAAAGTCCTAAGTCCATAAAACACTCTCCATGGGGTTCGGCCATACAACATGGCCGAACCCATGGTCCTTTATTTCCACCATGTTCCCACCTTAGCTATCACTCTTTTCATAGCTAAACACGTAACTCATTTACACATAACTTAGGTCCATGCATAATTCATTAACTTAACATAAATCCATAATAAATCCCTCCATTCCTTAGCTTGATCATTCCATCCTTTAAACATGCATATATCTACCAAAATGTCCATAAATTGATTCATGGGGTTCGGCCATGCCATGATGTCTCATTTTCATTCTTCCTTTCTTAATTCACATTTTCATTCTTCCTTTCTTAATTCACTTACAAATATTAGACCCATACACAAAATCCCTCCATGGGGTTTAATCATACACTTAGGTCCATCATTTTGAAAGCCAAAATCCAACAACATTTCTTCCATCATTTCATCCTTTAAAACCCATTAAAACCAATAATATTCTTCCATGGGGTTCGGCCATACAACATGGCCGAACCCTATGATTCATCATTTTCTTCTTAAAAATCATATACCCATGGTTAGATCACTTGATGGGGTTCGGCTATACAACATGGCTGAACCTCATTTTGCCTTTCTTTGAATGGATCTAAATCCATTTCCTCAACATTTTGGCCAACCATTTCCAATCTATATAGAATGTTTCCTTAACCTCTCTTTAATTTATAAATCTTGTCAAGTACTACTTACCGATTCTGTGACTCCTCCGATCTCTTACGTTCCGCCTTGCTCCTCCTTGATCTTCTTTCGTTCCTTAGTCTTTTCTTTCTTCCTCCTTGATATTCAGCCAAAGAGTGGTGCTTGATTAAGATGAAAATCCTAAGAGTGGTTCGGCCAAGGAAGAGGTTTGAGAGAGAGAGGGAGAGAAGGAGGGATAGAAAACTCTAAGTCTTTCTTATCTTAGTGAGAGGGTCGGCCAAGCTTGAAAGAAGGAGAGAGAGATGAAGAAAATAAATCTCTTTGTTGTGCAATGAAATTTGGCCAAGGGGTAGTGTCTCTTGGGTTATGCCCCTTTGTAACAACTAAAACCCTTCACCTCCCTCATTAATGTTTCCTTTGGGCTTTTCATCACATGAGATGAAACTCTCCAACCATGTGCCCCTTGGGTTTCCATCATGAGATAGAAACCCTCCATTTCCCCAACGTGTATCCATGGGTTTCATCTCATGAGATGAAACCCTCCACCTTCCCAACTTGTGAATTCAAGATGGAAACCCCCCCATCTTAACTATTGACCAACCAAGGTGTCCCTTGGTCTTCACCGTGGCATCCATTCACCTCCAACGTGTGCACCTTGGATATACCTTTTGGGTTTCCTCTTTGAGATGGAAACCCTCAATCTTCCCACTCCACTCATTTCAATTCAACTCAACTCAACTTAAATATTTTTAATTCTTTTAAACTCAAGACTTGTACTCATTCATTAACTCAATTCCTTAATTCCATTTTGAACTCACTCAATTGAACTTAATCCAATTTAATTCAGCCATACCTTAATTAAACTTGAACTCAATTGGTGGTCGACCAAGTCAACCATGACACATGACACTTGGGGTCTCACTTAGCCATGTCACATATATGCCACCTCACTTGATGAGATGGACCTACACTTGAATCTTAATTGGGTATTTTGACCCAATATCAAACCTTACCCATTTACTTCTAATTAGCTCATCTATGACCCATTGGGTCCCAATTGGACATTTGACCCAATTGACCACCTTGACCCAATTAAATAAATCTTACCCATTTATTTCAATTGAACCTTATCCATAACCCGTTGGGTCCTAATTTGGCAATTGACCAAACTCCTTACTCATCTAAGTTCCATCTCCATTATTTAATTTCAAATTCCATTAATTCACAAATTAAATGAACAATTTTCATATATATATATATTCATGAAATCAAAATCCGGGGTGTTACAGAAGTAGATTTTTTGGCGTCCTATGGGGCCATTGTTCAAGGAATGTGGCTGCGATATTTTATCTTAAGACCTGGAATTGTCGACAACATTGCCAAGCCTCTGAGAATATACTGTGATAATTCTGCAGCAGTATTCTTCTCTAAGAACGACAAGTATTCAAATGGATCGAAACATATGAAATTGAAGTAATTTGTTGTGAAAGAAGTTAAAAAACGAACGGTGTCTATTGAGCACATTAGTACTTTACTTATGGTGGCAGATTCGTTGACGAAGGGATTACCTATAAAGACCTTTAAAGAACATGCCAATAGAATGAGTCTTGAACGTAATCTATTATGATGTAATTATATATTTTTGGACTGCAATATGAATAAATGTGTACTATTTGACATTTGAGTACTTATATATGCATTTATGATTATTGTTCATGTTTATTATTGTTATATATATACATTATATGTGTTCATTTTGACACTAATAGGAATAATCATTATGTTATGACACTTATGTGGACCATTATGAAAATTTATCATTTTAAGGCTATGATAGGTAGGTCACCTTGTGTTGTAGTGATGGAAGGGAACATGTCGGGATAAGATGATATGCAACCACCATTGTTCGCACTTGTGGTTTATTTAGTATTAACATTATGATGTTGACCGCATTATGTTGTTAAATACAGTTTATACGTACACCTTATGATATATCTGTTTTAAATCCTATGAAGTGTAATTGTGGGCCACGTGGGAGAATGTAAGACTAAACATGACCCATATTAAATTTGGGGCTTCACATAGAGGATCTTAAATTAGGGAAACTGTATTTAAATAAGAGAGATCTATTTTAGGAGAGTTCTAAAGGATGTTAATTTATTATTTTGATGGGAAGTAGGAAAGGACAATTCTAATTTCCATAGGGGTCCTCCCTCTGCCTATAAAAGGGTCTCTCTCTATTATTATCCATCAACTTGAGACAACTCAGTGTTCCCAAAAATACTATTCACGAAATTGGGAGAAGACATTGAGGAGGAAAGAGGTAGAAACTCTAAGGTGTGTGTTTTCTCTTGCTTTTGAACTCTAAGAAGCATTGACATATCAAAGGGAAGATCAAAGCCCACTTTTCTTCATCAATGGATCCGGGTATGTCTTATTATTATGATGTTTATGATTTCCACATTAAAATTAATCCATGTTTCAAGCATTAATCAATCCAGATCCTGTGGTTATGTTGTTCGGGTATGTCGAACATTAAGTTTAATGATGAATGAATGTATGATTGATTCTCAATCAATAAAATCTGATATTATGATGAAAGTCCAAAAGGGTTGATTCATTCCAAAAGAATAGATTTGCAGAGAACATCAAACAATAGCGTTTTAGAGAGGCAGAGAAGTGACGCCAGTGAAAGAGAAGAAAATAACAAGGGTTGGGAGAGGCTTGCTACAAGGCTTTGTGTATACAAGTAGTTAGAGTTCTCAGGAAGGTGTCCGAGAGACAAGGGACGGCCAATATTGGGCTACTTCAGGCAGCAACTTATGATCCAGTAGCAGACAGTATTCTAAGATCTGATATGAGTCAATTCTGGGATTGAAAAGCCGGAATTGAGACGGCCATTTTAAAGTCTTGTTGTGTTCGGGGTTCGTTTGAAAATCAGGTGATTAAATCCTATATAAATATTCTCTCTTTATTTCTCTCTCTCTCTCTCTTAATACAAAGTTTTATCTTTATTTAGCTCTCTTAATACAAAGTTTACACGCTTTATAGACATGGGACAGGTTTGATCGAACTAGATAAATCCCAGTGTTCTTATTGTGTACTGTAATTAATTATTCTTTCGATTAATTTTCAGTTATAACCCAAGAATCAACACATATATAATATTTAATGTGTGTCGAACAAGGCTGTCCCATGCAATAAGTGCCCATGCAATTGTTATAATTGCATGCATCGTCTCAACTACTTACAGTACAGTGTAATTTGACTTAGGAAAAGTCTTATCAGTTCAACTGTTTGTGACTCATCCTTCCATGCACGACTCTAACTCGTCCATTGTCTCCGTGGTTTCTTATTATTGTATGCAAAATTGCAAACGACTCTATGTTGGCCCACGTACATCACTAACGCAGTAGTTGGGAAACCATTGTTAGCCTTTGTGTTGGCTGTATGGCTAGTATTCTAATGTCACGGTGGGACCACCACTGGGTCCCATGTGGATCAAATTCTTTCAAGTTCAACTCATGGTTATTTTATTAAAACTCATGTGAATATGCATGGTATTTGAATAATGGATTTGTTTTAATAGAGAGTTTAAATATGGGAGTGTGTTAAAAAATATTTAAAAAAAAAAGCTAGTACATGACTTAATTTCAAACTAGCCTTGTCATGCTCATGTCTCTTCTGTATTATTCAGTCCATTTTCCATTTTCTAATTACTAATTCAGTTGAATTTACAAATTATTTATGTACTGTTTGTGTCTAAAGTAAACTTTTTATCAATTCACACTAACGTGAGATTGAATAAATATTATAATTTTTTTTAAAAAGTAAATCTTGATTATAATTTTAAAGAAACTAATTACGTTATACAATTCAAATAATTCAAATTAGATAAAATCAATGATTATAATCAATTTTTTAGTAGTTGTTTATTTTATTTTTTGAATAAAAAAAATACTTTTAACAAAATTTATTTATCATAATAAATTATGGATACTCTTTACTTTAAGTTAATAGAATGTAAATTGAGTAATATCAACTGCAAATACAAGTTCTAAAATTGGAATTGGGTTGTCTTACCTTGTGTTTAAATAAAATGGGCAACAATTGAATTGGATTGTCTTATCTGTCTACACTGAATTGTACAATGTTATTATGCGTATTTAAGCATTTATCATATGAAATTGATAATAGTTTTCTTCGAATAGTATTTTTTTTTTTAAATTAAAATTTACGTTGCATAAGTGAAGTGCTATAAAAAATGCACGCTAAGATAATGCGCTGTATTTAATTGGCGCTAACTAAATGCGCTTTATATACCTATCAGTTGTTGGCGCGCTGATTAACTGTCGCCAAGTATGATGCAGTATTGCGCTTTATATACCCATCTTTGCGTCGGCGCATTGATTAACTGTTACCGAGTATGATGCAGTATTCGATGGGCGTTAATTATCGGACACCACGTATGAGGCGTTGAGATTTTTTTTAAATTTTGTAATGTCTAATTTCATGAGAGATGCAATTTCAAAATGGCTGTCCATACAGATACCCCCATTTTCTGCCAGCAGACACTGTATTTTGAATTCGTAGTGGAAATTACGTTTTTGCCCTTCCACGTGGAATCGACTGAACGAATCGATAGTTCATTTTTGCTTCGATCGATCGATTTTAGGCATATAGAATCGTGCGATTGAACAGACAGTTCATTTTAGCTTCATCTGATTGATTATAACAAGCGTATTCAATCGATCGGATGATCCCATGTGATCATTCGATTGATTTTAACAGAGAGGTTGAAATTCTGACAGTCGGCCTCTGCTGTGAAGATCGATCGCACTATCACATGACATCATCTGATCGATTGAATACCCATATAAGTTCGATTGCACGATCTCAGAGGATCATCCGATTGATTTTAACGGAGAGGTCGAAATTTTGACAGTCGACCTCTGGTTTGAAGATCGATCGAACAATCTATTATATTCAATCGAACGATTGTATATAAGTGCAATATCGATCACACGATCACAGAAATCGTGCGATCGATTTTTCACTTATATATAATCGAACGAACAACATTTTCTCCCATTTCGTTCATTCGTGCAATTGAAAGACCGAAACCCTTAAAACCCTTTCTCTTCTCTTCTCCAAATCGTTCGATCTACCATTTCTTCTTCTCCAAATCAACCGAGCGATTGTCACATTCATTCGATCTTGCCCTCTCCCATCTTCCACTTTCAATCGCACGAATCGATTTTAAACCCTTCTCTCTACCCTTCCTTCTCTTCCAAACCGATTCTCCTTTACACCCCCTTCTTTCACGTGGCATCAGATCAAATCCAAGGTCTACACTGAGGGGGAAGAAAGTGAAAACCGTGGCTACATCGAGAGGGAAGCGACCGAGAGTAGTGGAGATAGAGACGGAGATGTTCGTCCCCAACCATTTCACCTATTTGGAAGCGACGACATTGTACAAAGAGGATTTGTACTCTCGGCCCTTCATTTTTAGTAAAATCATTGACCGTACTTTTTTTTTCACCCATTGGAATAAAAATTCATGAGTATATTGAGAAACTTGGTTGGGGCGCCTTCTTCGCAATGAAAGAGGATATTTATCCTAAATTAGTGAAGAAATTTTATGCGAACATGTCCGAAGATAGGGCCAGACTTTCCATAAAATCCAAAGTTAGAGGAACCGAAATTGTTCTTTCAACTTTGGCACTGGACAAAATGTTTAAATTTTCCAGTGCCTTTATTGTGAAGTATGAAACAAATTCATGGCCTACCGATGTTGTTGGATTCGTTCCCTTGGATGCCATGAAGCAAATGTGTAGGCGGAGTGATATTGTCAAAGTAGATAAGCCCACTCTGATGGATCTAACCCTGTAAGCCTAAATCGTTTATTACATTATTACGAAAAATATTTTACCTAGAAAATGGCATAGTAACCAGGTGACCTATTTCGATAGTTTCCTCATCTGGTGCATCGTGAATGGTAAGCAAATTGACATCTCCTTCATCATCATAAAACACATGGTAGCTTGCCGTAAGACGAGAAAATGTAGTCTTCCATACGGTCTATTTCTGTCATACTTGTTTCGAACAAAGAGGAGTCATCCTTTCCCCTGAAGACAAAATAGTTTTGAAAAAAACCGATACATTGGATGCGTCTACTTTGGTCAAAATGGGATTCAAACTCGACAATACAGGTTGGGTTCCCAAAGTAGAACATACTCGTGAGGTTGAGGCACCTGAAATTGAGGGTGAGGCACCTAAAGTTGGGGGGTGATGCACCTGAAGTTGGGGATGAGGCACCTCAGAAAACCGACTTCTTTGCAAACTGATACTGGAGTCAATACTATGCTTACTCTTGACAGCATTGAAAACTCATTGAAAAAATTGATGTGAAATTCGCTGAGATGGAAGGAAGACTCAATGAAAAAATTGATCAGAAATTTGCTGAGTTGGAAGGAAGGACGATGAGAAGGTTGAATAATTTGCAGAATCAAGTGATAGATACAATGAGGTTGTCTGTACTTTTAGTCCAAAGAGCAGGAATACGAGCACTTCTAGGACATGAAGATGCGACCGGGATCGTAAGAATATTCTTAAGTCCAACGATGACAACTCAAGCCTGGGGTTCCAATCAGTCTCGCCCTACTAGCCCCACTCAGCCTCACCCGACTGGATTTGTTCCTCCTCGTTCACTGGCGATTGGTACAGATTTTGCCTCCACTTCTCATCCATCTAGAGTTGTTCGCTCGGTGTGACCTTCTGGCCCCATTGAGAATGTGACTAGGCGTTTTCCATTGGAACGACTTCAGTCTTTTCATACTGCACCAACACCCCCTTCATCTGCACCTGCTCTTGTTCATGTTGATGCACCTCCTTCATCCGCACCTGCTCTTGTTCATGTTGATGCACCTCCTTCATCCGCACCTGAAAATCTGACTTTTTTGAAAATCTTCCTTTGAAGCTTACGGTTGATAAAAACTGGGAAAAGACAGAGAGGGCTCGGCTGGTTTGATCTCACAGCAGCTGAGAGGGAGGGATAGAAAATTTTGTGGGAGTTTACTCAGCTGAAGAGGCTGGGATTTATAGAAAATTTGATCAATGCATGGAGGCCAGCCGGAGGCTGCATGCATGAGTTGCAGACGTCCAGTACAGTGAAACCACTGTTCGGTAGTTCCGGTTGCAAATAAGTTCTCCTGAATTTCCAGTTTTGCAAATAGGCCCCTAATTTGATAAAAATCTGATTTTTAACTAAAACAATTTTTGAAAGCTCCAGAATTTTAATCCAACCTGATAGATAAGTTGGGTTTTAAAAACTCTAATTACCATAAAAATTTGGAGATTTAAAACTCAACAAAAACCATAGATTTTATTAAAAACCATAATTTAACACTATTTACGTGTTTTAACTTGTGTTAAATAAAACGATTTAAAATCCTCATTTTTGGGGTTTGAAAGAATAACTAGACCATACTAAAATGGTCTAACATAATATCCTTGTTTAAAAAATTATCCCATTTCCAAAATCATTTAAAAATATTTATTAATCCCTTTCAGGGTTTTGACGGGCGGTTTTAAATGCTATTTTCTGAAAATAAAATTATTTTAAAATCAGAAATAAGAATCCTTGATTAAGGAGAATAATATCATCCAATAATAATCACATAATAACACAATTAATAAAATAATAACAACAAGCAGTAAATTACCATTTTGCCCCTCTAGCTGGACGAGCTGGATCACTGAGCTCTCGAGCTCAGATTGGGCCACACCTGGGCTTTTCACAGAGCCTTAACCGTAATCTTCGAGATTAACCGGTCCAAGCAAGATTTATTAAACTAATATCGCCTAATCTGGGTCAAGGTATTACACTATAGATATGTCTATCTGATAGATATGTCGGTGTTGGCATAGTGCCGTTGCAATTTGACCGTTTAACATTTAATACACTTCCAACAAATATAAATGGTCACTACCGATAGGCTGGTCATCTCGATGGGCTGATGGTCGACATGTCTATCTCACGGATGGCTCGGTACATTTATCAGAGGGCAACACAAAAATACAAAGTCTTTTCACCTAGAACTTTGAAACTCCAGGTAGACATGTCTGACCATAGATAGGTCTATGACCTACATGTGTTTATCTGATAGTTTACCAGATTTTCAATGTTTGTCCTATCTTGTTCTGTGACTGTCCAGGGATCACTAAGGCTTGTTTATGTTTTTACCAACATGTTTCACTAAGCCTAGGCAAGGTCAATTAATGGTGTGGGTTCCACCTAAAATCATCTATGGCCAATTACCTTTTGTGATTGCCATACACTTGGTAATGATGAGTCTTGCACTTGATCTTCCATCTTCAAAGCTTTTGATTTAATCTTCATCATTTGAGTCATGTTTCATTGGCTTTAACCTTCTGAGACAATGCTTCACCTAAGTTATGAAATTACCAAATTAGTGACTCGGTAAGCCGGGGCACTAACAATCTTCCCCTTTGTAAATTTCCATGACAAAACACCTAGAAGCTAATGAATATAGACTCGATGACTTACCCAACCCAATATACATACATTTGAATACAAATGATACAACCAGTTAAAGTACAAATTCAAATGGCAACAAATTCCTAGACTCTATACTTCAAGCTGCGACCTTCATCTTGCTTAGTTTGCAAGCTCCATTGTGATCATGTACATGTACTTGTACACACAAACAATGCAAACTAGGTGGAAGCATAGGTCTCCCTTTTAAACATTAGTCCAATAAAAATAATATTTCTCCCCTTTAAAACATGGACTAATATCCTAACCTCCCCCCCGCCCTTAGTCAATGATTGATTTCCCCCTTAATCATAGACTCTCCTCCTTCTAAGCTTATTTAAGGCTTCAATTTTTCTCCCCCTTAACATAAGCTTACTTTTAAGCTTCCAAAAACTCCCTCAAAGCTTACATCAAGCTTCTAATATTTCTCACCATTTTTTTCATAAATTGACAAAGGGCATATAAACACTAATATACCACATTTAGTGTGCTTCAACAAGTCCCAATTGTTAGACTAAGAGGAGATGGATAAGGATGGGCTCATGCATTTGGTTTTCAAAAATGCCGATATGAAACTAACTCATGTATGCAAAGATGAGGAAATCACTCATACAAGAAATATTCCATGATAAGAACATACAAGTGAAAAACTTATGAACTAAAAATCATACCCCCAATTTAAATACATAGTTCATGAAAAATGAGATGATGCAAAAACATTTAAAATGTCAAGAACAAATGAATCAACCAAAATCAACATGTTCATTCAACATATTATATACCAATAAAGAGATCTATGAATGAACAAACATCCTATCCTTTCCATTATGCATATGGAAGATGAAGGCTCATCTCTTTCCTTAAACTTTCCAAGGCATGCTCTCCATTGTTCAAATTTTTGAGAGCACAATGCACAAATTCCATTAACATTTGGACCGCTTAATCATGTTGGCTTTCACTACCAAAATCCATTTGGTTCTAAGATTCAACTTTAAAAGATGAAAGTCACAACATAGGTGCATAAAACTAATTTTGGAAAAGGATAAATTTTCCTTGTTTGAGCATTTATCCAAAAAGCATTTCCAGTGTCCAAAATGACTTTCCAAGATAATGCATTAATAAGACATGGAAACAACGTAAACACATTCCTATAAGATTTGCCAATTTGAGGGATGAGAGAGTGTGTGCTTATGATGCATATAGGTCCACAAGACAACAAGCCTACATGTAAAATACACATTCCAATAAAAGATACACCAATTCAAGATCACAGAATGCAATGGAAAATCAGAAGAGGGGTTTGTAAACCAAAACCTTATGTGCACACACGATACATCGACGATGTCGATGGGTCCAGACCTCGATACATTGACTTTGACAATGTGTCGAAAACATATAACACAAAATTTTCCTTTTAAATCCATTTTTCTTTTTGAAATCTCCCTCTTTATTTTACAAACCATGTGGCATATGGTAAACATGATTCTACCAATATAAGCATGTATGCCACACAAATATCTTGCTTATGATCAATCCAACAATCAAACAAGAACACGGATTAAAGGTAAGACACAAAGGTGATTCCAACCATGCTTGAAATGTGTTAACCACTTTGTTAATCCATAAAACATTTGAGCAGCCACTGTAGGACTTGGAATCTAAAATCCATGCATGTATGATTCATCAAGCATGATATGTACTATAGCCAGGAAAACACAACCAAGGCTTGAAAGAGTCAAATGTGCCATGCCACAAAACAAGGGTTGTTTGAACTCACATGAGTGAAGATTTGAGTTCAACTACAATGGTCTAGAGGTACTCCAATTTACAAAATTCTTAGACCAATGTAGGGCATGAATAAGGTCCTATCCCTCAGGGGTCCATACAAGCTTTTGATCTGGACCTTTCCTCTCAAATCCATGAACGTTAGGCATTTTGGTTCTTCCATTATAGACATTTGGCCCAAGTTCAAAAGATTGAGACAAGACTCTTCTTTTGATGTTCCTATTCATAGAATGAGGAGGTCTTAACCTATCCCTAATAGATGTCCAATGTAGGGATGATGCATGGTGTGAGGTGCAATGTGTTTTCTAGGTACATTCACAAATTGATTTACTGTATTTTTCTTTGTATGGTGTGAATGTCCAAACATCTCAATCTTTCTCTTCTTACCACTTGGAGAAAGACCACTAGCCACCTTTGATTTAACCTGCATTCTTCTTGTCTTGAACTCATATTTGAAATGCCCGGTTAATCCACAATAAAAGAATTTTATATTTGAAGTGTGTGTGGTGTGACTTTTTCCTAACATGGATTAATTCATGGGTCTCTTTGGGTTAGATTGAGAAATACTATGCCAATCACCATGTGGCTTACCCAAAATAGGTTCTTCCAATTTTAGTTCACATTGGGTTGCCATGTCTTGAGATTTCTTAACATTTTTATTTCCAAGATATTTTCCAACTTCCCTAAGCTTCAAGAGTTCATATTAAAAAAGTTTTAATTTTTCTTAAAGCAAATTTTAATTTTCTCTCAAATTCAAGATTTCATCATTTGTATTTTTCAAATTTGATGAGAGAAGATCATTTTCCATATTAGTACATTGAAGTTGGATAGAGAGTTTGGCATTCTCAATTTTTGTCTTATTGAGGTCCTTAGCCAATCTCATACGCTCTAAGTACAATGCATCATAGGATTCTTGGAGGTCATCATCATCATCATCAAGATCCGTTTCACTATCCTCTTCACTAGAGGGATCATCTTAGTCATCATTACCAATGGAGGCTATGAGACATTTCAAATTTACATTTTCACCTCTCTCATGATTTTCAATTTCATTATGAGAGGTGGAGACTTCCATTGTACTGTCCAAAGATTTGCAAAAGTTTTCAATGATCTCATCTTGGATAGAGGTGCAATCCTTTTCATTATGGGATGTTCGTATATTCTCTATTTTTGTTATCAAATACACCAAGATAGAGTACACAAACAATAGAGAGTAACGGATAACTTTTCAGGCATCCATAATGAAGTTCTAGCACTTGAATTAACTTGGATGGTTAGATCCTTATGAAGAGCATAAAGCTCTGATACCAATTGTAAGTTCCCGATGTGCTAGAACACGGTGCAGAATTTGACCCTAGAGGGGGGCGGGGGGGTGAATAGAGCAATCTACAATGTGTTAGTCCTTTTAAAATTCTTGATTAATTAAAATATTTTGCAGCGAAATAATCAAGATTAATCAAGAAGTGGTGTGTTAACAAAAGTGCACAGATAATAGAGCAAACACACAAACAAACTAAACACCCACAACACCAAATGTATAGTGATTCGGAATAAACCCTCCTACATCCATTGATGAACTCACCCAACCTTGGGTTATCCTAATTCACTATGTGGAGAATTATACCCTCACAAATAGAGTAGGAATTCCACATATCTCGATTGATTGAGAATTTCACCCAATCCCTAAGATTTTGAAAGGTTCGACCTACCCCGGTCTACGTCTTTATCCCTCTATTTTTTATAATGGTTTAAGCAACATGCTTTAATCCACTTCATAAGATAATTTAGAAAATTAAAATCAAACTAGAAGCACTTGCCTAGTTGAGTTCTCTTGATTTAGATGTATGCTTCTTAAGAATCTTCAAATGTGATGTTGTTCGATGACGAAAATGCTTAGAGTATGTGCAATCACAATCTATGGGGTGGTTGCTAGGATATGAGTTTGCAAGTTGATCATAGGCTTGTTTTTTTTCTCTCTTTCTCAATCTCAATCAATGAAGATTGGATTTCAAATGATTCACCTAAGTTTAGAACATAGAGAGAGGAGTTGGGATGTGTGGGAATGCCTCTAAGATTTGCAGATTCAAAGGTTCAACGTGTCCAAGGTCTCCCACCAAATACACCAAAGGATTGAAGTATATATAGGCAAACATAAACATCCCAACTCTCGGTCATAGATGGGTCTATCTGGTAGACATGTCCCAACTCTGGGTTATAGACGAGTCTATCTGCTAGACATGTTCCAACTTAGATTTTGTTAGTCTTCGAGTAAACTAAAAACTGAAATTGAATAAATATCCTAATCTAATCCTAATCTACACCACTTTCGCTGGCACTCTCGATTGCATTTAGCATATGCAACAAGCCTTTAAACCCCCAGCTCACTGCTAGTAGACGAGTTAAAGTCTCGTGAGGGCTTCTAGTGATGATACCCAAAAACATCAAATTTTCAACAAAAATATTGAAATAAAAATTTAAACATCATACAGCTCCAAATTTATCTTACAAAATTTATACTCGAAGTGTAGTATGAGATAAGCAATATTAATATAACATTCTTTTTTAAAACACATAAGTTTTGCAATCACTAGTTGAAAATGCGCTTTAACTCCAAATCTCACCAAATATCTCTTAGAAAGACTTTCGCTAAGAGATTGGGTTAAATTCTCTCAAAAGTGTATGTGAGCGGAATAATTTCTCAAATGCAAATATCTCACATATTTATCAACAAAGAATGGATTATAACAAAGAAATCATAAATCTCATGAATAGATGTCATTTTCCTGAGAACATTGAATCAAACACCATAATTTTTCTTCATCTATTCTCTACTTAAATACTATATTAACTGAGGATCAATAGGACTTTATAATAGGACAAAAAATGGCTTAGGACCGGTCATATCAAAGAAGGATAAAAAAACTCTAAAATAATACTTTGATGAGAAAAAGTTAGAGGTCTTCATAATGTGACTGGGATATTTCTTCCTCTATTTTTTTCTTTTAGCACTCAGAACATATTTTATTTTCACTTTTTCTATAATTTTTTCCACATCCTTCTTTTGATGTATGGATGTTCCTTTTCTTTTTCATATATTTTTTTTCATTGATTTTTTTTTTCTAGCATATTTTGTTCTTTTTTTTTTTTTATCTTTCATTTTTTTTTCAAGTACCTTATTTTTTCTTTCAGAGTACCATACTCATAACAATCATCTCTAGCCTTTTCTGAGTTCTAGAATAGGTTATACATAGCTCAATGAAGGCTCAAACTCCACAACCAGTGTTGGGTATGGCTAACATGACTAACAAAAAAAAAGGCTAAATTTTTCATTTTTCATTAAAGGCTAAAAAATGGGAACTAATAAGATAATATGACCAATATAATTAGGTTTCAAAGGCTCAAACTATCCAAAATAATGGCATATATCACTTCCTAAGCTTCATATATTTATTTATCTAGCTTCAAATAAATTCAAAAAAAATTCTATTATAATAATCCAATTTTAATGTCGTTTTTAGTAATTTGACCAAAATCAAATAATAATGAGATCTTCAACAAAATAATGCGCATATCAAAAAATAAGAATGACCTATAACTCTTAGAAAAATAGAATGACTCTGAAGCTCACTGGGTATAAGTTTCCACTGTTATTCTTTCAGTGATCACTTGACTCATAAATATTTTTCTTTTTCTAGGCTAATATTAATATGGCTAGTGCAAAGATTTTCCAAGCATAAATTTCATAAAATTCAATTGGAAAAGAATGATATAACTTTTTTTATCCACATATTAATCTTAAAAACCATTTTTTCAATTGGAAAAGAATGATATAAAATTTTTTATCCACATATTAATCCTAAAAACCATTTTTTCTTTTAATTTTTTTTTGTTTGGACTAAAAAACAAAACACACAAAAGTATAGCCTCCCAATACCCCCAAACTTAAATTGAATATTTTCCTCAATATTCCTTAATCTACATGTGCAACTGCAAATTAGAAGAAAATATAAAAAACGAACAACTAAAGTTTAGAAAATACATGAGATGGCCCTTTTTATTCAAAACCTGCAAAAACAAACCGACGGAAAAACACATAACAACGATTCTAGACTAACACAATGACTTGCACATGTAGATTAAGGAATATTGAGGAAAATACCTGAGATTGCTCTCTTTATTCAAAACCTGCAAAAACAAACAGACACAAAAAACACATAAAAACGATTCTAGACTAACACAATGAAAGAATGAACGAAAATGAAAAACCTAAACTAGATACTAACAAACATTGACAGGCACAAGACTCTAGGCAGATTGACAATTAGAACAATTATTATCTTTTTATTTATTTTTATTTTTTTGTTATGCAACCGAATCTAACAATGCAATACTCAAATCAAATATGCAAACAATAATCAAATAAATAAGCTAATGCATGAACCTAACACCCTAATATGCACGATCAAATTGAATATGTAATTTTTTTGTTTAAAAAAAATTATGCAAAATTTATGCAAACACCCTAAGAAAATCTATATGATTGCATGAAAAATAAAAAATTCAAAGAAAATGAGCTTAGACACTTACCTTGGCCTGTAGTATTTACCTCCGAAAATTTTAGAGCGCGCGATTAAAATCCCTACAAAATAAAACACCACAAACTTTGGTGAAGATTCCGAATCTCGTAAAAAATGTATGAAACTTAATCTAAATGCAATTTCGTAATGTTATAACTAATGAAGGAAATTAACTAATTGAAACCTAATTAAGAATTCTAAATTATATTAAGACCATAAAAATGTCTAGATTAAAATTCACCAAATTAACTAACATTAGAATTTCAAGTCTAAAAATAATCCATTAAAATCCAAAGTTATTCCATGATTTTTTTTTTTTTAAATTACACACCATAATTGGGAACCTTCCAAATTTAGATGAGGCCTTAAATTAGAAATTTCTAATTTTAGAGGTTGTCCAAAATTAGATGTTATAAAAAATTAAACACCTTCTAAAACTAGTAATTTCTAAAATTAGAAAATTTTAAAACTTTCCGTGGACAAAAGTTCCAAAATTACAACTTTCCTATTTAGATCTATTTTCTAAAAATAGAATGTAACAAAATTAAATTAAAATTCTAAGATTAGAAAATTCTAAAAAGAGAAACTAGCTTTTTTAGAAATTTTGAAAAATAGGAGTTTCCAAAAATATCAAGTTTCTAAATTTAGCAGTTGTTCCAAATTTAGATCATCTAAGATTTTTGTTATTTCTAAAAACTTCTAGTTTAGGCAACCTTATAAAATTAATGTTTCTAAAAATAGAAAATTTCAATTTTAAAGAATTGCCAGAAATAGAAATTTTCTAAAATTAACATTATTTCTAAAAATACATAATTCAAATGACAATTTTCTAAGTTCTCCGGCAATGGCGTCAAAAACTTCTCTTTTAAATTTATACTCGCAAGCGCACGAACCGTTTATAATATAGCTTCGGAGTACAAGGTCGAACCCATCAAAACTTAGGAAAATATATCCATGAAAAATATGCCATTGAATTATATATTTTAAGAAATTTAGAAAATTATGGAAATAAATCTTAAATATAGAATTATTTCTCTAATCTAGGAAATTTAATTTTAATTTAGAAATATTCTAGAAATAGAAAAAAAGTCCAAAAATAGAAATCACATCTAAAAAAAAAAACTAACCATTAAAGAGATCTAATTTTCATGAGAACAGAAAATTTATCTAATTTCAATTAAGATGGTGGAATTAATCTAAAAATTATAAATAATCTTAATCTAACTTAGAATACAAAATTAAGATGCAATTGATTAATTACCAACCTAGTTCTCTAATTTCAAAAGTTTGAATTTATAAAAAAAAATAAAAATAAAATTACCTAAGTTATCTATGTACATATTTACAATGGGACTCAATCAAAGAATCAAGGAGACATTATTATCCATATTTTAATAATAAAATAACGGTCAAGAACATGATTCTCACGTAAAGTTCTAATTTTATTCAAGTCATTCATCAAATGAGTTCCCTAATTAATCTGATCCTTAGATCTAGATTATTCATGCAATTCTGCGATATAACTATTTCATATGTTCCAAAAAACCTTATACTTAGAATAGTAATATTAATCAAAGATCTAACTATTTCATATGTCCAAAAATTTAATTACCAAGGGAGGAGTCAATAACTAAAATGATTTAGACCATCATAATAAAAATCAAGACTTTGGAAAACCATAATTCTAATAATCTCACATTCTTTTATTAATAAAAATATGGAATAAAAAATTACAACACAATGGAGTTTCAACAATACAAAACAAGGAAACATTAAGAAAAATCAAAATCTACAACCTTGAACCCTATATAGAACTAAAAAATTCTCAAGTCTCCTTCTTGAAATTCGTCTCCTCTCCTATTGTAACGACCCGATCTGCTTTTTTGGGATTTTAAGGTCTTAGTAGCTGTAGGGAGAGTGTGCTCTCTATGGTACGTCTTGTTTCGTCCGATCCCGAGTCTATAAATTCTAAGGGCATTTTAGTAATTTGAATTATTTAGTACCTTCTCATGCCAAAATAATTGAAAATCACACATTTTCTCACCCAATGTTCGATATCCGAGCCTTCTTCGAGTTTTAAAATTTTGTTTTCAAAAGGTTTTGATTTTTGTGTAATAAAAAAAAAACCTAGAGAAACCCTAGACCCCCAACCCCTTACATTATTCCTCTTTGCGCAGCTACAGGGCCGCAACGTCTCTGCCGCTTCTTCTCTCTCAATCCCTCCTTCTTCTCTCGGCGTCCATCTCTCTCTCGCCTCCCCCTTCACCCCTCTGCTATTTCCCTCCCTCCCTCGTTCGCTGGCTGCCCCCGACCTAGCGCCGCTCGTAACAGCTGAGATCGCCCGATTTATCCCTTATCTGCTGTCCAGATCTACCTGCGCCAGCCATTAGATTCTTCGGTCGAGCCCAGGTATTCGGCGATTCTTCTCCCCCTTCTACCCCTCACCCATTTCCCATCTCTTTTCCCCTATTCTCCTTCTCCTCTCTTTTCTTTCCTTTTCCCTGATTTCCCTCCCCTTTCCCCCCACTTTTCCTCCATTTTCCTTCGTTTTCCTTAGCTAGGATGCCGAATCAACTCAGCTGAGCCATCGAGTTGACTCAACTGGGTCTGATTTTGGATCTCGATGGCCCAGGCCCAGCTCGACCAGTCAGGCCCATTTGAGTCCAGTCCAGATCTGGCCCAGCTTGGTTCACCAGGTCTGGCCTAGTTCACCAGGTCTAGCCTAGTTTCAGACCCTGTTTTCAGTTTTGGACCCAGTGTAGCCTGGTTTGGGCCCAACCCATTTTTGAGCCCGTTTATAGCCACTATTTGTTTTGGCCCGTTTTACTAGGTTACTATTCTCGTGTTCTTGTTTCAAAAGATCGAACCCCTTCAACGTGGTGGACCCATTTTCTCGCAGTTGATTTTTAAAACACACAGAAGTGAAGGAATTAGAACACTTTTAGCATACTCATTTCTGCATATATTTACCTTCAAATCATGTGGACACAAAATACGTGGAATGGGACCCCTCATATCTATTTTGCCACTTGGCAAGGGAACCGTTCAAATGAGTATGTGGCAAGGAGACCACTCCGTGTATTTGTGTCCGATGATGTTATCAGAATGATGGATGGACTTAATATTATATTGTTTATGAATGATTAAATAATTGGAGATGATTGATTGATAACATGATGGAATGCCAACATGCTAATATGTGATAGATTGTAATACACATGATTGACCGCAATCTATTATTGTCTTATTGAAAACATGACTATGATTAAAAAGTGATGGATGCGTAGAATGTCAGAGGGACACGGACATTAGGCAACATTAGGGTTTACGGACTTTCATAGATTGTTAGGTAGTTATGGTTTGGATATTATATGTAAGGGCCCGGAATTTTTAAAATTAATATAAATGGGAATATTATTTATTTTAAGGATGAAAATTGGAAAATTGGTGGAGTAAATGGTAAATGGGCCAAAATTTGGATAAAGGCCCAAGTGTGGCCCAATAGACTATGGTTTGGATTTAAATTTATTTAAATGGGTCAAGAATGGTCAAATTGGGTCAAATACCCATTTGGGACCCAATGGGTCAAGATGGTTATGCTCTAAGGTAAATGGGCTAGATGGAAATGTAATTGGGCCATAGGCCCAATGGTAATCCACTTAGAGTGAATTCAATGATTTTAAATCACCTAAGTTATTTGGAATTAAACAATGGTGATGTGGCCAAGTGGGACCCACCTCCACCTCATCAAGTGAGGTGGCGTGTGGGCCAAGGTTTGGTGGGGCCGGCCACCATGGTTGATTTGGTCAACCATGGGTGGAGTAATGGACTTAGGCTAAGTACCAATGGATTAACCTAAGTTAATTATCTAATTAATTAAATAATTAAATTATTTAAAATGGTAGTTAAGAGTGGTCAAAGTGGGGCCATGAGGTGAAGACTCACCTCATCTCAAACTCAAGTGAAACACGTTGGCTTGGTGGTGGTTTAGATAACCACCACCATAAAGCATTTTAAATATCTAAGAAAATATCTTAAGGTTGGTGGGTGTCATTAATGTAAAGTAAAAAAATGGAGATGAGCTTTGTTGGTGTCTTATTCTCATTTTTTTTGTTAACTCCATCCCTCCCACTCCTCCATTGCCGTCCCATGTTCAAGTGAAGGGAGAAAGAGAGCTAAGGAGGAGAGAAGAGAAGAAGAGAAGAAAGAAGTGGAATTTGGAGGGAAATTACTCTAAGGTCAAGGTTACCATCTCCTCTCTCATCACCTCTCCCTCTCCCTCTCTCAATTTAAACCCTAACTTGGCTGATCCTAAGGTTGGGGGTTGCCACCATTGATCAAGCCTCTTGACCTATTAAAGATCAAGAGGAAGGAGAGAGGAGGCTAAGGAGACCGACGGGAGCGGCGGAAATCGGAGGAGACGTCGGATTGTGAGTATTTCTTAAACAAGAAATTTTGGATTTTAGGGTTTAAGAATTGGAATTTATTTTGTATTAATGTAATGGTGGATAGATAATTTTATGCAATGGAGTTTAAACCCATCAAATGAGAGGGTGGAAGATGGAGAAAACCCTAAATGGGTGAATTAGGGTTAGGGTAAGAAAATGACTAAATGGGTTATGTGCATTATGTAAATTATGAAATTAAGCATGGAATGGGGTAATTGGAATAAAATTATGGGCCATAGGGTTCGGCCATGTAGTATGGCCGAACCCCATGGTGGGTGATTTGGTCTTTGATGTAATTGGTTAAGGTTTTAAGAATGGAAAGCAATGAGGGTGTTAAGTTAATGAATTGTAGTAAATGAGTGAATGTGGGAAAACGTTTCAAAATGCCTTTTATGATGGAAATGTAAAGGGATTTTATGGCATTGGAGGGCATAGAAAGTGATGGATTGTGAACCATGGGTTCGGCCATGGTGTATGGCCGAACCCTATGGTGATAATGGTGGATTTAATGGTTATGATTTATGGAGAAATAAATGGGAAAATGTTGATAATTTTGATGGACCCAAAGTATGAAATGATACCCTATGGTAATGTTTTACAAATTTTAAATGGGGTTAAAAGGATGGAAAATGGGGAAAGGACACCATGGGTTCTGCCATGGTGTATGGCCGAACCCATGGCCCAATTGTAACCCATTGTAGTGGGTTAAATTGGATGATGGATGGTGTTTGTGGCCTCCAAAGGGAATGAATGAGTGATGCACTCATTGAAGTTAAATGCATAAGGTAAACCCCATCGGAGGATTTGATGAATTAGGTATTTTGAATCCATGACCCAAATGGTGGATCATTTTTAGGTCTAAGGTTAATGTGTATGTATGTGATTAAGTAATGGGAATTGGATTAATTAGATGACAAGTTTTAATAGTTTGGTGGGTCATAAATGAACCTAAGTTAGGGATCTAAGTTTAAAAATCAATTTTGGACTTAATCATGCATGCATAAATGGGTGATTAACCATGGAAAATGAGGTAGTGGCAAAACCGTAATTAAATGCCAAGTTCAAGAATTCCATGGAGATTGATCATGGAATGAGGGGATCTAATGTGATAACCTTATAAGTGGTTAATAAAGCCTAGGGTGGCTGATTTTAGACATATGTACTTAAAAATATATAATGGATTAGGTGGGACCCACAAAACCTAAATGGTGACCGGTTTTTCATAAGGGCTTATAAATGGTTGAAACATGGACTAATGATTAGTGTGTAACAAGGTACTGGACATCGCAGGCGGTGCGCGATCGGCGACCGGGTTTGTCGAGCGGAAAAATGTAAAAGGACGCAAGTCGGTATTAGGTAGGATTCCTACATTTTTGTAAGCCATGGATTGGGTGATGTTTTCTTTAATTTATTTTGGAAAGCATGTGGTTGCCTTTAAGATGAGTTTTGGATTATGTATCTTGTGATGTTTTCCTTTAAATTATTTTGGAAATCATGTGAATGTCTTAAGATGCATTTTGGGATTAAATATTATGGGATGTTTTTCCCTTTGATTTATTTGATAATCAAGTAATTGTTTTAAGATGGGTTTTTGTGTTACTATTGAACTACATATATTTACATGGCACATGGCATCTACATCTCATGCTGGCATGGGAGGGATATGACAGGGAAATGATGAAATGAAACCGGAGTCCATGCTCCGTCGGGGCGACCGATAAACAGCATGGGAACATTTCACATATGTATTATGATACCTTGATGATGCTTTTCCATCAAGGGGGATGTTGTATTTATTATTGTACCTTGATGATGGTTCTTCCATCAAGGGGGGGATGCCTAGTGTGGATCGCATCTTGATGAGGCTTTTGCATCAAGAGGGTCATGGTAAGATGATGGTATGGATTCTATTTGGAATACTATGGATGGTTGGAAAAAGGGACATTCTAGAGTTGAGGATGAGATTGATGGGTGGGATTCATGACATAAAACACCATTGCATTACATTGTACCAAATGGCATAATTTTGAGATAATATCTTCTATATGCTTTGTTATTACTAATCCATGTGCTAGCCCTACTCGGAGTCCTACTGGGCGCGTGGTCTAACGCCCTACTTCTACCCTAGCCGACGATGCAGGAGATGGCGGCACGGAAGGACAGGACGGGAGTCAAGCTCAGGAGCTTGGGAAGGCGGATTCATTATGTTGTTTAAGTTATGTTGGAAAAATGTAATTTGAGTAGCTTAGCTTGTCGGAATGTAATAAATTAGATTACTGGCTATGTTTTGGGATTTTATTATGGACATTATGGTTTAGAGGTATTATAGAAATTTAAATGAATGTTATCTTCCTTGCTATCTCAAATCTGTAGGATAGTCTTTGTTGTTAATTCCGCACTGAGAAGTAATATTCCTTGAGCTTACATCTACGCGTGAACCGTACTCGTGGACTTGGCTCCACGCACGCGTAGGGTTGGCCAGTTAAGGGCCGGGCTTTAGAAGCTCGGACTTAACTCGCGTCGTGACGTCCGCGCCCTTTGTCACTTTTATGGAAAAAAAAATAGACTCTGATTTTCGGTGAAAAAGGGGCAGGGCGTTACAGTTGGTATCAGAGCGAATTCGGAAGAATGAATCTCTCGAAGTAAGATTAAGACGGTTGCACGTCTCACTGACGGCTAAGAATCCCAACCGACCGACTCTTCGGAGACCGCTGCACGGGGGCCGGGTTAATTTACTTCGATTGACTCAAACTGAAGTGTTTAATCTGAGAACAACAATTGACGGAAAGGAATGATAGCAAGGGAAGAAAGATTCATTCTAGGAGAGATTTATTGAAACATAGCAAGATAGGGTTTACTTCCCCAGAAATGAGAAAACATCTAGTTTTTTTTTTTCCCCCAAATTGATGAAACAGTACTAGATTTATCAGTCATAGCAAAGTAGGAAGTACTTCCCCGGTATTCCCAATTTGAACAACAGACAATAGGAATTTAGAGATTCCCCCCCCAGAAACAAAGGAAAAAACAAGTGTGCTTATTTGGCAACTTTCCCCAAACAAAATATATTGTGATATACATAAGAAATTCCCCAGAACCGAGATTGGTTTTATTGGAAATTGCAGTTGATGATTTTTGGGTTCTAATTGTATTCTATGAATACAAGTGTGTCAAATGAAGGGGAGTGTACGGAATTATGGGATAAGGGAAACCCCTAACTGTTTCATAGATTTGGTGTCTGCTTCTAGCATAGCAGTTAGCCTGGACTTTCAGGAGGGACCTCCCGAGGAAGATGAAGAGGATGTAGCATCTCTTCCTGAGGAGAATATGGAAGACTTTCCAATGATAAGAGAGTCGGTAGGGGAAATGGAACCCGATTGTATGCACGAGTTGTGCAACTAGGTTGGACACAACTGCACATACTATCCTTACTCTGTTGAAGTGGTATACCCGATTTGTGGACTACATGGACACGGGAAAGAGAGGACTAACTGTCCTTATATTGGAAGATAGTTAATGATTTTGGGGTTTTAAATGAAGAAAATAAGGGTGATATTAAATTGCACAAGCATACTTGTATTGTGAGTGCATGTGAATATACATGTGTTGAATTCTTATTGTTGAGTGTATGAAGTGATGAAATGTGGAAAGATTAATAGTTATGATCATACTAATTAAGTGAGGAAAGAGTATGTAAAAAAAAAAAAAATGTACAATGAGGAACTGCATGCATCAAATGAGGATAAGAGGCATGAACTTTTGATGTGGGGTATATGTTGCATATGCTTATGAGTGAGGCAAATGTGAATAAAAAGGGTGGGGAATATTTGTTAATGTGATGTATGGGTATACTTGGGGGATGGTACAATGGCTTTTAGAAATGGTTTTTATATTGGCGATAACCCATGGTTTGATAATTTGTCATGACCAAGTGAAGGGATTTATGTTATGACATATAATGGGTGATGATGTAAACGCTTTGTGAAGGGGTATAAGAGGTTCTCATGTGAACAAAGTGCCATTTGAGAGATGTTGGATAAACAATGTACTTGAAAGGGGACCGGAGTGCATGGGTTAACTTGTCACATGAAACTCGTGAGAAGATGATATTATGAGGAGAATGTGAAGGGTCTAGCTTGCAAAGACTAATATATTGTATGAAAAAAAAAAATCTTCTATGTATAATGCAAGTGCATTCTCCCAATGTGTAGTATAGATTATGAATAAGTAATGATAGGCCTTGAAATGGATTTATGGCCTTAAAAGGCATGAATGAATGATGGACCATGAATTTATGAAAGCATTTTATTTAGTGATTGTATGAGGATTCCTTATGAGGTTATTAAGTTGTGAATTATCAATTGTGCAATGAGTTATATGATGTACTTTGATAATTGGTGGTATTCAATGAGTAATCATTGAGGAACAAGGATGTGTTATAGACTATGGGTATGATGATGAGTTGATAAAGTGCCAGGAGTTGTGAATATGTAGTATGCATGAGAAGGCCGTGATATGCCAATGCGTTTGGTTGGAAACCTAGGTGGAGCTCATGAGTAATTCCAAAGTTTAGGAATTTATGGATGGTCATGGATGGTCTTCGAATGTATTGGGATGATTTGCTCTGGATGAGTAGCATTATTAATTTTAAAAATCTCTAGGTGTGTGTTGTAAATGGGGTAGGGTAACCTAATCATAATTAGGTTGAATCACTACATCTTATTAATGTGTTATTTCTTATGATACCCCAAATGGTTGTTTGATGTGAATGGAGGTGAAAGATCTGGTTACACATGAGTTGTGTTATTCGAAGATGGTGTGTGATTTCAATTCTACGTGGCCTGCTAATGAAGGAATATGAACCGTATGATGTGGTAACCATTGATAACGTAGGCATGTAGGGTGGAATTTGGTGGTTGGCGAAATTGGTAATACTTGTGAATATTTTAGTGGTGAATGGGCACTATTTGACATAATCTAAGTAAGCTTAGATATATCACTGTTTTTATGGAATCTATGAAAATATGTGGAATAATCCAAAAGGGTAGGAAATTAGTATCTATATGATTTGGATTGATGTCGGGTATTGGTATTGTAGGAGTTATGAACAAAAAGGGTTAGCCACATAGTGGCTTATATGCAAATAAAGGTATGATTGCTTTTGATAGATAGGCCTAAGGGAAAGGTTAAGAGTCTAGTGAAACTTGAATGGGAAGCTATGGGCGACTGCCGAGTGAGACTGATCACCTAACTCTGTAGTTGGCCGATGGAATTCCAGGAGGGTGAAGCTAGAAACCTAGTTAAAATAGAATCAACAATGGACTTGAGCATAGGCTTGTATTGGCAGACTAACTCACACGGAGAGTAGACAAAAGAACGTATTGAAGGAGTACGTATGAGAAATGTCTTGGCAACAGATAAAGTGAAATAGAATACGTTAGTCTACATAAAATCGCAAATGGATGCATGAGGAAAAGAGATAATACGAGGCAAAGTGAATTCTGCAAGAATGAAACTCATAGGTTGATATGAGTGGTGTTGATGTGAGTAAGAGATACTTGACACGATTGAACGGGAACAACGAATAGACCCAGAAATGGAGGAGACTTGGACCAAGATATCTACATGTGAGGTAGTATCGGAATTTGAGTTACGACCGGGATAGGGTCTTGTGTTCCGAGGTAGGACGTAGGTACCTAAGAGTTGCGGAAGGGAGTTGTTGGTTGAGGCACACCAAACCAAGCTCTCTACCCATCCGGACAGCGCCAAAGATGTACCATGATCTTAAGAGGCACTATTGGTGGCATGGACTCAAGAGAGATGTGGCAGAGTTTATGCTCGCTGCCTAACTTGTCAGCAGGTCAAGGTGGGGGCATCAGGAGCCACCGGGGTTACTCAAACCCTTACCAGTGCCGGAGTGGAGATGGGAACATGTAGCCATGGACTTTGTAACAGGGCTGCTAAGGTCATCAAGGGACAACGATGCAATATGGGTCGACACGGTACATCCGAAATATTATCAGACTACATGGTGTACCCCGGACTATTGTGTCCAACAGAGATGGCCGATTCACTAACAAAGTATGGCAGAGCGTGTAATTGGCTATGGGGACCGACGTGTTGACCAGCACAGTATTCCACCCACACACTAATGGACAATCGGAGAGAACAATACAGATATTGGAGGATATGCTGAGAGCAGGTATGCGGGATTTCAAGGGTGGATGGGAGAATCGCCTGCCACTGGTGGAGTTCTCCTACAATAACAGTACCTCCAGATGGATCCATTTGAGGCCTTATATGGTGGGCCGTGTAGATCTCCAGTGCGTTAGACAGAGGTCGGTGAGCCTGCACTGGTTGGACCAAAGTTGCTTGCGGAGACTACGGCGTAGATTAAATTTATACGGTAACCTTTACTCACTGCGCAGAGCCGTTATAAGTATTACGCCGACAAGAGGAGAAGTTTCCCCGAGTTTGAGGGGGAGATTTGGTGCTTTTGGAAGTCTCACCACGGGAGGGACACATGAGACTCAGAAAGAAGGGGAACTGTCGCCTAGATTGTGGGGCCGTTTCCAAACCTAAAGAGGGTGGGGGAGGTGGCCTATTAGTTAGCACTTCCTCCACAGTAATCATTTTTACGTGATGTGTTTCATGTGTCCGGGTTGAGGAAAATACAACCCCAACCCTTCACATGTCTTGAATGTACCAGACGTCGATGTACAAAGCGACGTGATGTGTGTGGAGAAGCCGATCAGAGTGATCGGGAGAGAACAAAGGGTACTGCGGAACTCTTTGTGTCGATGTTTTGAACCTCTACTTCGCTCGAATTTTCGGGACGAAAATTTTAAAAGAGGATTGTATTGTAAGGGCCCGGAATTTTTAAAATTAATATAAATGGGAATATTATTTATTTTAAGGATGAAAATTGGAAAATTGGTGGAGTAAATGGTAAATGGGCCAAAATTTGGATAAAGGCCCAAGTGTGGCCCAATAGACTATGGTTTGGATTAAATTTATTTAAATGGGTCAAGAATGGTCAAATTGGGTCAAATACCCATTTGGGACCCAATGGGTCAAGATGGTTATGCTCTAAGGTAAATGGGCTAGATGGAAATGTAATTGGGCCATAGGCCCAATGGTAATCCACTTAGAGTGAATTCAATGATTTTAAATCACCTAAGTTATTTGGAATTAAACAATGGTGATGTGGCCAAGTGGGACCCACCTCCACCTCATCAAGTGAGGTGGCGTGTGGGCCAAGGTTTGGTGGGGCCGGCCACCATGGTTGATTTGGTCAACCATGGGTGGAGTAATGGACTTAGGCTAAGTACCAATGGATTAACCTAAGTTAATTATCTAATTAATTAAATAATTAAATTATTTAAAATGGTAGTTAAGAGTGGTCAAAGTGGGGCCATGAGGTGAAGACTCACCTCATCTCAAACTCAAGTGAAACACGTTGGCTTGGTGGTGGTTTAGATAACCACCACCATAAAGCATTTTAAATATCTAAGAAAATATCTTAAGGTTGGTGGGTGTCATTAATGTAAAGTAAAAAAATGGAGATGAGCTTTGTTGGTGTCTTATTCTCATTTTTTTTGTTAACTCCATCCCTCCCACTCCTCCATTGCCGTCCCATGTTCAAGTGAAGGGAGAAAGAGAGCTAAGGAGGAGAGAAGAGAAGAAGAGAAGAAAGAAGTGGAATTTGGAGGGAAATTACTCTAAGGTCAAGGTTACCATCTCCTCTCTCATCACCTCTCCCTCTCCCTCTCTCAATTTAAACCCTAACTTGGCTGATCCTAAGGTTGGGGGTTGCCACCATTGATCAAGCCTCTTGACCTATTAAAGATCAAGAGGAAGGAGAGAGGAGGCTAAGGAGACCGACGGGAGCGGCGGAAATCGGAGGAGACGTCGGATTGTGAGTATTTCTTAAACAAGAAATTTTGGATTTTAGGGTTTAAGAATTGGAATTTATTTTGTATTAATGTAATGGTGGATAGATAATTTTATGCAATGGAGTTTAAACCCATCAAATGAGAGGGTGGAAGATGGAGAAAACCCTAAATGGGTGAATTAGGGTTAGGGTAAGAAAATGACTAAATGGGTTATGTGCATTATGTAAATTATGAAATTAAGCATGGAATGGGGTAATTGGAATAAAATTATGGGCCATAGGGTTCGGCCATGTAGTATGGCCGAACCCCATGGTGGGTGATTTGGTCTTTGATGTAATTGGTTAAGGTTTTAAGAATGGAAAGCAATGAGGGTGTTAAGTTAATGAATTGTAGTAAATGAGTGAATGTGGGAAAAGTTTCAAAATGCCTTTTATGATGGAAATGTAAAGGGATTTTATGGCATTGGAGGGCATAGAAAGTGATGGATTGTGAACCATGGGTTCGGCCATGGTGTATGGCCGAACCCTATGGTGATAATGGTGGATTTAATGGTTATGATTTATGGAGAAATAAATGGGAAAATGTTGATAATTTTGATGGACCCAAAGTATGAAATGATACCCTATGGTAATGTTTTACAAATTTTAAATGGGGTTAAAAGGATGGAAAATGGGGAAAGGACACCATGGGTTCTGCCATGGTGTATGGCCGAACCCATGGCCCAATTGTAACCCATTGTAGTGGGTTAAATTGGATGATGGATGGTGTTTGTGGCCTCCAAAGGGAATGAATGAGTGATGCACTCATTGAAGTTAAATGCATAAGGTAAACCCCATCGGAGGATTTGATGAATTAGGTATTTTGAATCCATGACCCAAATGGTGGATCATTTTTAGGTCTAAGGTTAATGTGTATGTATGTGATTAAGTAATGGGAATTGGATTAATTAGATGACAAGTTTTAATAGTTTGGTGGGTCATAAATGAACCTAAGTTAGGGATCTAAGTTTAAAAATCAATTTTGGACTTAATCATGCATGCATAAATGGGTGATTAACCATGGAAAATGAGGTAGTGGCAAAACCGTAATTAAATGCCAAGTTCAAGAATTCCATGGAGATTGATCATGGAATGAGGGGATCTAATGTGATAACCTTATAAGTGGTTAATAAAGCCTAGGGTGGCTGATTTTAGACATATGTACTTAAAAATATATAATGGATTAGGTGGGACCCACAAAACCTAAATGGTGACCGGTTTTTCATAAGGGCTTATAAATGGTTGAAACATGGACTAATGATTAGTGTGTAACAAGGTACTGGACATCGCAGGCGGTGCGCGATCGGCGACCGGGTTTGTCGAGCGGGAAAATGTAAAAGGACGCAAGTCGGTATTAGGTAGGATTCCTACATTTTTGTAAGCCATGGATTGGGTGATGTTTTCTTTAATTTATTTTGGAAAGCATGTGGTTGCCTTTAAGATGAGTTTTGGATTATGTATCTTGTGATGTTTTCCTTTAAATTATTTTGGAAATCATGTGAATGTCTTAAGATGCATTTTGGGATTAAATATTATGGGATGTTTTTCCCTTTGATTTATTTGATAATCAAGTAATTGTTTTAAGATGGGTTTTTGTGTTACTATTGAACTACATATATTTACATGGCACATGGCATCTACATCTCATGCTGGCATGGGAGGGATATGACAGGGAAATGATGAAATGAAACCGGAGTCCATGCTCCGTCGGGGCGACCGATAAACAGCATGGGAACATTTCACATATGTATTATGATACCTTGATGATGCTTTTCCATCAAGGGGGATGTTGTATTTATTATTGTACCTTGATGATGGTTCTTCCATCAAGGGGGGGATGCCTAGTGTGGATCGCATCTTGATGAGGCTTTTGCATCAAGAGGGTCATGGTAAGATGATGGTATGGATTCTATTTGGAATACTATGGATGGTTGGAAAAAGGGACATTCTAGAGTTGAGGATGAGATTGATGGGTGGGATTCATGACATAAAACACCATTGCATTACATTGTACCAAATGGCATAATTTTGAGATAATATCTTCTATATGCTTTGTTATTACTAATCCATGTGCTAGCCCTACTCGGAGTCCTACTGGGCGCGTGGTCTAACGCCCTACTTCTACCCTAGCCGACGATGCAGGAGATGGCGGCACGGAAGGACAGGACGGGAGTCAAGCTCAGGAGCTTGGGAAGGCGGATTCATTATGTTGTTTAAGTTATGTTGGAAAAATGTAATTTGAGTAGCTTAGCTTGTCGGAATGTAATAAATTAGATTACTGGCTATGTTTTGGGATTTTATTATGGACATTATGGTTTAGAGGTATTATAGAAATTTAAATGAATGTTATCTTCCTTGCTATCTCAAATCTGTAGGATAGTCTTTGTTGTTAATTCCGCACTGAGAAGTAATATTCCTTGAGCTTACATCTACGCGTGAACCGTACTCGTGGACTTGGCTCCACGCACGCGTAGGGTTGGCCAGTTAAGGGCCGGGCTTTAGAAGCTCGGACTTAACTCGCGTCGTGACGTCCGCGCCCTTTGTCACTTTTATGGAAAAAAAAATAGACTCTGATTTTCGGTGAAAAAGGGGCGGGCGTTACATTATATGAGGCCATACAGTGGACGAGTGGTTGGGATGCGGACCACCTTGTGAATGAATATGGGTAGTTGTACCCCCTTGCATGGATTAACCGGTCGGTCTGTCTTCTGTTTCTTAGACACACCTATGACATAGGTGTAATCTGATTTAGAGAACAAGGTGCTCGGAAGTCCCGGATAAGGATTGATTGGGAGGTAGTTATGTTAGCCCTATAGAGACAATCGAGCTGAATGTTGATTCATCCAAGGTAACCTTAGAGGCCCCCTGCGGTCTCAATACCCGAGTGCATGATCGATGAGGTTATCCCTAGATGACCGAGTAGCCTGAGGAGGTGCTCGCCTGTTCATTGGTCAAGGGACGGTGCGGTGAGGGACAGCTCCCTCCGGTATGCTTTGTGGTCCTTGGATGGTCGAGTAGGCTGAGGAGGTGCTCGCCAGCTCATCGGTCGAGGGATGGAGCAATGAGGGACAGCTCCTGCTGGTATAGTTTGTTATCCTCGGATGACCGAGTTGGCTGAGGTGGTGCTCACTCGCTCATTTGCCGAGGGACGACGCGGCGAGGCACAACTCCCGCTGGTATCTTTATGGTCCCTGGATGACTGAGTAGGCTGAGGATGTGCTCGCAGTGCTCATTGGTCAAGGGATGGTGCAGTGGAGAATAGCTCCCGCTGGTGCGGTTGAGGTTTACCCCGTGGGCCTTATGACCATGTTATATTTCATGACTCGTGGTACCAATCTGTGGGGCTGGTGGGTGGATCTCCGAGAAGGGGGTGGTCCTAGAGGTAGGGTGGTTGTGGATTATGTTGAGTAAATACTGGATGGCCCATACGTTGGGTCCTGTATGTGTCAAGTAGAACCATGTACGTAGACTTTTGATACCTCTTGGTAGTAGATATGCAGTGTATGATATATGTTGTGTGACTATACATGTGTGTTCTCTCACTGAGTATGTAGTACTCACCCCCTTGCTTTTCAAGTGGCTCGATGGATGCAGGACCTAGTGGGTCCCAAGACCAGGTCTAGGCGATGATGATCACGGATTGCTTAATTTATCTTTCTTCCTTTTGTATTTGGAGAGAACACTATGTGTTTAATTTGGAAGTCATTTATTGTTATGGATAATTATAGTAACCGCTAATTGCACTTGTTAGTGCCCCGTATTTGTCGAGTCTCTAAGTTTGTCAATTCTATGAATCGGGAAGAAACACTTGTAGAAGCTTGAAAAGTCAAGGTGATCAAGATTGAATATCATGCTCCACCGGATTAAAACTCATCATTATGACAATCACAAAACAGGTATTTGTCCATAGATGACTTTAGGTGGTACCCACACATTTGGAGGACCATTCCTAAGCTTAATTGAACAAATGGTAAAATCATAAAAAGCCTAGAGAGGAAGGTTGACAATGAATTGGAAACGAACTTGAAAATATAAATTAAGTTCACTGTCAGCTCGACCAGTCGTTCTCACCGACCCCTCAGTGGAGACATGATCGACCCATCGTGGTCATAGACTGGTCGAACAGATTGACAAAGGTTCTGGATTATAGAACTGTCATTCTGGGTATGCCTCTGATTTAGAGTCTTGCAGGCACCGACTTGTCGGTGATGAACTAAACGACCCCTTGCGGTCAACGACTCGTCGATGATAACTTATGAGTTTTAGAACTTAGAACTCAAGTGGACTATCGAGAAAACAGACATCTCAGTAATTCAAGAACAATCGAGAGTACCAGGATCGACCTCTCGGTAAAGGCCGACAGGTCGTTCTGGGCAGGGCAAGTTTCGGGACATGAAACTATGTCTGCATTGTGTTGCCTCAGATCGAGACCCTCGTATGGACCAACCTCTGGGTGCCATGACAATCGACCCATCTGTGACACCTACCTGTTGATTGGGATTCAATTATGCCGTTGGGAGTGCATTTAATGTGCAACGGTCGGGTGGTTGAACAGTAATAAATATGAACACCGACCCATCGGTGCCCTCGACTATCGGTACTGGACAGTTTCAAAAACTATGTTGACTCCTCTATAAATATGAGAGTTGTGTGATCATTTAATCATCTTCCTTGAATTGAGAAAATTCGCACACTTTAAGGAATGATCAACTCTCTTGTACCTACACCTGAGAATCAAATAGAACCAATTTATTGATTGAGTTAGTGAAAAATAGGAGAAAAGAAAAGATACAAAGTAGGACATAATCAGTTTTCTAGTCACACTGAAATTGTGATTGCTCAACAACTGCTAAAAGGCGGAGCGTCGGGATTAACTTGGGCACACATTGAGTGGATATTTGAAAAGCACACATCTTCGAGAAAGAGCGACAGATGCAAGTGCTTTTGTTTTTTAATTTTGTTTTAAAACATTTCTTCTGAAAATGGATTAAGGAGGTTTGGCTCCAGAATTATAAAAAAGTTTAGAGCGTAGTTTCTGGCACATGTGGTGGGTGAAATTCCCAGCCAATTTAAATAGGTGAAATTCTTATTTTACATGCGGTGGGTGAAATTCCCAGCCGATTGAGTGAGGTGGAATTCCTACTCTAATTGTGAGGGTGTAAGTCCTCACTTAGTGAATTTGGGGATAGCTCAAGGTTGAGCTAGTCCTAACAGTGGATGTAGGTTGGTTAACCGAACACTCTATCTCTTGTGTCCTTTTATTTGTGGTGTTAGAATCAATTTCTTATGTTGATTGCATAATCACATTTGCTAACACACACACTTGATTGAAGTATCCGCTGCACTCTAATTAATCAATCAAGGAATATTAAAAGGACCACCCCCCCCCCTAGGGTCAATCGTGTTCTAGCACCGAGGGAGAACTTTCAGCACTGTTGTGTTGATTGAACTGATGCTACTTTAGTTTTTCCCCTATGATTATTGATGATTGGTTTTTTAAAAAAAAGTACCTGCTGTTTGGAATGTGTTGTATCTCGGTTCGGTATCGGTAGTAACACGTCCGTAGAGGGATGGGATGTTACATTTGGCAGAGCGTGGTTCCACTCTCAAACTGTGCTTTTGCGCTAGATTAAGTGTTGTTGAGGATTAGAGGTTAGGTTAATCCACTGTGAGATAGGATGGATGAGATCAAGTTTGGGGTGTTTGTTGTGGTGTGTTCTTAAGATTGTTTGACTTCGGATGCTTGTGGTGTGTTAGGTTTTGATTATCTATTTGACTTGAAGATTGATCGGTGCTTGATTTGTGAATAGGCTATGGTAAACACCTGTTCCAATGGGGGAGACCGTCAAGGGCCGTATGGGATACCTGAGATTCTAAAGGTATTGGAGACTCCACAAGCTGAGGCGGAGAACACGCCAGTGGTAGTACCTGAGGGAGCAGTGGAGCAGCCTCCGATGGTCCTTGTACCAGTTATGGGTCTTACTCAAAGATCTCGAGACCCCGATGTTCGAATGATACGAGAGGATGATCAAGAGATATGAGAGGAATATGAAAAGACAGGAAGATCCGATAACTCAACATGTCGGCCAACCGGTCAACCCCTCGCGTGCAGTTGAACAATTTGAAACTAAACAGATGGTGGCACTCAGAGAGTTCAAGAGCTATTTTTCGTCAATATATTATGGGGGTGCGAACCCCTTAGAAGCTGAGAGATGGGGTGGAGGAGATGGACCGCCTGATAGATTCATTGGGCATTGTAGACCTTGATCTGAGAGTCACTCTAGCGACGCACCATCTTCAGGGAGAGGTTTCCAGCTGGTGGCTTGATGAACCACTCCGGGAGCTGGGACGAGCCGATTGAGACAGGTTCAAGGAGCTCTTTTAAGCCAAGTTCTTTCCATTAGTGGTGAAGCAATAAAAAACCAGCGAGTTCATTAAGCTGGAGCATGGTAGCAGTACTGTATGGGAGTATGAGGCCCATTTTGTGGAATTGTCACACTATGCTCCACATTTGGTGGTGAAGGAAGAGGAGAGGGTCCGCAAGTTTGACGAGGGCCTACACCCAGCTCTGCAGTGCATGGTCATGCCATTGAGGTGCACAACCTATGCAGAGGTGGTACAATGGGCACTGATATCAGAGGGCGCCATCATGAGATCCAACGGCGCTGTCTACCAACCATCATCACTGAGTACTTGTAGGCCGAGCAGAGGCCATGACAGGAAGAAAAGGTGATCATCTCCTCATCAGACCTGATGAGCTATTCCTGGGCGACCACCTCCCGGTTTGATTGTGCCAGCAGTGGGTGGTCAGCCCGAACCCGACAGGTGTTTTGACTGCGGCCAGATCGGTCACATTCGGAGGGATTGCCCTCAATTTCAGCAACGGCCTAGGGCCATTCATTGCTACACCTACGGGGAGACTGAACATATCTCGCGGGATTGTCCCCAGATGAGTGGCCGAGGTGTTGCAGTGGGGCCCACCCAGGCGATGGTTCCTGCAGTTGGATATGGTCAGATGAAAATCCCAATGTGCTAGAACACGATTGACCCTAGAGGGGAAAAGGGAAGAGGAAGTTTGGGGGGGGGGGGGGGGGGGGGGGGTGAGGGGTGAATAGGCCAATCTCAAATCGTTGATCGTTTTTAAAATTAACCTGATTGATTGGTTTACGTGTAAGTGATATAACAATCAAGTAAGGGTGTGTTAGCAAAAAGATGATTAAACAATCAACATAAGAAAATAACTCTAACACCAAAAAATGCAAGGACACAAGATATATAGTGGTTCTGTTCGCCAACTTACATCCACTGTTAGGACTCACTCAACCTTGAGCTATCCCCAAATTTACTATGTGGGGACACTTACACCCTCACAAATAGAGTAGGAATTCCACCTCACTCAATCGGCTGAGAATTCCACCCACCACTGTGCCAGAGACAATGCTCTAGAGTTTTTTATAGTGGTTCTGGAGAAAATCCCTTTTAATCCACTTTCAGGACAAAAGGTTTTAAAGACAGATTTAAAACCAATAATCACTTGCCTTGTAGCTCTTATCTTGCTGATGCGTGCTTCTCAAAGATTCACTCAAAGTGTGTCGACGCTCTTTCTTATAGACGACGTATAGCAATCACATTTTCAAGAGAATTAGGAAAATTGGTTCAAGTCCTAGTTGACGTCTTATCTTCTTCACTTTCTTTATCCCACAATCTTAATCAAAGATGGGGTATTTGATTTTTGGTATTGGTACAAAAGAGATGATCGTTCCTTAGAGTGCATGATTTTTCTTGGTTCAAGGAAGATTCATAAATGATCATACAACACTCATATTTATAGAGGAGACTTCAGCGATTTTTCATACTGTTCAGAACTGATAGGTCGGTGGCACCGATGGGTTGGTGTACATATTTATTACTGTTCAACCACCCGACCGTTGCATATTAAATGCACTCCCAACGATATAATTACTTCCAGTCAACAGGTCGGTGTCGCCGAGGGGTTGATAGTTATGGCACCGAGAGGTCAGTCCATACGAGAGGCTCGATCTGGAGCAACTCCATGCTGACAGAGTTTCAAGGCAGAAACTAGTCAAACCTAGACCGACCTATCGCACTATTTTAGTAGAAGCTATCGGTAAAATGATGTATGGGGGAGTATGACGCTAAACTTGTTATAGTTATGTTTTGGGACTAACCCCTCTAATAATTTGTCTAGTGTTGCTTATGTGCTTGAACATGAAACACATGTAAAATAAGCAAGTTGAACAAGAATATACGAATACCATAGTCTTGTTATCCATTTGAATATACATGTAATTGATGTAATATTTTGTATTTAAATGTGTTGTAATAAATGGCGAGCTTGTAATTGGGTTAACTTATAGGTTTTGTCATGAAATTGATAAAAGGGGAGATTGTTAGTGCCCCGGTTTGGCCGAGTCCCTGTTTGTCAATTTCATGATTCGAAGAGAACCAGTTGCTAAGAAGCTTGAAAATTCAAGATGATTAAGAAAGTAGATCATGTTCCACCTAAGCTCAAAGCTCATCAGTATGACAATTGTTGATGTTTTAAATTTGTAAATCTCACAAGCGCACGAACCATTCATAGTATAGCAATGTGAGAGCGATGTCGAACCCAATGGAAAATCTCAAACTATATGAATTTAAATTTATGTCCTTTAAAAAAATAATGTTTTTAAGAAATTGAATCATTATATGAGTCATGTATCTAACTTGAAAAATCAACAAATAAGATGTGTGATTTTATATTCTTACATGGTGAATTAAATTATAACCTTAATCATAATTAGAATTTCAACTTGCAAAATTATTTAATACATCTTCCTTCTTTAATTGAATGAATTTTTGAGAGAGAGTGATTAAAAAGAAATTAAAGAATGAATCATGACTCGAAGAATTAAAAGATTAGATTATACAAGATTTGGGTTAGAACAATAATTACACAACAAACATGAGATTTAACATAATTAAAAGACATAGAGTTAAATTGCATGAAAATAAATAACTGAAATTAAAGGTGCAGTAACATAAAGGTTTGTTGTTTGGAATAGACCGTTCATCACCAAAGATGTGTAAACAAAGTAAAGGCCTAGATCTGAAATTCACGTAAAGATCTAAAATGCAATTCATATTTACTAATAAAACAAGATTCACAACTTTTTAATTTAATTAATAAAACCTTAGTATTCATTATTCAAGGCTTACAATTAAGATCATAACTATTGCTTATGTTCATGATTCAATCAAATAAATAAAAGTCGTGATCTTGAAATTAAAAGTAAAATAATCATAAAAGAATTTTAGAAATTGGATATTCCAAGATTCTAAATGAATGCTTCACTTTATTAAATAGAAAAATTAAATTACAATTCTTGGAAGAAATTACATAGAAGATATAAAATTAAAATGAAAAAAATAATTGTTCACTTGGAAATCGTATGGTGCTCTTGTCTTCTAGTCTTTCCTTCGAAATTTACCCTTGGGATAATGGGCTATTTATAAGTTTTAAAAGGAGATAAATGGCTTTCACCAACTAAAGATCCACAGACCAAATCCGAGACATCATCTCAGTAGCCCACACTGGGTCCTCTAGCAAACTCCGGTCTCCCTACCAATGCCATCGGGAGACTATTCAATGCAACCAACCCAATAAAGAAATAATGCATATTACCTGTCAGCAACATGTGTATCGTATGCATGAATGCAAAAATGTCATAATTGAATGACTGTCTCTGTATATGAGCACCCAACTATACTACTAACCAATGATCTCACAGACCAGTCCGAGACACCACCTCCATGACTCACAACGGTCCTCCAACAACTCCGGTCCCCCTACCAATATGAGCAGGAGACAAGGAAAAATGAGAAGGAAGAAGAGAACCGAGAAGAGAGGAGAGGAGAGAACGAAAGGAAACCAAGAGAGGAGGTGGAGGCGGGTTAGGGTTGTCCGAAAGGGAAGAGTGGCGGCACAACACAATCAAAGAAGAAGAAGAAGAAGAAGAAGAAGGTGAGAGAAGGAGAGACTAAGAAAGAGGATGGACGGCGATGGCTTGTGGTTAGGGTTTGATGGCGGCAGCGGCTTGAGAGAAAGTGAGGGCAGAAGAGCCGAGAAAGGGAGAGAGTGATGGTGGCGACGACGGGTGGTGGGGTTCAGGGTTTGAGGGCGATGAAAGGAGGAAGGGGAAACAAAGAGATGAGCAGCAGGGAGAGGGAGATAGAGATAGCGGGTGCAGCGGTTAGGGTTTTCAAGGAGAGGGTAAAAGGGATTAGGATTTTGCAAAGGAGAAAAAAAAGTATATAAAGGGTGAGGCTAGGGTTTGGCTTTGGGTTAAGTGGGTCGGGTTAAAGAAGGCCCACACAGGTTTTGGGTTCTGGATGGGTATCAAAACCATTTTTTTTTAAAAACAAAATAAAATAATAATAACAAAAAAAAAAATCAATTTCCAATATATATATATATATATATATATATATATATATATATATATATATATATATATGTATAATAACTCGTGTAATAAACAAAATTATTAAAATACCTCCAAAAAATAACACGAAGATCCATAGATCTCTCTAAAAACCTCAATAAATTGGGTCGGGTCGTTACAACACTTCCCCCTTTAAGGAATTTCGTCCTCAAAATTCAAACTAAACTCATACATCTAGTCTAAAAAAAAAAGTTAGAACATACTTTCGCATCGTTGTCTCGCTCTCCCAAGTAGAAGACTCTCTACTCTTGCGCTACCAAACCACTAAAACCAACCGGGCAATCTTGTTGCAAAGTCTTTGCTCAGTCGAATGCTTAATCCAAGCTAGTCCCTCCTCAAATGGTTAGCATAATTTTTCTGCCAACTTTGGACAGTTAACAACCTCTAGCTGATCAGCCTCACCTGCTTTGTAGTCTCATTGACCATACTCGGTCCTCACATCAATGTATCACTGATCTCTACCCAACATAGGGGATCTGCACGGCCTGCCATACAATGCCTCATGCGGTGCCATCTTAATACTGGACTGATAGCTGTTGTTGCAAACAGACTCAATCAAGTATAAGTCACTCTCCCAACTACAACCAAGATCCAAAACTTAAGTTCGGAGTATATCCTTTAAGATACGAACGGTCCACTCCGACTGACTATTTGTCTGTGGATAGAACGTTGCATGACCGAATCTCTAATAAGCTTTGCCAAAATCGAGAAATAAACCTCAGATCCCAATCTGAAACAATCTACATGGGCACATCATGCAATCTGATGACCTCTGCAGACTACCGCCAACTCAAAGTCTCTAGAGAATCCGTCACTTTCCTGCCAAAGAAATTGGCCAACCTAGCTAATCGATCCACTGTGACCCATACTGCATCATGCCCCCAAGGCAACTTCGACAGCCCAGTAACCAAAATCCATAGTAATGTGGCCTCACTTCCACTGCGGATCAAGGAGAATGCAATCTACCAGTAGGTCTCGAGTGCTTTATCTTGACATGCTGGCAAGTTAAACAACATGTCACAAACTCCGCTATTACCCTCTTCATGCTTCTCCACCAGAACTAATGATGCAAATCATGACATATCTCCGTGCGTCCTGGATGTGCAGCAAACCTGGAATGATGGGAGTGTCACAATACCTCCTCGCGGCATTGCGCGGACATGTGTACGAAAAGCCTGCCCTAGAAGGTCAAACCACCATATCGTCCCGCAATGCATCCAAACGGTCCACTACTACTGACCACAACACTCTTCAATGCAATACACCTCTCATCTGTTTGTTAAGCTCTTAAAACTCTATCATAAATCCCTACCAGAACAACCATACTGCAAAGTCTGGATACTCTATATCCACCGATCAGACTTGATAAGGTTGCCTCGCTCTGCGACTCAAAGCGTCCGCAACTACATTTGCCTTACCGGGTTGATAAGTCAACACGAAGTCGTAGTCACCAAGGTACTCAATCCACCGTCTGTCTCATAATCAGTTCCTTCTGTGTGAACAGATACTTAGGCTATGAAGATCTGAGAAAACCTCGAACCTCTCACCATGTAAGTAGTATCTCCAAATCTTAAGTGCAAAACTATCGACGCTAACCCCAAGTCATATGTAGGATAATTCTGCTCTCAGGTCTTAAAATGTCTCTAACCATAAGCTATCCCTCTCCATCCTGCATCAGTACACAACTCAAACCTTCGCCCGAAGCATCATAGAAAACCACATAGCCATGGCCTCTCTCTGGCACAAGTCAACACCGATGAGGTTGTCAAACTATCCCTATTCAACCTCCGAAAGGCTGTCTCACAAACTCCTTCCCAAACAAAAGGCACATCCTCGCGGTCCAACCTCCGTCATGGGCTTAGCAATCTTGGAAAAACCTTCGATGAACCGTCGATAGTAAACTTACAAGATACAAAAGCTGCAGATCTCGGTCATACTCTGTGGTCGTTCCCATCTCATAATAGTCTCAACCTTGGCTAAATCTACGGCAACATATTCAGCTGACACCTCGTGCCCCAAAAACTGAACCTCTAGCAACTAAGACTCACACTAGTTGAACTTCACATAAAGTTGATGATCCTCCAAGACTTGAAGTACAGTTCTCAAATGCTGCTCATGCCCCTCTTCTGATGCTGACTATATAAAGATGTTGTTGACGAACACCACAATAAATCGATCCAGGTACGGCCTGAATATCCTGTTCATTAGGGCCATGAATGTTGCCAAGGCACTAATCACCCCAAACGGCATCAGCCATGAACTCGAAGAGTCCAAAACGAGTGAGAAAGGCTGTCTTCCCAAAGCCACACTTCCGCACCCTCACCTGATGGTAACCCGATCGAGAGAAATTGGGAGGTAAGACTGACATCCGAGCCGATATGTCAACTATTTCGATGTATCGACAGGTCGACATGTCGCAAGGACGACAATATCGATCTGAGAGCAGTCCTGTTGATAGTCTGGGTTTCTAATCATTGGTTGTCGATGTGTCGACCCTACCAATGTGTCAGTCGTGTTGAGTTGTTGATGCATCGACAATGTCAATGTGTTGAGTGACGCTTAAGTCGGCCTACCTATTTAAGTTCGTGTTTAAGGCTTATTTCACCTCATTCCTTTTCCAAGCAAACAACCTCTCTCGCCCACCAGCAAATCCTAGCCTCCATTACCTTCCCTACACTGATTTTCACCCATCAAAGGCCAATCAAAGGCTTTGGATTTGGATTTCTCGCGGTTGGAGCCTCCCCTTTCACGGTTCTTTCTCCTGCAAAAGGTAAGATTTGTGATCCAGCTCCCTCCTTTCTTCTTCTTTAATGTGATTTGAGTAGGAGGCGCTGAGAATAGGGTATGTGGTGAATAATAAATCGTATTTGGAGAGGAATCCATGAAAATAAATTGCAGATTTTGAAATCAAACTTTGTTTGGGTGTAGATTTGAATTGAAATTGGATTTGGAACCTTAGGGAAGGAAGAAAATTGGGGATTTTGTTTATAAACTTTGATTTGGCCTAATCCATGGACTAATAGGGGTGTATTATGTTCTCTTGGTTTGATTAGACCCTTTGAATTCCGAACCCGTCGAGGTACGACCTGAAGATCAACGCGAGACATCGTGATTTTGAGGTGAGGATTGCTACACACACTAATTAGATTGTTAAATGCTTATATGACAAATTAGGGAATTTTCTTATGTTGTTTAAGAACATTAATGCATGATAAATAGGTTGATGTGCCCTATACTCTGCATGAATTGTTATTAATCCCCTGAGATGTGATATGGAGCATGATGATAATCTTGTGTTCGATGGATAATAAATTGTGATAATAATGGACAACCCCTTTTTGTTGTTTAAGATGATTATTGAATGAAATTATGAAATTCTTGGGTTGAATTGTGACAAAAAGGAGTAGTTGGATTTATGATATTAAGCCACCATGGGATGGGTTAGGATGATTGCAAGAAATATTTGTGGCATGTTGAATGAACCCACATTGATTATCTCAAGTTTGGTGTGTAATTCATATCCCTAAATCAACTCGTTGATTTATGTTAAATGTATGATATGTTATGGAATGTGCTATGTTGTTATCATGTGATAATCATGTTGCCTTATTGTTAAATCTCATATCCTTTTGGTTCTACTCACAATGTGTTCCTAGGATGAAATTTAGGATGTGAGAATGGGGTGTTTTGATGTTGGGCATAAATGTGTTGTGAATAACTAGTGTTGGGATTAGACTAAAGGGTGAATAAGGATTTTCAATGTACATTTCCCTTGTTGGACCCCACTAATAGTAGTACCCACTCCGTAGAGGAGATTGGTGTGACATGATGATGATTAAATCAAGGAACCCTATTGGAATAGTGGCGTCGGCTATGGGACTTGGTCTTATAGGTTGTCATCGAGGAGTATAGCTCCTCACATGCTTCGCGCTGTAGGTTACTCTCATGACTGTTATGGTTGTCGTCGAGGAGTATAACCCCTCACATGCTTCGCGTTGTAGGTCGCTCTCATGACTATTTTGTACACTTGGTGTACAATGTTGCGCAGGGTTAGATGCTTGTGACCATGCCCAGGCTTAGAGATCACATCGGGATAATTAATCAATCCTAACATGTGTTTGACAATGAATTGGAACCCAACTTGGAATATGAATTCATTGTCAGGGCGACACATCGTGTCGGGCGATCATTAGCCAAAGATAGCACACAACCAATCGTAGTCTTGCGATATATCGTGTGGAAAGTTGGGGGTTCTGGTTGGGCAAGACTATCAAACCCATGTGGTCTCAGGACGATGCATTGCCCATACAATCGTGGTCACGATCAATCGTGGGATACCATGGCGATACAATCGTATGGGGCAATACATCGCTGAGACAAGGCGTATGCTGGACTTAAACAAAGCATGAAAATCCTGATCACATACGATCAATTGGGTATGTGATTGATCGTGAGTATAGGGCAGGAACTGATCGGTATCACGATCAATCGCCCTAGACCAGGATAAGACTTGACACTGGAAAATACAGTCAGTCTCAGGCCGATTCATTTACCAACCCACGATCAGTTGCTAGGATACATGGACGATCAGTCGTGTGGCACAATGTATCGTGAAGTTATCGTTTTAGAGCCGTTACTGCGCATTAAATACTCAACGGTGGGGTTGTTAAAAAGGAATTCAAACATGGACGATCGATCGCCTGTGCACGATCAATCGTGTGTTTCAGTAATACGATTGTTTTTATGTTTGGCTATAAAAAAATCAGTGTTTTTTGAGTTTTGGAGAGACATCTTGAGCATTAAAGAGCCTCATTTAGCAGTCCAAAACTCTCAAGGCCAAAAGCAAAAATCATAGGCTTATTCTCTCTTGGAAAAATAATTGTAAAATCATTCAAGTATCCAATCGGTATAGATTGAGATTAAGAGAGAATGATTAAGCCAAGGCTCTAGGATAGATATTGGACCTCCAATTTCCTAGATATCCAAGGATTATGGTTGCTCTACACGACGAGTCTTCATCAACGTCGGGATTGTACGAGCTCACATTGGGTGGATCGTTTCGGAAGCACATCTACACATTTGCAAGGCTTTAAGAAAAGTGCTTCCTAGTTTGATTTTTCTCTAAAAATCATATTGTTGTAAGTGGATTAAAGAGATTGAGTTTCTCTTGAACCATATAAAAAAATAATGGAATAGGAATTGAGTGAAAGTCTCAATCAATTGGATAGGCAGAAGTCCTATTCTATTACATTGGTGTAATTCCAAAGCTTAATAATTTGGAGATAGCCCACGATTGGGTGAGTCTCAACAATTGATGTATGTTGTTTAACCGAAACACTACAAATCTTGTTTATTGGTGCTTGCTTGTGTGATTTCTCTTAATCTTGCACACTTTGAACATCACACACACTTGATTAATTGTTTATTAATTTTGCACTATTTCACATTAATCAAGTAACATTAAAAAATCCCTAGAATTTGTGATTACCCTAACCAACAACACCACCCCCCCCCCCCCCCCCCTCCCCTCTCTCCTCCCTCTCCTCTCTCTAGGGTTAATTCAATTCTAAGCACTCAGGGAAATGTTAGTTAATTTATTGTAATTACTTGTTTTGATTTGATATTGTTAGCTTACAATTTATTATTTGAAGGATTTTTATGTAATAAATTCTGGAATGTTTGATAACATTTATGTTGGAGATTTATTCCCCTTTGAGATATTAATGGTTATTTAAGAATATTTATGGCTTTGTTTTGAATTGTGAGCACATGTGTGTTTCCCATGTGTGATACTCGAAAAAGAAAATTTATTCGCATCATGTGCCTATGTTTTGGGTCAGGGCGTGACATCTTGCTATCAAATCTCAGGCTCATTTTTCCCTAGGATTGTTCATGTGGAGTCGATCGGTAACTGTCTAGGGTTGAAGTTGGTTTGGTTTGAGTTTGTTTTCGATTAAGTTGTGTGCAGTTGGTTAGTGATATTTTGTATATATCCTAGTTTTTTTACCTATACTGAAGATGTTTGTTACTATTTCAGAAATGGCTAAGGCCAGGAAGACGAACAACGAACCAGAAAACAACGTTAGTGTTCATAACCAGGACAATGCGGCTGGTAGAGAGGCAACTATTCAAGCTGAAGTTGAGCGACGAGTCCAGGAAGCCTTAGCTAGGAAGGCCGGAGGACCAAGTCCGAGTGTGGTCAGAGAGACTCAGGCAGATACAGAAGTGAATTCTTTGACTCAGAACCTCACTTAAGTGCCTTTTGCAGACTTCAAGAAACAGTGAGTGGTTGGAGGACATTGAGGTGATATTCGACACTATGGACATCATGGATGACGTTACTCGCGTCAAATTTGCCATATTTCATTTGGGTGGCAAAGTACACCACTAGTGGAAAGCAATGAAAATTTCTCAGGAAGACAAGCAAGATACCAGGGAAGAATTTAAAGAGATGTTCTTGGCACAGTATTTCCCTACAGTGATCAAAGAGAGCAAGTTGACTGACTTTCTGGCGTTAGTGCAAGGCAACATGACAGTTGTCCAGTATTTGACTCTGAAAGTTCCCAAGTGCTAGTATCCAATTGGGGGGTGGGCGGGTGAATAGAGAAATCCCAAATTTTTAATCCTTCTAAATTTTCTTGATTAACAAAAGCTTAATGATGCGGAATACATATGTTAATCAAGATGGACTTGTGTTGTGTGAACAAGAGATCTGCCAATCATAGATTAACAATAACACACGCATATAATCAAATATGTAGACACCCGATATATAGTGGTTCGGTTCAATGAACCTACATCCACTGTTGGATTCACCCAACCTTGGGCTATCCCAAATTCACTAAGTGAGGAATTACACCCTTACTAATAGTGTAGGACTTTCACCTACACACTCCTAATTTTGAAAGGTTCGACCAACCCTAGTCTACGTCCTTATCCCTCTATTTTTTATAGTGGTTTGATCCAATGATCTAGTCCACTTTACAAATGATGTTTGAAAATAAAACACAAAGAAACACTTTCCTTTGAAGCTCAAGCTTTGATGAAGTTGTGTTTCTTGAAGAACTCTTACTTTGATCTTGTTAGATAATAAATATATACCTTGGTATGGAGCAATCACAAGATAGGGAGAGGGTTCCTAGAATTGTAGATGTGCATGCCTAGATCTAAATTCCTTTTTCTCTCTATATCTCAATCAACAAGGTGATTGGATCTCTAAAAGATTTTCCAAGAATGAAGTTTAGAGAGAGAGAGTGAAGGATGAGAGGAGTCTCAAAGAATTTCTTCCAGTTTTCTTCAGCACAAGTGAAAAACTCTACCTCCCTCAATAAATTCCAGACCTTAAATAGATAGCTCAAAAGACTCGATACTAGCGATTGATCAGCCTGGCGATGCATCGCGAAGATATGACCGTCGCGCATTAAATGCAGTCCAACGTTTCAAAAGCGGTCACCCACGATTGATCGTGTGCCACAATTGATCGTACCCATCCATTAGCGATGGACCATGGGTTGGCAATTGTATCGGCCTGAGGCTATCCTGTCTTAACAGATTTGTCAAGACAAACCTCAAACAATTCCCAGGGTGACGGGTCGTGGTCTCGATGTGTCGGCCCTGTCTCTGACGATTGGTTGTGCGCTCGATATGTCGTGATAGATTCCTCACGAAGAGTCACCGCTTGATGAATGTAGCGTCCTGGGCCTGAACTGTATTTTATAGTGTGATCAAACCAGGCTCCAGGCGAATGATCGTGTGGGCGATTGATCTGCCATGTACCAGACGAATGATCCTCTGCACGATTGATCGTCGTGAGACTAGATTGTGAATGACAACCCTAACCTTTGCTTAAGTCCAGTTGATTGATCATGGTACCCGATGGATCGAACCTGTTTCAACGACGTATAGTCGCCACGATACAATCGTTCTCAGACCAGACTTGTTTGACAGACCATTCCAACCAGAACCTTGATTTTCCAGGACGATGCATCTCACTACTACGAATGATCGTCCACTGTCATTGGCGATCTGTAACACCCCTACTTGTTACAAGCATCTTACCACTGATGTGATCACTCAAAACGGTCTAATGTGATCTCGGGTATACCTTTTTTTTTAAAGGAAGGACAACAAAACTTTTCCTTTCCCGACATAACCTCTTCCACACCAAACCATGTCATAGTATATTATAATTACAAAATCCCATGATGACTTAATTATCAAGTAACATGAATGTCAAAAATTTATTACAGTCATCCCATGAAAATTCAACGCAAATATTCTATCAATTTCTTTTAACAGCTTTGTTGTTTACTGGTGGTCGTCCAAGGTGGTAAAGGAGGTGGAACGTTGGATGGCAAACTTCATTTGGTTTGGGAAGCCGGATAGCAAGAAATCTATAGTGGTTGATTGGGACAAGGTTTGTAAAACACGATTGAAAACATGTTTCATGGGGCTCCGCGTCCATCGAAAGCTGGTAACCTTCGTCACCGTCAGCATTTGGTACTCTCTCGATAGCTTCAATAGTGAAAGCCTTTGGTGTAATGAACCGCAAGCCATTCAGAAAAAAAAAGAATACAATGTTGGTTGCAGGAACCGACGGTGACGAAGGTTACCGGGCCGATGCGGCCGGAGGACCAATCTATCTGGAACTGCTCCAACTACCTAAGCCTGCTCCTGGGACCCACTGGGCCCCGCCTCCTTTGGAGTACCTGTATGGCAAAGGTGAGCTCAATATGCCCAGTGAAGGTAACACATACATCGCATACCGATAAATCATACATGCATATAAGAGTATGAATACAACACCATAACTACAATATCTACAAGCAAAATCTCGCAACACATGCTCTACACCCAGAGTACAAACCCAAACTTATCATGCCCCTTGCACTTCTTTTAATTTCTGTAAAACATTATTAGGATAACACCAACGAGAGTCACTCAGTCTGATTCCAAGAACTCCATTAGTGGTGACTCTGCCTCATAATCTAAGGGTCCGTGAGTCAGACTCATAACACATTGTCATAACCTCCTTATCAACTCATAAGCAGCCCCAAGCTCGCTAGTCTGATCGCAAGGAGGATATCCATCTCACAGTTTCCCTGTCGGCTCGTAAGCAGCCCCACGCTCACTAGTCCAACCCTCATGAGAACCTCAACACAACAGTCACAAGACCCTACATACAAGTCCAGAGTATTCTCTACTAACCAATGGTTAAGTCCTAACACCACCGTGAAGTATAGACAACCGTACCTTTTCCCTCTCAAGTACAACTTTGTTCATTCTATGGAGTTTGAATGTCCACAACTTGTCCATCTAAAGTCTCATAGCCAAGCATACCCTGTGGTCCTACCACGATTTCACAATTACTCCACCCCTTAAGTACCCACCACATACTAAGGGGTTACTGTTAGTGCCCTGGCTTGCCGAGTCCCTATATTTGTCAATTCCATGACCCAGAAAAAACACTTACTAGAAGCTTGAAGACTCAAGATGATCAATAGTGAAGATCATGCTCCACCATATTAAACTCATCATGTATGGCAATCACAACAGGTATTTGGTCGTAGATGACTTTAGGTGGTACACACACCTTAGGAGGACTATTTCTAGACTTAGTTGAACAAATGGTAAAACCATAAGAAGCCTAAGAGAGAAAGCTGGACAGTGAACTGCAAGTGAACTTGGAAATATGAATTAAGTTCACTGTCAGCTCGACCAGTCGTTCTCACCGACCCCTCAGTGGAGACAGGATCAGCCCATCGTGGTCAAGGACTAGTCGGCCAGATTGACAAAGGTTCTGGATCAAATTAATGTCTCTCTAGGTAAGCATATGACCGAGAGTCTTGTATGCACCGACACCTTAGTGACGAGCTTAAACCCTCATAGTCGACGACTCATCGGTAAAGGACTTCTGAGTTCTGAACTGTGAACTCAAGAGGGCTCTTGAAGAAACAGATAGGGTCGACCAATCGTGGTCAAAGGACTGGTCGGCCAGATTGACAAAGGTTCTGGAACATAGAAGTGTCATTCTCAGTATGCCTCTAATTGAGAGTATCGTATGCACAGACCCCTTGGTGAAAGGCTGAAGCAACCCCTCGTGGTCAACGACTCGTCGATGATAACTTATGAGTTCTAAAACTTAGAACTCATGTGTACTCTCATGAAAACAGACATCTCGGTAATTCAAGACCGATCGAGAGTATCAGGACCAACCCCTTGGTAAAGGGCGATAAGTCGTTCTGGGCAGGATAAATTTCGGGACATTAAACTCTATCTGCATGGTGTTGCCCCAGATCGAGACCCTCGTATAGACCGACCTCTTGGTGCCATGACTGTCGACCCATCGGCGACACCAACCTGTCGATCGGGAAGTAATTATACCATTGGGAGTGTATTTAATGCTCAATGGTCAAGTGATTAAACATTAATAAATATGAACACCGACCCATCGGTGCCACCGACCTGTCGATACTGGAAAGTTTGAAAAACTGTTAAGACTCCTCTATAAATATGAGTGTTGTATGATCATTTGATTATCTTCCTTGAATTGAGAAAAGTCACACACTCTAAGGAACGATTAACTCTTTTGTGCCTACACATGAGAATCATAAACAAGCAATCTATTGATTTTGTTTGAAAGAGAGAGAGAGGTGGAAAGAAAAGATACAAACTAGGAAAGCTTTGGTAAAACCAGTTTTCTTGTCACCCTGCGATTTTGATTGTTTTACGACGATTATAAGGAGGAGCGTCGACACACATTGAGTGGATCTTTGAGAAGCACAGATCTTCGAGAAAGATCTTAAAGACAAGTGCTTCTTGGTTTTAATTTTGTTTTAAAACCTTTGTCTTGAGAGTGGATTAAAAAGGATTGGCTCCGGAACCACTATAAAAAACTCTAGAGTATCGCCTCTAGCACAGTGGTGGGTGGAATTCACAGCCGATTGAGTGAAGTAGAATTCCTACTCTAATTGTGAGGGTGTAAGTCCCCACTTAGTGAATTTGAGGATAACTCAAGGTCGAGCGAGTCCTAATAGTAGATGTAGGTTGGCTAACCGAACCACTATATATCTTGTGTCATTTTGCTTGTGATGTTAGATTTATTTTCTTTTGTTGATTGTTTAATCACTTTTGCTAACACACACTCACTTGATTGTTGTATCCGCTGCGCTTAAATAAAACAATCAAGTAATTTTAAAAAGGACCAACGATTTTTAGATTGACCCTATTCATCTCCCCTTTAGGGCCAATTATGTTCTAGCTTCCAAGGGAATTTCAGTTACTATATTATGACATAGGTTAAAATCGATGTCCCGCTAGCGTCCCATAGTACTAGCTATAAGCATGCTAGTTACTCCGATGCATGTTAACATTCCAAGTATATGACAGGGTATCCAAGCGTAGTAAGAATAACATGTATTGTACTTATAACATGTACTTCTACAACATAAAATCATATTATCATCTCAAACATTCATATATCATCCAACAAATCAAGTCCAACATAATAATATACATTATGATCAACATGCTATGACAGGAATGCATCTGAGTGGGTCCACTACCACATAATTTGTCATAATAGTTTAACCTTTACCAAGTGGCCCAAATAACTAAGGGGACCTCTCTCTTTTAAATTCCATGCTTGTTAGTGCCCTGGCTTTTGCCGAGTCCCTAAGTTTGTCAATTCCATGACTCGGGAAGAAGCACTTGCTAGAAGCTTGAAGACTCAAGGTGATCAAGATTGAAGATCATACTCCACCGGATTAAAGCTCATTTTAATGGCAATCAGAAAATAAGTATTTGGCCATAAATGACTTTAGGTAGTACCCACACCTTAGCAGGACCATCCATAGGCTTAGTTGCATATGTTGGTAATGGAATAATAAGCCTAGAGAGGAAGTTTGACAGTGAACTTGGAAATATGCCAGCTCGACCAGTTGTTCTCACCGACCCCTCGGTAGAGACTCTCGTTCAAAAGCACACCCAGAATGGCAGTTCTTATGATCCCGAACTTCTGTCAAACTGGTTGACCAGTCTTGACTTATTCAAACCCCCCCCCCCCCCTTTTCCCCTTCCCCTTCCCCTTCCCCTTTTAAGGTCAATCGTGTTCTAACAACAAAGGGAGAACTTTCAATGTCCAATCAAATACATGGAAAAAACGTGCAATATGCATATGTAAATTAAGCGTAAGTGTCCCCTCACCTAGTGGGTTGGTGAAGTCTGTGCATTGGTGAACTTGGGCCTGACTGGATTGAAAGGGGCTTCCGCTCGCTGTGAGAAAGTTTTGGAACAAAATCACTAAGTCTGTTCTTTATCAAAAGATCATATCAGTTTACCTTGTTTGAAATAAGAAGGGCTGAAAACTCCGAAATAACTCGAAATACACATGGAGAATATTTCATACTAATTGGATACCTAATTCAGATTAAAAAAGAAATGTAACAGACTTTTCCCTTTTTTTTAAAAAAAATGATCAACACAGTGTTCAGATGAAAGAAGAAACCTGGCGAGAAACAGACAATGTAGGATTACATTTTCAAAAGTAAATAAGGTGAGTACTAAAAGAAAATATAGAAGAGGTTAGAATTCTAATCTTTACTAAATCAATAAATACCGAAAGTCCCCGATTTATTTTATAAATCGAGTAAACTGAGTTAAATATGGTATTTGCTGAAATCCAAATGTTCAATTAATCAATTCAAATGGGAATAAACCAGAAATAGTACTTACCCGTCACAATACCTGTGAGGGTGTTTATCATACAGTCTCATTTACAAACAGATGAAGACATGAATAAGTACAGATAGAAGGATTTAAAACCAATTCATTTAATAGAGTTAGTAAGTAAATAAATAACATTAACTAGTTTACTGATAACAAAGAGATTGAATGAAATCACATAAGATAAACCAAGAGAGAAAGCCCCCCAATTTGAAGGAAAATAAACCAAATTGAAAACTTTGAAGCATCTATGCAAGCAGGCATGAAACAAATTAAAATAAGTAGAAGATCGATTAGATGGAATCGGTGAAATAAGCCATTGGGAGGGCAAGAGTAATTAAATAGGCAATTAAATCTATACGATTATAAATTTGCATTCTTAAGCAATAAATAAATCAACTAGCTTCAAAAATCAAGAGATCAAAAGCACAAACCTGGGAAACGTCGGGTAGAAAGCTGGTTGGCGAAGGGTGCAGGAGATTGAAAGGGGTGTCCGCAGGTTGAAGTTGCAGTAGGACGACCGACTTGGCAAAGCCAGATCTGAGGTTGGGAATGGGTAGACAACACCAGCGGTTGGTTGAGCGAAATGGTTGATCAACGCCACCCAAATCTGGTTAAGCGAGGGTAGGTTGCAGAGAGAAGAACAAAAAGAGAGCACGGATGGAGGAGACGATGGGACACTTGATTTGAGGCAAAACGATGGGTTGCGGCTTCTGTTTCCTCTCTCTAGATGTTAAAGTCTAAGAGTAGAGGAGAGGAAAATAGAGATAGGGAAAAGAGGGTTTGGATGGCTATTAGATTGAGGAAAGGTTTTAGGGATCGGTTTAACAAATTGGAGAATGAACGGGAACAAAGCGGGTTTTTGTTGGGGTCACGCAAGGTGGACCCTTAACCCTTTATTTTTTCAAACTAAAAGTTTAAATCCTGGCTTTTAAAATTTAAATCACACAAAACAAGGCAAAATCCAGGTTTTAAAATTTGGAAATCAAATTATTATAATAATTATAATTGTTATTATTATTATTATTTTTAAAGTCAGAAAACAAAAGAAATATCGACCAACACCTGAAAACGTCTTAGAGATCTATAGATCTCACCAAATTCTTGAAATATCGGGTCGAGTCATTACACGATCGGTCACCAGACACGATGTGTCGGCATGAGAATAAAATCAATGGTTTACAAATTAAGTCCATGTTCTGATTTTGGTGTCAAACAACCACTAGGCTATGTTAATTATCCAAATGTGTTATCTAAGCCTAGGCAAGGTCATCCTAAGGGTGTGGGTACCACCTAGTATCTAATATGGCCAATTTACCTTGAGTGATTGCTATACAATTGATGATCCATTGAATCTTGATTGGTCTTCCATACTTGAGCTTGATTCGACCACCACTTGATTTTTTATTCTTGAACTTTTATCTTCAAGGCAAGGCTTCACATGAGTCATGGATTTGACAAATAAGGAACTCGGCAATCCAGGGTATTAACAAACTCGTTTCAATGAGTTGGCTCGGTTTGCGCCAAACATAGTTGTGGATGAAAATGCCAAGGCTCGCAGATTTGAACAGGGTTTATACCCTAGTATTATGAGCCAGATTACCCTCCTGAGACTTAAGACTTTTGCAAAGGTGGTGGACAAAGCCCTTTTGGCTGAGGCTACTGTAAAAAGGGCAGGACCAATGTAGACTGAGACTTCTTCTGATGGCGGACATAGAGTATTCTGCAATGACAAAAATAATAATAAAAAAAAGAGCAGTCCTTATCCATCACGTGGATCTTCCAACAAGTCAGCTGGAAAAGAAGACGAGTCTGGGACTCGATCAATTGAATGTCAGATTTGTGGTAAGTGGGGACACTCCGCTAAGACGTGCTATTAGAGAGATGGATCTGATAAGAAGCTTCGTTTCACTTGCAATCAGGAAGGACATATTTCTAGATATTGTCCAAAGAAATATGGTAACAATAGGACGTCGGCCTCTCAGCAGAATGTGAGGGCGGCACCCATTGTTGCCCAGTAGTAGGCACCACAGGCTTCAGTAGATGGTTCTAGACAGAGGACTGGTCGAGGCGGAGATAAAGGCCAGCAGGCCAAGGTTCTTCTAGCAGGATGCTCGCCGATTTGCCCCATAGTGGAGATATAGTTGATCCTCTAGTGATGCAGGGTATCTTACCTTTTTACAGTTCATGGGCACAAGTATTGTTTGATTCTGGTGCATCACATTCATTCACTGCATCCTGGTTTGTTCATTTTTGGGGCTTCAAATCGATTCGATTCGTACACCTTTAAATGTCATTTCTCTGTTGGGACAAGAGACTGTATTTGATAGAGTGTGCGGGAACTGTGTTATGAAAATTGACACCTTAAATATTGAGTTTGATCTGTTGGTGTTGGACATGGATGGTTTCAACATAATTCTGGGCATGGACTGGTTGTCAGCTGTTGTGTATTAAATTTATTACTCGCAAGTGTACGAACCATGTATAATATAGCAGTGTGAGTGCGAGGTCGAAGCTAAAGGAAATTCACAAAATATATGCTTAAATCAAATGGATTAAATTGGTACCCTTTAAAAAGATATGATTTGTGAAATAGAATTAATTCTATAATTTTGAAAAAGAATTTTAAAACATAGAATTTTAGATTAAGTTAGATCTAAAGGAAACAAAATTTTAAACTATATTAACAAGTCAAAATTAGATCCATTGAATTTTTCATCTTTTTATTAGAATGGTTGAAAGTTTCCATTTTCAGTATGCTAGAACATCATGATTGACCCTGGGGGGGGGGGGTGAATAAGTCGATCCCATTTTTAATGGTGTTTACAAAATTCTTGATTATTTTGAGTGCAGCAAAATATTTAATCAAGAGAATTGTTTAGTGTGATGGATTGTTTATTCAATTCTTTGAGCATTCACATTAAGATTTTGGCCCCTTTACATAACCTTGATTGTCGATGCTGTTGCACAATGTATAGAATAAGATAATCAATATGCAAAGCGATGTGTGTTAAGAAGAGTAACCAAACATTAAATACCAACACACAAAGATCAAACACCATAAGACCAATCTAAAGTGATTCGGTTAGCCAACCTACATCCACTGTTAAGACTCGCTCAACCTTGAACTATCCCCAAAATCCACTAAGTGGGGACTTACACCATCACAATTAGAATAGGAGTTTTACCTCACTCAATCGATTGGGAATTTCACTCACCACTATCGAATAGGAATTCCACCTATTCATTTGGCTGGGAATTCCACCCACCACTGTACCAGAGACTTCGTTCCAAAGTTTTTTATAGTGGTTTCGGAGTACCTCTCCTTAATCCACTTTCGAAACAAAGGTTGTAAAGAAAATTAAAACCAAGAAGCACTTGTCTTTGAAGCTTTTTCTCCTGATGCGTGCTTCTTCAAGATCCCACCCAATGTGTGCCGACGCTCCTCCTTTTAGCCACTGTTGAGCAATCACAATATAAGGTGTCAAGGAAACTGGTTCTACCAAAGGTTTCCTAGGTTAAAGTTCTTTCATTCTCACTTTCTAACTCAATCCTCACATTGATTGTTTAAGAGTTTTCTTCCTTCCTCTCTCTCTCTCTCACAACTCAACACATCTGATTGGTTGTATTTGATTCCCCTAGTGTAAGCACGAGAGAGAGAGTGATCCTTCTGTTGGCCCTTGTTAAGCTCACTGATAAAGATGAGGGTCCAACTGAACCTTCCGAAGGATATCAACTAGTTGCATAAGGATTGATTTATATAGCGAAGGCAAGCAGTTGTAGTAATGGTAATATACCGACAGGTCGGTTGCACCGAGGGGTTGGTGACTAGAGATGTTACCGTTACAAACCCGACCGTTGTGCAATAATTGCACTCCCAAGGTTAATATTCTTTCTCGATCGACATGTCATTGTCGACGATGGATCGACACTTATGGTACCGAGGGGTCGGTCCATATGAGAGGACTCATTCTGGTGCAAAACAGCTTGACAATAGTTTCATCTCTTAGAAACATGTTACCCAGAACGACCTGTTCCCCTTTACCGAGGGGTCAGTCCTGGTACTCTCGAACGGTTTTTGATTGCCGATATGTCTGTTTCCTCGAGAGTCCACATGAGTTCAAGGTTTCCAGAACTCAATATCTTGATCGAGGAGTCGTTGACCACGAGGGGTCGTTTCAGCCTTTTACCGAGGGGTCGGTGCATACGAGACTCTTGATCAGATGCATAACAAAAATGACAGTTCAATGATCTAGAACCTATGTCAATCTGGCCGACCAATCCTTAACCACGATGGGTCGATCCTGCCTCTACCGAGAGGTTGGTGAGAACGACTGGTCGAGCTGATAGTGAAACCAAATACATATTTCCAAGTTGGGTTCCAATTCTCTGTCAACCTTCCTCTCTAGGCTTTTTATGATTTAACCATTTGTTCCATTAAGCATAGGGATAGTCCTCTCTAAGGTGTAGGTACCACCTAAAGTCATCTATGGTCATTTTACCTGTAATACCCCAGCCCAATTTAGGAGTTAATTATGATTAATTAAATAATTTTTATCCGTTAATTATGAAATATTTTCCTCTAATCGTAAAGTGTATCAAATAAGTTTTTCAACGGATATGAGTTTGACTCGATCCGAATCCGATAACTCTTTTAATTAAATTCCAAAGGTATATAGGTGAGTTATGAATATAATAATAATAATATTTTAGGCTTAAACCTTAGCTGTTGTATAAACTCAGTCATTTGACTTAGTTTGAACTTCAAATTTTATATTATGCATTATTTTTAAATTCCGGACCTAATGACATGCCAATCTTGCTATAATTTCACTAATTTATTTTACCCCTAAGTTTTAAAGTGGTAAAACCCCAATTTGACAGGGTAGAGGAAGTCCTAAAAATATATAGAGAGAGTCAGTACTCAATCTGTATTATAACTAAGTTGTTTATTTCTTTACACTCTAAAATAGTTAGTTTTTGATATTTAATTTAAGCCATGAAATATGGGCCGTTGAATATTCTTTCACTTAGAAAATGTGGTTTTTGACTTCAAAACCCTTTGAAACTTTAGAATATCTTTATCACACAAATTTACTCTATCAAACTATAAGGTTGGATACTTTCAAAAAGGATCTTGAAGATTAGGAGATTTTCTTAAAACGGTGATTTTTAGCAAAAACACTGGGTTTTTGAGATAGATTTCACTCCAAATTTTAATACCATGCTCAGTTTTTAATACCTGACCTACTGAACTAATTGTATCAATTTAGTGAGACCCTGAAATACCCCGATAAAAGAAAGGACATAGATGTAAATAGTAAAAAGAATAAACTAATATTATATTATAAAATAATATCAGAAACATGTGAAAGATGAGTTTAAAGCTACGGATGTAGCTTATAGCTGTGTTGGAAGATTATAACACCGCCAATTGCCTATGCGGTTGGTGGTAGTTGGAATAGTAATTATAAAATATATAACAATAAATGCAGAGTTATTAAAAAACTTATAAACCTACGAATAGCTTAGGCAACCTGTATGATTAAAAAAATGCATACGGTTGCCTATAAATAGGTGTAATCGGCGAGGAAACCAGAAAGTAAAGAAAAAAAAAAAAAACTCTTCTGCCGTTTTGCTCCCTCTCCCTCTTTCAAAAACAGCAAGCCCTCTCTCTCCTATTTTCTTTTCTTTCTTCTTCTTTCTCCTGCTTTGGCCATACCAGCAGCAGCCGAACGTTCGGGTTTCCCGTATTCTTTTAAAGGTTTTCAAATTTAGTCAATCTTATACAGAATTTTGCACCCAAGGTATCGAAATAATTCTATTTTTATTTTTATTAACTCCATAGCAAATTAAGAGTAAAATAGCTTAGTATTGGGGTTCAAAAAATGAGATTTTTTAAAATGGAGGAAAAATAGATTTCCTCTTAAAATTTAAATTTTACCCTCAAGATTCGTATTATTTTACGTTCAAAATATAATTTTTAACCCTAAGGAAAATCGGGGAAAAGATTAACTCCAGCTGACTATTGTGTGTTTATTTTTTCCGCCTTGTGTGTTTAAATTCCTGTACTGTACCCTCTGGGCCATATTCTCAATACGTCCTTCTTCTAGAAGACAATACGAGGATAGGGCACTGAGTACTTTCATTTACTTTACTGTCTCTGTACCCTCTGGGCCACATTCTCAATACGTCCTTCTTCTAGAAGACAATACGAGGATAGGGCACTGAGTACTTTTATTTACTTTACTGTCTCTGTACCCTCTGGGCCTCTCACAATACGTCTCCATGGTCCTTTCTCCAGAAGACAAGAGAAGGCACTGAGTACTTTATATTTTTCATTTTATTGTAATGTTTTGGATGGCTGACAACTAACTTTCTGACATAATTTAAAGGAATAGAAAGAGCCTAGGTGACTCATTACACATATCATGTTTTCTGGAAAAAAATAGCACGGGGTTTGGGAAATTATTATGTGTATATACTGACAAATAGAAAATTTATACATTTTACTCTATCTTACAGATTTTCTATGAAAAACTCAACCGGAGAAGGTGAGGAGACTCGAACCAACACTTGTATTGTGTTATATGTTAAACCCACTAACACCAGACTGAAATGGGATCCATGGTCAATTAAAGATGGAAAAGGCTATATAGGTCCAGAATACGAGACCTGACACTGCCTACATGTAAGGGATGTAAATGTTCTAACTGTCTAGAACGTAGGCGTTAAAATGGTGTCGGGGAGTCGAGGACTTGTAGTCTCTAACGCAGTATGGACCCATGGAGTGTCTGGGAATTGTCGGGTAAAAACTGGGTGAAGGCATTCGTGTTATTAAATCCAGTTTTATATGTTGTGTGATATTGATTATTTTATTGATATCTTGTATTGATATTTGATACACCAAATGGTAAGGCTGAAATATGGTGGTTCTCTCAGAATAAGTCCCTGTGTAAGGAGGGCACTGGAAATCATGCATTATCATGCATTTGACATTTGCATGTGATAATTTTGTTCATAAGTTAAATCTGTGGAAGATAATAACTTTGTAAAGTTTGATATTTGCCGTTGGGCTATAATTGCTGAGATTAGCCGAACACCGTTTGCGAACCGTTGGGTTGGACGTGTTAGTAGGCTGTGGTCGACCGCCATCAACCGTTGGTGTTGGATGGGCTAGTAGACCGGGTCGTGGAGACCTTATGCACTTGCAAGTTGCTATATTATTTCCGTGGAGGAATTAATATTAGTTCTGGTTGGAACTTTGAATGGGGGCTGACCCCGGTGTTGTAACATGGCTGGGGACCGACCCCGGTGTTAACAATACAATCTGAGTAAAAACCTTAGAAGATGATCCTAGGGTGAAAATGGGTTAAGTGGATTAACCGCATTGCATTCATGAAACATGCATTATTTATTGTTTCATCTAATATGTTAGATGTTATGGTGAAAGTGAGTTAAGTGGATTAACTGCGTTTCATTTATGGAATATGCATTGTTATTTATTCCATGAATATTGTATATTGGATTTTATGGTGAGTTCTCCCCACTGGGCTGTTGCTCACGTCCCTTACAATGCAGGATCTGAACCAGAGGAGGGATTGGAGGGACCAGTGGTGCCTCGTTGAAAGTAGGAACTTAGAAGTTCCTAAGGTTTTCCGCACATGGAAACCATTTGTTTGCTTAAATATGTTTGAGTATTTGTAATAAATATGCCTCGTGTGGCATAAGAAACTTATATCTGTAAGTTTTAATGTCGTTGTTTTAATGTCGTATACATTATATCCACTATGTTTTCGTGCGTAATGCTGATGGATAAAAATATTCGTGGTGTGATATAGGTTGTATATGGGGACATATGGTATATGTTTGAGTTCATGTGTGAAAAGCACGTGTGACATTTTCTAGGATCGGGTTTTGGTAAACTTGAAGATCCAGCCTAGTTATGACGATGGGTGATTAGAGTTTATTGTTTAAAAAAAAAAAAAAAAAATTTAGTCGCGTTCGGGCCCACATCTGGGTTCGGGGTGTGACATTACCTATTTTGTGATTGTCGTAACGGTAAGCTTCAATCCAGTGGAGCATGATCTTTTCTCTTGATCATCTTGGGTCTTCAAGCTTCCTGCAAGTGCTTCTTTCCGAGTCATGGAATTGACAAATATAGGGACTTGGCCAAGCTGAGGCACTAACAATGGTGAAATTAGATAGTCCTCATCTCAATTTAAAATTACAAGTTTAAGAATAAAATATTTACATGTCCAACCTAGTTAACAAATATTAAGAGAGAGTGGATTTACAAATAAAGTTTACATAAAATAAATAACATGAATAAATTGAATAAACAAGAAAGAAACAAATACAATGAATCAAATAAATAAAGTAAATGACATAACAAAATAAAGTAAGCAAAGGAAATAAATTGACAATTAAAATAAATGAAATAACAAAACAATTACAATTGGATTAGATCAATCACAGCCATCATTGAACATCGTATTCAAAATTATTAACAAATAGGAGATCTAGATCTGAAATTCAAGTAAAAATTCCAAATTTCAATTCAAATCTTTCATTAAAATTAAAATCCATAAACTTAAATTTAATTAATTGAACCTTATGTCCTTAGATTTAAAACAAATAAATTCAAGATTTAACTATTTCATTATGTCCCATTGGAACCTTAGATTTGAATCTAACGAAATCTAAGTCCTAACTATTTCATTATGCTCAATTAATTAAACAAAGAATATAAACTTAAAAATAAATCAGACAATCATCAATGAAATTTGAAAATTGGATGTTTCAGGATTCTAAAAACTTATCTTAAATTTATTAAATTGAAAAATTACAACTCTTGGAAAAGTACATCAAAGACAGAGATTTAAAAATAAAAATTATTAAATAAATCTAAATTTGTAAAATTCGAATTATGCTCTTCTCTCTTGTCTTCTCTGTTCTTCAAAACTCCAATGTTCTTCAGCTCATGACCCAGTTCGAATTTTGCAATGCCTTGGTGCTCTATTTATAGGCCTCAGGTTAGAATGGATGGTTGAGATTTAATCTTGGTTTAAGTGATGATTGAAAGGCTTGGATTAGATCTCATGGAATATGGATGGATGGAATTAAAAGATGAAAAGGTTAGGGCTACATAGGGTTACACGAATTTGGTCGCTTGGAGGAGAGGTTGTCTTGGTGTTTAAGCAAGGAAGGAGAAAAGGTAGGGATTGGATTGGCTATGGTCGAATTTGACACATGGAATTAGGGTTTAATGAGTTGCATGCAATGTATGGTTGAGATCTAAAGTCAAGATGAATGAATGGTTGGATGAATGAGAGATGATGTGAAGGGTTGACTCTATGGAAAATTCGAATGAGGTGGAGAAAGATATGAGAAAATCGTGTGGAGTGGAAAGGATTAGATGATGAGGTGTTGGTGATGTGGCATATGCACATGGATTGGATTGGGGTTGCTTTAGATCCAAGTTTGACTAGATCTAGGGTTTTATGAATGAATGGCTTAGACTAAATGGGTTTAAATCTAATGATCCTAGTGATGGGTGGTCAAGATGGGTTATACAAATGGTAAGATGATGCATGAAGAATTGATGTTCTAAGGTTAATCTAGATAGATGATGAAATGGATGTCCTAGATCTCATATGATTAATATATGGATTGGATTAAGTAAGGTGGCTCAAGGGTTTTCCTAAGTTTATGTATGGAATGGATGGTCTGGATTAGAGATGATAAATGGATGATGGATATGATATGTGCATGGAGAAGGTAGGGGCATGTGGACTTAAGGTTTACAAGTGAAATTCAAGTATGGGTAATTGGATTGGGTTTGGGTAATTGGGCCTCAAATGGACACGTTGGACTTGAGCTTGTGGACTTGAACTTTGGCCTGCTAGACTTTGACTTGCACACTGGTCTGGCCCACTTTGAATTGCGCATGGATTACTCTGTGGCCCAATGCTTGGTCTTTGGATCATGGCTTGGCCTAATAGGAGTGGATTTCTGGCCCATGGATTTGAATTCCAGATTTTAGCCCTTGAATTGCAGTTTTTCTCTCCAAAACTAAAATAATTAACTCATCACTTAAAATCTAAAATATTGAATTAATCTAGACTCTCATAATTGGATCCAGATTAATCAATTTACATTAAAAATCCTAAAGTGGTTAGAAATTAATTATTAAAAAAATTTGGGTCTTCCAATTTAAGCACAAAACTTGCAATTTTCCACTGATTTTGATTGATTTCCTGTATTTTCCATTTTTATCTACAAAACTAATAAACAACATTAAATGTATGTGATATATACAAAATTGAACGCTAACTAGTCCAATATCAGGGGTAAAAGTGTCATTTTTCATGTCTCAACATCAGCTCATCAGGTAATTATGGATTGTTTCGAGAGGAAGATAATTGGTCTGTCGTTGATGGGCGAAGAGTTTGCTAGTAGACTGAGTTTGATTCTTAGTCCGATTGCTAGTGTGTTTTGAGGTGATGCAGTGGTTCAGGGCATGATTGGCAGTTTGGGTTGGGAGGACGTGCGGGATACTCATACTCTTATGCCTCGGGTAGTGCAAGAGTTTCTGAAAGTGTTTCATGAGAAACTTACAGAGTTGCCTCCACCCCGAGAGATTGAGTTTGTGATTGAGTTGATGTCCGACACCTCACCCATTTCTATTACACCATACCGCATGGCGTCGGCAGAGTTGAGAGAGTTAGAGACTTAGATCATCGAACTTTCTTCTGTTGGCTTTATTCGCCCAAGTACTTCTCCATGGGGCACATCGGCTTGTTAAGAAGAAAGATGGCACTATGAGAATGTGTATTGACTACCGGAAGTTGAACCAGGTGACTGTAAATAATAAATACCCACTGCCCAGGATCGACGATCTCTTCGATCAGTTGAGAGGAGTCAGGTACTTCTCTAAGATAGATCTTTGGTCAGGTTATCATCAGTTGAGAGTGAGGGAGAGTGATATTCAGAAGATCGCCTTTTGTACCCGGTTTGGACAGTTTAAGTTTGTTGTGATGCCATTCGGGGTGACAAATGCGCCGGCCACCTTTATGAATTTGATGAATCGCGTCTTCCGACCGTATTTGGACCACTTTGTTGAGGTGTTTATTGACGATATTCTATTTTATTCTATGACTGACGCAAAACATGATCAACACCTGTGCATAGTGTTACAGACTTTGTCAGAACACAAATTGTATGCAAAACTAAGCAAGTTTGAATTTTGGCTGGGAAAGGTGCAGTTTCTTGGTCATGTGATTTGTTGTAGTCTTAAATTTATTACTCATTACTCGCAAGCGTACGAACCATGTATAGTATAGCATTAAGAGTGTGAGGTCGATCCCACAAGGAACAAGTTATATGAAAGAAAAAAAATATACATGATATTGGAATTTTGTAGGTTGTAAAACATATAGATCTTTAAATTAATCCCATCATAGAAATCAAATTATCCTTATAATTATATCTTTAAGTTAATCATCTTCTAGTTCTAAATAAGTAGATCCATAATGTAAACATCAACTAAATATAAAACTTAACCAATTTTTCAACCTTAAAATCCAATTAAGATAACGGTTTAATATAGAATTTATAAATAATCTTACATCCCGGTTTAAGAAAGCAAACTTAAAGTCCAATTTAATTAAATCTCACATCAATTAATACATCTTTGAGAAGGTGGATACAATAAATAAATACAAAAATATAGAACAAAGTAAAGAATGAAAATAAATTGAACAACAAAAATAAATATAGAAAATACAACAAATAACATAACAAAATAAAACAAGCAAAGGAAATAAATTGACAATTAAAATAAATGAAATAACAAAACAAAACATAATTTAATGGTGGTAGTAGAATAGATCAATCATAGCCCAAAAGTAAGTAAACAAATAAAAGATCTAGATATGAAATTTACGTAAAAATTTAAATCTTAATTCATGCCTTTCATTAAAATTAAAATTTATAAACTTTAATTTAATTAACCGAACCTTAGATCCTTAGATTTAATTAAATTCAAAATCTAACTATTTCATTATGTCCCAAAGGAATCTTAGATTTGAATCTAATGAAACCTAAGTTCTAACTATTCCATTATGTCTTTTTTATTAAATAAAGAATATAAATTTAAAATTAAGTCAAACAATCATAAAAGAAATAAAAAATTTGGATGTTTCAAGGTTCTAAGAGCTTATCTTATATTTATTTAATGAAAGAATTCAAGTACAAAGCATTGAAAAATTACATCAAAGACAATCAAAATAAATTTACAAATTGATATGCTCACTTGTAAAATTCCTGTATAGCTCCTTGTCTCTTGAGTATTCTCCAATCTTCAGTCCTTCTTGGCTCCTGATCCAATTTGAGTTTGGCAATGGTAGAATGGACTATTTATAGGCTTGGGTTTAAAATGAAGGGTGGAGATTTAATCTAATTTAAGTGATGAATGGATGGCTGGGATTAAATCTAACTTAAGCATGAATGGATGGGATTTTAAGATGAAAAAATTATAGCTACAAGGCATACACGAATTTAGTGTCTTAGGTAAGAAGTTGGCTTGGAGGCTAAGAAAAGAATGAGAAAAAGTAGGGATTAGGTAAGGCTTGGGCTAATTTGACACATAGGATTAGGGTTTGATGTGTGCATGATATGGATGGAGGAGATTAAAAGTTAAAATGCATGAATGGTTGAGATGAGATGTGTTGATGTGGAGGGTAGACCTATGCAAAATTCGATTGGATCTACTGGGATATGGGAAAATCGTGTGGGTGGAGATAGATAGGTGATGAGGTGTTGGTGATGTGTAAAATTCGAATGGATAGGTGGAGGTGGCTTGGGTTCCAAGTTAATCTAAATCTAGGTGAATGGCTGTGATTGAATGGGTTAAAATCTAATGGCTTATTAATGGATGGAGATGAATTTATGAAAATGATGGGATAATGCACGGAGGGTTAAGATTCTCTAGTTAATCTAAATGGATGCTAAAATGCATGGCCTAGATCTAAGATGATGATTGTGTGTATTGGATTTTGAAAGGTGGCTCTAGGGTTTCCTAATTTTATGAATGAAATGGATGGTCTGGATTAAAGGATGGCTAATGGATGGTGTGGATGATATGGATATGGACAAGGCTATAAGCATGTGGACTTAGGGTTTACATAGAAAAATTTGAATATGGCTTTGGAGCTTATTGGATTTGGACAATTGGACTTCTTGGACTTTGACTAGAACCGGCTGGACTTGGGCTTGGACTTGGACATTGGCTTGGTCCATTTTGTGATAGGCACATGAACTGCTTGAGCCTGGAGCATAGCTTGCCATATAGAGCATAACTTGGCCCATCTGAAATGCATTTCTGGCCCATGGATAATGAATTTCAAACTTTGGCCCTTGAATTGCAGCTTCTCTCTTCTAGAATTAAAATAATCAACTCACCACTTAAAATCTAAAAATATTGATTTAATCTACACTCTCATAATTGTGTCCATATTAATCAATGTACATTAAAAATCCTAAAAGTGGTCAGAAATTAATTATTATAATTCTAGGTCTTCCAATTTAAGCACAAAACTTGCAATTTTCCTTTGATTTTGATTGATTTCCTATATTTTCTATTTTTTCTACAAAACTGACAAAAAACATTAATTGTATCTAATATATACAAAATTGAAGGCTAACTAGTTCAATATTAGGGGTAAAAATGTCATTTTCATGTCTCAACATGATTTCAACAGATGGTGTGGTAGTGGCTTCTGCCAAAATAGAATCAGTGATTAGTTGGGAAAGACAGAGGAATGTAGTGAAAATCTATAGCTTCTTTGGGTTAGTGGGTTATTACCGCAGATTTGTTAAAGATTTCTCCAGTATCGTGGAACCAATGACTAAATTAACTCGTAAGGGAGTTGCTTTTGTTTGGGATGAAGCTTGTCAAAAAGCCTTCATAGATTTGAAAGATAAATTGACTTCATCTCCTGTTTGGTGGTGTCGGAACCTGGTAAGGGTTATGTTGTATATTGTGATGCTTCTTGGATTGGTCTAGGTTGTGTGTTGATGTAGGACAAATGAGTAATAGTTTATGCAACCCGACAGTTGAAACCCCATAAGCAAAATTATCCTACTCACGACCTTGAATTGGCCGCAGTAGTGTATGCTCTGAAAGTTTGGCAGCATTATCTGTTCGGTGAAAGATTCAAAGTGTTATCTGATCACAAAAGTCTCAAATATTTATTCGCTCAGAAAGACTTGAATTTGAGACAATGGTGATGGGTGGAGTTTCTAGAGGATTATGATTTTCAAATCTCATATCACCTTAGCAAGCCAATGTATTGGCTGATGCAATGAGCCGAAAATCCCAAAGAATAGTGGCTAGTATTGGGATTGGTTAGTAGCAGATGCCTGAGACAACAGCCGATTATAATATTTAGTTGGTAGAACACAGTGGTTCAGTTTGGGTACAGAACTTGGTTGTGCAGCCTATACTTGTAGAAAGAGTAATAAAGGCACAACAAGTAGATCCTTTAGCTTCAGAGTTGAGATAGAAAGTGCTTCAAGGGCAAGGCTCTGAAGGATGGTCAATGAGATCAGAGGTGGATTGGTTCTTCGAGGAAGATTGTTTGTACCTACCACAGATCAATGTAGAGAGGAGGTACTTAAGCAATTTCATCATTCCCGTTTTGCCGCATCTAAGCCGTACTAAGATGTATTAGGATATTCAACAGAAATTTTGGTGGAAAGGTTTAAAACGAGATGTAGCTAAGTATGTACGCCATTGTTATACATGTTAGTAAGTTAAAGCTGAGCACCAAAGACCAGGAGGAGAAATGCAGAACCTTCCAGTGTCTCAGTGGAAATGGGGATCCATTACAATGGACTTTGTGACAAGCTTACCAAGGTCACCTAAAGGCAAAGATTTTATTTGGGTGATTGTGGATCGTCTCACTAATCAACCTATTTTAGTCCTATGTAGGTGATAGACTCAAAGGATAACTTGAGTAAGTTGTACATCAAAGAGATAGTTGCTCGTCATGGAGTACCCGCTTCAATTGTTTTAGACAGAGATCCCAGATTTGTATCAAGATTCTGGCAGAGTTTACTGAGAGAGTTAGGGACCCAATTGTGTTTTAGTACAACATACCACCCAAAGACAGATGGTCAGTCGGAGAGGACTATTCAGATTTTTAAGGATATGCTTCGGGCTAGTGTGATAGACTTAGGGGGAAGTTGCGAAGATCACTTACCCCTCGTAGAGTTTGTATACAATAATAACTACCAGTCCAGCAGAAATATGGCTCTGTATGAGGGTTTGTATGGGAGACTGTGGTGTTCTCCACTTTGTTGGTCAGAGGTGGGAGATAAAATTTTATTGGGCCCTGACATGGTACAACAAACTTCATAGCAGGTAGCAGTTATTAGAAAGCGCATGTTAGTAGTGCAGAGCCACCAGAAAATTTAAGCGGACCATACGCAAAGATCCTTAGAGTTCGCTGTTGGCAATCCCCACGTCATGGAGTTAGACGTTTTGGACGCAAAGGGAAGTTGTCCCAAGATATATTGGCCCTTTTTAGATTTTGGAGCGGATAGGTGAGGTGGCATATCAATTAGCTTTAACGCCACAACTCGCTCGAATCCATAACTTTTTCACATGTCGATGCTCCGAAAGTATCAGCCTGATCCTTCTCACATGGTAAATTGTGAAGATGTAGAACTCAATGAGGATGTGACGCTTAAGGAAGGTCCCATAAGACTTCTGGGATTGGTTTCAAAAAATTCCTATGCAGACGATTCCATTGGTCAAAGTTGAATGGAAACATCGAGGAGCAGAGAATATCACTTGGGAGCTCGAGTCAGCGATCCGGGAGTTGTACCCGCATTTGTTTGATCTTCCAAGTATGTTGTTTTTTGGTATTTCAAATTTTGAGGACGAAATTTCTTTTAAGGGGGGTGGGATGTAATGGCTCGGCCCTTAGAATAACCCATATATGACATCATAATAGAAGTTACAAGTGTGACCGGTGCATAGGTCCCACCAGTGTACACGTGGTAGGAGAGAAATTGGAAGGTAAGACTGACGTCCGAGCCGATGTGTCGACTATTTCGAAGTGTGGACAAGTCGACAAGGATGATAGCATCGATCTGAGAGGTCCTGTTAACAGTCTGAGTTTTTGGTCGTTGGCTGCCGATGTGTCGACCCCACCAATGTGTAGGCCATGTTGAGTCTTCGATGCGTTGACAATGTCGATGTGTCGAGCGACGCTTAAGTCGGCCTACCTATTTAAGTTTGTGTTTGTACGAAACTAGGCTTATTTCACCCCCTTCCTCTTCCAAGCAACCAACCTATCTCCCCCACCAGAAAACTCTAGCCTCCATTACCTTCCCTACACTGATTTTCACCCATCAAAGGCTTTGGATTTGGATTTCTCGCGGTTGGAGCCTCCCCTTTCACAGTTCTTTCTCTTGCAAAAGGTAAGATTTGTGATCCTGCTCCCTCCATTCTTCTTCTTTGATGAGATCTGAGTGGGAGGGGTTGAGAATAGGGTATGTGGTGAATAATAAACTGTATTTGGAGAGGAATCGATGAAAATAAATTGGAGATTTTGATATAAAACCTTGTTTGGGTGTACATTTAAATTGAAATTGGATTTAGAACCTTAGGGAAAGACGAAAATTGGGGATTTTGCTTCTAAGCTTTAATTTGGTCTAATCCATGGAGTAATAGGGGTGTATTGTGTTCTCTTGGTTGGATTAGAGCCTTTGAATCCCGAACAGGTCGAGGTACGACCCGAAGATCAACCCGAGACATCATGATTTTGACATGAGGATCGCTACATATACTAATTGGATTTTTAAATGCTTATATGATAAATTAGGGAATTTTCTTATGTTGTTTATGAACATTAATGCATGATAAATAGGTTGTTATTCCCTATACACTGCATGAATGGTTATTTGTTAGTGCCCGGATTTGCCGAGTCCCTAAGTTTGTCAATTCCATGACTCGGGAAGAAGCACTTGCTAGAAGCTTAAAGACTCAAAGTGATCAAGAGAAACGATCAACTCCACTAAGTTCAAAGCTCATCGTTATGGCAATCACAAAACAGTTATTTGGCCATAGATGACTTTAGGTTGTACCCACATCTTAGAAGGACAATTCTTAGGCTTAGTTGAACAAATGGTAAAATCATAAAAAGCCTAGAGAGGAAGCTTGACAGTGAATTGGAACCCAACTTAGAAATATGTTTTTGGTTTCACTGTCAGCTCGACCAGTCGTTCTCACCGACCCCTCGATGGAGATAGGATCAACCCATCATGGTCAAAGACTAATCGGCCAAATTGAAAAAGGTTCTGTAATAGAGAACTGTCATTCTGGGTGTACATCTGATCGAGAGTCTCGTATTGTAACGCCCGCCCCTTTTCACCTTAAATCAGAGTCTATTTTTTTTTCTTTTCCATAGTGACAAAGGGCGCGGACGTCACGACGCGAGTTAAGTCCGAGCTTCTAAAGCCCGGCCCTTAACTGGCCAACCCTACGTGTGCGTGGAACGAAGTCCACGAAGAACAGCTCACACGTAGACGTAAGCTCAAGGAATATTACAACTAAGTGCAGAATTAACAATAAAGACTATCCTACAAATTTGAGATAGCAGGGAAGATAACATTCATAATATTATTAAAATATCACAACGTCTCAACTTCCAAAATAAATCAAAATATAAGAGTAATCTAATTATACAGTCCAATAAGCTAAACTGTTCAAATATACATTTCCCAAAAATAAACTTTAATAAAGTAAACAGTTCGCCTCCCCAAGCTTCTAAGCTTGGCTCCTGTCCCGTCCTTCTGCTCCGGCATTTCCTGCGTCATCAGCTAGGGTAGAAGTAGGGCGTTAGACAACGTGCCCAGTAGGACTCCGAGTAGGGCTAACACATGGATTAGTGATAACAAAGCATATAGATAATAGTATAACGAAAACCATAAAATGAATGCTATGCCATGGGTGTCTGTGTTATGAATCCCACCCATCATCCATACCATCATGCTGTCATATCCCCCTTGACGGCAAAACCTCGTCAAGATACAAACAATCACAAATCATCCCCCTGGACGGCAAAACCTCGTCCAGATATAAAACAATCACAAATCATCCCCTTGGACGGCAAAACCTCTTCCAGATATAAAACAATTACAAATCATCCCCCTTGATGGAAGAACCATCATCAAGGTATCATAATTACATACAACATCCCTGATACATCAAACACATCAAAATATCTCCATGTCTGTTTATCGGTCGCCCCGACGGTGTATGGACTCCGGTTTCATTTCATCCTTCCCCTGTCATATCCCTCCCATGCCATGCATGAGATGTAGATGACATATGCCATGTAATGAATATAATAACAAACCATGACATTTAAAAAAAATCCCATCAATAAAACATATAACTTGATTACCCAAAATAGATCAAGCAAAGCCTCAATAATCACATCATAGCATTAAAATCCATTTTAACCTAATCATATGCTTACCGGAATAAATCAAGTAAAAACCCCTACATAATACATAATTCAAAACCAATCTTAAAACATACCATATAATTTCCAAACTAATTCAAAGAAACCATCACTCAATCCATGGCTTACAAAAAGGTAGGAATCCTACCGAATACCGATTAGCGTTCTTTCTTCCGTTTCCGTCCGACAGACCCGGTCGCCGATCACGCACCACTTGCGATGTCCGGTACCTTATTATACATATCAATTAGTCAATGTATTAACCATTTAAGTCCATAAATCACATCTTAGTGGGGTTCGGCCATATACCATGGCCGAACCTCACTAACTAAGTTTTGCGGGTCCCATTTAGTCCATTAAATATTTTAATCATATGAGTCTAAAAACCAACCCACCCTAGGCTTTATTAATCACTCATAAGGTTGTTACTTAGAGTCCTTAGGTCCATGACCACCTCCCATGGGTTTCTTCATTTTGGCCAATATTTACGGTTTTGCCACTACCCTTCCATGGTTACTCATTTACTTGATCCATGTACATTATGGTCCATAATTGATCCATAACTTAGACCCATTAATTGATTCACAAAATGGTTCCATTGATGTCTCATTAACCATGATATGCATATTAATAATTTAGTCCTTAACTTAGCCTAATTTTTCCATTCATCCAACCACCTACACACACCCTTCCTTAGTCCATAAAATGACTTACAATTGAATCATCATTCTTAACCACATCCTGGGTCCCTAATTGATCCATCAACCATACAACAAGACCACTTACCTCAACCATCTAATTAACCTAATTCCATTAATTTTTAAACACATGCACACACTTTAAACCTTAGCCCAAAGAGGACTCTCAATGAGTCATGGGCTTTATTAAAACTAGCCCCTTTAATTCAACCTAATCCCCACTTTTCCTTGGGTCTTTTTCACCACATTTAGATCCATAATAAGCCCTCCCATGAGGAGGTTTACATCATGCATTTAAATCATCAACTTTGATCATCACTTGATACATTCTTGAGTCCATTAATGACCCCTTTAATCATGACCTATTCCCCATTAATTTAAACACACACATAAGTCCAACTATGAGGGATTTTAACTCATACATTTAAATCATCCTTCCTTAATCATCATGAAATACATTTTGGTCCATTAGTTTAACCATAACTCCCATTTATTTTTCCTTATTTAAACCCCTTTAATTTTTCCAACATTTACCATTTACAACCCTAAAAATTCATTAGTTACCTTCATTATCTTCCATCCCTCCAAACCCATTTAAATTTACAAACACATAACCCTAAAAACTCCATTAATGATCCTTAATTACCTACATTTAACCATTAAAATCTTAAAACCCTAAATCATCCTCCATGGTTTCCATTATTTATAAACCCTAATAATTCACTTAAACACCTACCATTTTTTTTGAGGTCATTAACATCATTCACATCTCCCATGCATTTCCTCATTTAAACCCCTTTAAAATTATCACCACATTTAATCATTAGCACCTTAAAAAAAAACATAAGCCATCTTTCCATGATTTTCATTCAAGATCCCTTTAAAAAGAACTAACACATTTAATCATTAAACACTTACAAACCCTAAATCATCCTGCATTCTTTTCCTCATTAAAACTCTTTAACTTCACTAACATTTATTCATTAACATCTTAAAATCATAAATCCCCCTTCCATGGTTTTGATCTTAAAAACCCCATTTAATCTTACTTAATTACTCACCATAATTCCTTCCAAAAATCACACATATTTCATGCTTAAATGAATTTCATTACATAATGTCCTTAATGTATTTATTTTTCCTTAACCTAATTTATCCACTTTTCCATCCTTCCATTTGATGGATTTGAGATCCAAGGCCTATGATTATTTGGCCACCATCAAACTTAACAAGAATGGATCCCAAAACTTAAACCATAAAAATCCAAATCTCTTGTTTAGGAATTACTTACAATCCGACTCCTCCTCCGACTTCCGTCACTCCCGTCGGCTTCCTTGGCCTCCTTTCTTCTTCCTCTCCTTGTTTGAACGGCTAAGATGCTTGATCCATGGTGAAGACACCATAGCTTGGGTTTGGCCATGATAGGGTTTGATTTGAGAGAGGAAGGGAGGAGAAGATGGAGATAAATAACCCAAGGTCTTGATCTTGGAGTGATGAGCCCAAGCTTACACCTTTCTCCTCTCCTTTCTTCCAAGCTTTTCTTATTCTTTCTCTTGGTTTTCTTCCTCTCCTTTTCCTTGGGTGTGGTACGGTGGTGGAGAACAAGAGAGGGAGAGAGTATGAGATCGTTGGAGTGGAGAGAATGAGATGAAAAGTCATCTCATTTCTTGGTTGTCTAAAATACACTCCACATTAACTCTCCCACCAACCCAACTTAGATATTTTTCATGCTTTTTGACCCAACCACATTACCCAACGTTTTTTTTCTTTTTGCCTTAAGATAAGATGGCTTTTGGTTTTCCACCTTTTGACCATTTGACCCTCATTTGAATAATTTAATCATTTAATTAATTAGATAATTAGGTTAAGTTAATTCCCATTTAATTTAATTCCATTAAATTTCTTCCATAAAATCCACCCATGGTTGACCAAGTCAACCATGGTGGCCGGCCCCACCAATTCTTGGTCCACACGCCACCTCAATTAGTGAGGTGGAGGTGGGTCCCAATTGGCCACATCACCTTGGCTTAATTCAAATTAACTTAGGTGATTTAAATTTAATTCAACCCATTCCGACTAATTGGATCATCATTGGGCCCATGGCCCAATTACATTCACCCTTACCCATGTACCTTAGGGCTTACATCATCTTGATCCATTGGGTCCCAATTGGGTATTGGGCCCAATTTGACCATCCTTGGCCCAATTGACCACCATTGACCCTTTAAGTAAACTTAAATCCAATCCATAATCCATTGGGCCCTAGTTGGGCCTTTGTCCACATTTTGATCCATTTATTATCTATTCCATCCAATTTCCAAATTCCACCATAAAAAAAATAAATAATAACACATATATTACTTTACAAATTCCGGGCCATTACAATACAATCCTCTTTTAAAATTTTCGTCCCGAAAATTCGAGCGAAGTAGAGGTCTCAAACATCTCATACGAAGAGTTCCGGATGAGTTGCTCTCATTTCTGATCCAGTTCCCAGCTGGCTTCCTCATTGCCATGTCGTTCCCATACCACCTTGATTTGGGCTGTAGTCTCCGCAACCAACTCCGATCCCATCAGCGCATGCTCACCGGCCTCTGTCCATCAATCTATGGGTGGAATGCTGTGCTAATCAACACGTCGGTCCCCATAGCTGACTGCATGCTCTGCCATACTCTGCTAGTGAATCAACCATCTCTGTCGCACACAATAGTCTGAGGTACACCATGTAGTCTGATAATGTCCCGGATGTACCGTCGACCCAAGGTCTCCGATGAATCGGTCATCTTGACAGGAAGGAAATATGCAGACTTGGTCAACCGGTCCACCACGACCCATATTGCATCGTGGCCTTTGGAAGACCTTGACAATCCTGTCACAAAATCCATGGAGATGTGCTCCCATTTCCACTCCGGTACAGATAAGGGTTTGAATAAACCCGGTGGCTTCTGATGTCCCACCTTAACCTTCTGACAAGTTAGGCAGCGAGCAACAAACTCTGCCACATCTCTCTTGAGTCCATGCCGCCAATAGTGCCTCTTAAGATCATGGTACATCTTGGCGCTGTCCGGATGGGTAGAGAGCTTGGTTTGGTGTGTCTCCACCAACAACTCCCTTTTGCAGCTCTTAGGCACATCCGTCTTGCCTCGGAATAAAAGACCCTGTCCCAGTCGTAATTCCTATTCCGATACCACCTCACCTGTTGATATCTCGGTCCATATCTCCTCCATTTCTGGGTCTATTTGTTGTTCCCGTTCAATTGTGCAAAGTACCTCTTAATTACATCAACATCACTCACATTAACCTACGAGTTTCATTCTTGCAGAATTTACTCTGTCCCACATTCTCTCTTTTTCTCATGAACCCATTTGCGATCTGATGTAGATTAACGTATTCTACTTCACTTTACCCTCTACCACGACATTTCACATACGTACACATTCAACACATTCTTTCGTCTACTCTCTGTGTGAGGTAGCCTGCCCATATGAGCCTATGCTCAAGTCCTTTGCTGATTCCATTTCAACTAGGTTTCTAACTGCACTCTCCTGGAATTCCATCGGCTGACTACAGAGTCAGCTAGCTAGACTAACTCGGCAGTCGCCCATAGCTTCCCATTCGAGTTTCACTAGACTCCTATCTTTCCCATTAACTACCTCTCCAAAACTTAGCACCTCTTCATTTGCACATAAGTCACTATGTGACTAACCCTTTTGTTCATAACTCCTACAATACCAATACCCGACATCAATCCAAACCACCATGGGAACCCTCATCCATGGTTATACACATCCATGGTTACTAACCATCCATGAATACAACCCTCCTATGGGTATAATCCATTCATGGGCATAACTAATACCTTCGTAGGACTATTCTGTCTATCATAGGGCTAGCAGGTCTAATATACGACCCATGTGTCGACTACGAAATCAAATGTCTATCATAATGCTAATGTCCGGCATCAATCCATGACTATCTACAATTTCCTAATCTTTAGAATTATTCATCAGCCCCACTTAGGTTTCCAACCAAACGCATTGGCATATCACAGCCTCTTCATGCATACTACATATTCACAACTCACAGCACTTTATGAACTCATCATCATATACATAATCTATAACACATCCTTGTTCCTCAATGACTATTCATTGTCTAGAATCAATTATCAAAACAATATCATATAAACTCATTGCAATGATTGATAATTCACAATTTTGTAACATCATAGGGAATCATCATGCAATCACTAAATAAAATATTTTCATAAATTCATGGTCCATCATTCATTCATGCCTTTTAAGGCCATAAACCCATTTCAAGGCCTATCATCACTCGTTCATAATCTACACTACACATTGGGAGAATGCAATTGCATTATACATACAAGGTTGTCATACAACATATTAGTCTTTGCAAGCTAGACCCTTCACATTCTCCTCATAGTGTCATCCTCTCACGAGTTTCATGTGGCAAGTTAACCCATGCATTCCGGTCTCTTTCAAGTACATTGTTTATCCAACATCTCTCAAATGGCACTTTGTTCATATGAGAACTTCTTATACCCCCTCACAAAATGTTTACATCATCACCCATTATATGTCATAACATAAATCTCTTCACTTGGGTCATGACAAATTATCAAGCCATGGGTCATCACCAATATAAAAGCCATTTCTAAAAACCATTGTACCATCCCCCAAGTATACCCATATATCACATTATAAAAAATTCCCCACCCTTTTTATTCACATTTATCTCACTCAAAAACATATACAACATATAACCCACATCAAAAGTTCATGCCTCTTATTATCATTTGATGCATGTAGTTCATCATTGCACATTTTTACATACTCTTTCCTCACTTAATTAGTATGATCATAACTATTAGTCTTTCCTCATTTCATCACCTCATACACTCAACAATAAGAATTCAATACATGTATATTCACATGCACTCACAATACAAGCATGCTTGTGCAATTTAATATCACACATATTTCATTCATTTAAAACCCTAAAATCATTAATTATCCTCCAATATAAGTACTGTTAGTCCTTTCTTTCCAGTGTCCAGGTAGTCCACAAACCCGGCATACCACTTCAAGAGGGTAGGGGCAGTATGTACAGTTGTGCCCAACTTGGTTGTACAACTCGCGCATATAATCGGGTTCTATTTTCCCCTACCGACTCTTTTATCACCGGAAAGTCTTCCACATCCTCTTCAGGAAGAGATGCTAAATCCTCTTCATCTTTCTTGGAAGGTCCCTCCTGAAAGTCCATGCCAACTTCTATGCTAGAAGCGGACACCAAATCTATGGAACAACTAGAGGTTTCCTTATCCCATAATTCCGTACACTCCCCGTCACTTGACATATCTGTATTCATAGAATACAATAGAACACAAAAATCATCAACAGAAATTTCCAATAAAACCAATCCAAGTTTTGGGGAATTCATTATGCATATCACAATGTATTTTGTTTGGGGAAAGTTGCCAAATAAGCACGCTTGTTTTTCCTTTGTTTCTAGGGGGGATCTCTAAATTCCTATCGTTTGTTGTTCAAATATGGAAATACCGGGGAATTGCATCCTACTTTGCTACGTTTGATAAATCTATCACTGTTTCAACATTTTGGGGGGGGGGGAATTTCCTAAGTATCAAAGTATTGTGTTCTCATTTTCGGGGGAAATAAGCCCTATATTGCTACGTTTGATAAATCTAACTTAGGATGAATTTTTTTTTTTTTCTTCCCTTGCTATCATTCCTTTTCGTCAGACGTTGTTCTCAGATTGAATACTTCCGTTTGAGTCAATCGAAGTAAATTAACCCGGCCTCCGTGCAGCGGACTCCAAAGAGTCGGTCGGTTGGGATTCTTAGCTGTCAGTGAGACATGCAACCGTCTTAGACTTACTTCGAGAGATTCATTCTTCCGAGTTCGCTCTGATACCAACTGTAACGCCCGCCCCTTTTCACCTTAAATCAGAGTCTATTTTTTTTTCTTTTCCATAGTGACAAAGGGCGCGGACGTCACGACGCGAGTTAAGTCCGAGCTTCTAAAGCCCGGCCCTTAACTGGCCAACCCTACGTGTGCGTGGAACGAAGTCCACGAAGAACAGCTCACACGTAGACGTAAGCTCAAGGAATATTACAACTAAGTGCAGAATTAACAATAAAGACTATCCTACAAATTTGAGATAGCAGGGAAGATAACATTCATAATATTATTAAAATATCACAACGTCTCAACTTCCAAAATAAATCAAAATATAAGAGTAATCTAATTATACAGTCCAATAAGCTAAACTGTTCAAATATACATTTCCCAAAAATAAACTTTAATAAAGTAAACAGTTCGCCTCCCCAAGCTTCTAAGCTTGGCTCCTGTCCCGTCCTTCTGCTCCGGCATTTCCTGCGTCATCAGCTAGGGTAGAAGTAGGGCGTTAGACAACGTGCCCAGTAGGACTCCGAGTAGGGCTAACACATGGATTAGTGATAACAAAGCATATAGATAATAGTATAACGAAAACCATAAAATGAATGCTATGCCATGGGTGTCTGTGTTATGAATCCCACCCATCATCCATACCATCATGCTGTCATATCCCCCTTGACGGCAAAACCTCGTCAAGATACAAACAATCACAAATCATCCCCCTGGACGGCAAAACCTCGTCCAGATATAAAACAATCACAAATCATCCCCTTGGACGGCAAAACCTCTTCCAGATATAAAACAATTACAAATCATCCCCCTTGATGGAAGAACCATCATCAAGGTATCATAATTACATACAACATCCCTGATACATCAAACACATCAAAATATCTCCATGTCTGTTTATCGGTCGCCCCGACGGTGTATGGACTCCGGTTTCATTTCATCCTTCCCCTGTCATATCCCTCCCATGCCATGCATGAGATGTAGATGACATATGCCATGTAATGAATATAATAACAAACCATGACATTTAAAAAAAATCCCATCAATAAAACATATAACTTGATTACCCAAAATAGATCAAGCAAAGCCTCAATAATCACATCATAGCATTAAAATCCATTTTAACCTAATCATATGCTTACCGGAATAAATCAAGTAAAAACCCCTACATAATACATAATTCAAAACCAATCTTAAAACATACCATATAATTTCCAAACTAATTCAAAGAAACCATCACTCAATCCATGGCTTACAAAAAGGTAGGAATCCTACCGAATACCGATTAGCGTTCTTTCTTCCGTTTCCGTCCGACAGACCCGGTCGCCGATCACGCACCACTTGCGATGTCCGGTACCTTATTATACATATCAATTAGTCAATGTATTAACCATTTAAGTCCATAAATCACATCTTAGTGGGGTTCGGCCATATACCATGGCCGAACCTCACTAACTAAGTTTTGCGGGTCCCATTTAGTCCATTAAATATTTTAATCATATGAGTCTAAAAACCAACCCACCCTAGGCTTTATTAATCACTCATAAGGTTGTTACTTAGAGTCCTTAGGTCCATGACCACCTCCCATGGGTTTCTTCATTTTGGCCAATATTTACGGTTTTGCCACTACCCTTCCATGGTTACTCATTTACTTGATCCATGTACATTATGGTCCATAATTGATCCATAACTTAGACCCATTAATTGATTCACAAAATGGTTCCATTGATGTCTCATTAACCATGATATGCATATTAATAATTTAGTCCTTAACTTAGCCTAATTTTTCCATTCATCCAACCACCTACACACACCCTTCCTTAGTCCATAAAATGACTTACAATTGAATCATCATTCTTAACCACATCCTGGGTCCCTAATTGATCCATCAACCATACAACAAGACCACTTACCTCAACCATCTAATTAACCTAATTCCATTAATTTTTAAACACATGCACACACTTTAAACCTTAGCCCAAAGAGGACTCTCAATGAGTCATGGGCTTTATTAAAACTAGCCCCTTTAATTCAACCTAATCCCCACTTTTCCTTGGGTCTTTTTCACCACATTTAGATCCATAATAAGCCCTCCCATGAGGAGGTTTACATCATGCATTTAAATCATCAACTTTGATCATCACTTGATACATTCTTGAGTCCATTAATGACCCCTTTAATCATGACCTATTCCCCATTAATTTAAACACACACATAAGTCCAACTATGAGGGATTTTAACTCATACATTTAAATCATCATTCCTTAATCATCATGAAATACATTTTGGTCCATTAGTTTAACCATAACTCCCATTTATTTTTCCTTATTTAAACCCCTTTAATTTTTCCAACATTTACCATTTACAACCCTAAAAATTCATTAGTTACCTTCATTATCTTCCATCCCTCCAAACCCATTTAAATTTACAAACACATAACCCTAAAAACTCCATTAATGATCCTTAATTACCTACATTTAACCATTAAAATCTTAAAACCCTAAATCATCCTCCATGGTTTCCATTATTTATAAACCCTAATAATTCACTTAAACACCTACCATTTTTTTTGAGGTCATTAACATCATTCACATCTCCCATGCATTTCCTCATTTAAACCCCTTTAAAATTATCACCACATTTAATCATTAGCACCTTAAAAAAAAACATAAGCCATCTTTCCATGATTTTCATTCAAGATCCCTTTAAAAAGAACTAACACATTTAATCATTAAACACTTACAAACCCTAAATCATCCTGCATTCTTTTCCTCATTAAAACTCTTTAACTTCACTAACATTTATTCATTAACATCTTAAAATCATAAATCCCCCTTCCATGGTTTTGATCTTAAAAACCCCATTTAATCTTACTTAATTACTCACCATAATTCCTTCCAAAAATCACACATATTTCATGCTTAAATGAATTTCATTACATAATGTCCTTAATGTATTTATTTTTCCTTAACCTAATTTATCCACTTTTCCATCCTTCCATTTGATGGATTTGAGATCCAAGGCCTATGATTATTTGGCCACCATCAAACTTAACAAGAATGGATCCCAAAACTTAAACCATAAAAATCCAAATCTCTTGTTTAGGAATTACTTACAATCCGACTCCTCCTCCGACTTCCGTCACTCCCGTCGGCTTCCTTGGCCTCCTTTCTTCTTCCTCTCCTTGTTTGAACGGCTAAGATGCTTGATCCATGGTGAAGACACCATAGCTTGGGTTTGGCCATGATAGGGTTTGATTTGAGAGAGGAAGGGAGGAGAAGATGGAGATAAATAACCCAAGGTCTTGATCTTGGAGTGATGAGCCCAAGCTTACACCTTTCTCCTCTCCTTTCTTCCAAGCTTTTCTTATTCTTTCTCTTGGTTTTCTTCCTCTCCTTTTCCTTGGGTGTGGTACGGTGGTGGAGAACAAGAGAGGGAGAGAGTATGAGATCGTTGGAGTGGAGAGAATGAGATGAAAAGTCATCTCATTTCTTGGTTGTCTAAAATACACTCCACATTAACTCTCCCACCAACCCAACTTAGATATTTTTCATGCTTTTTGACCCAACCACATTACCCAACGTTTTTTTTCTTTTTGCCTTAAGATAAGATGGCTTTTGGTTTTCCACCTTTTGACCATTTGACCCTCATTTGAATAATTTAATCATTTAATTAATTAGATAATTAGGTTAAGTTAATTCCCATTTAATTTAATTCCATTAAATTTCTTCCATAAAATCCACCCATGGTTGACCAAGTCAACCATGGTGGCCGGCCCCACCAATTCTTGGTCCACACGCCACCTCAATTAGTGAGGTGGAGGTGGGTCCCAATTGGCCACATCACCTTGGCTTAATTCAAATTAACTTAGGTGATTTAAATTTAATTCAACCCATTCCGACTAATTGGATCATCATTGGGCCCATGGCCCAATTACATTCACCCTTACCCATGTACCTTAGGGCTTACATCATCTTGATCCATTGGGTCCCAATTGGGTATTGGGCCCAATTTGACCATCCTTGGCCCAATTGACCACCATTGACCCTTTAAGTAAACTTAAATCCAATCCATAATCCATTGGGCCCTAGTTGGGCCTTTGTCCACATTTTGATCCATTTATTATCTATTCCATCCAATTTCCAAATTCCACCATAAAAAAAATAAATAATAACACATATATTACTTTACAAATTCCGGGCCATTACACGTATGCACCGATCCTTCGGTGAAAGGCTGAAAAGACCCCTCTTGGTCAATGACTCATCGATGATAACCTATGAGTTCGGGTCCTTGAACTCAAGTGGGCTTTCTAGAAAACGAACAACTTGGTATTTCAAGACCGATTGAGAGTACTAAGACCGACCCCTCGGTAAAGGGCGACAGGTCGTTCTAGGTAAAACTAGTTTCTGGACTTAAAACTTTGTCAGCATGGTGTTACTCCAAACCGAGCCTCTCGTATGGACCCACCATTCGGTGCCATGACTGTCGACCCATCGGCGACACCGACCTGTCGACCGGGAATTAATTATACCGTTGGGAGTACATTTAATGAGCAACGGTCGGGTGGTTGAACGATAATAAATATGAACACCGATCCATCGGTGCCACCAACCTGTCGGTATTGGACAATTTGAAAAACTATGATAACTCCTCTATAAATATGATGTTGTGTAATCATTTAATTATCTTCCTTGAACTGAGAAAAGTCACACACTTAAAGGAACGATCAACTCTCTTGTGCCTACACTTGAGAATCATATACAACAAATATATTGATTGAGTTAGTGAAAGAGAGGAGGAAAGAAAAGATACCAACTAGGAAAGATTTTGGTAAAACCAGTTTCTTAGTCACCCTGAGATTGTGATTGCTCTACGACAGCTATAAGGAGGAGCGTTAGCACACATTGGGTGGATCTTTGAGAAGTACACATCTATGAGAAAGAGATTTAAGGAAAGTGCTTCTTGGTTTTAATTTTGTTTTTGAAACCTTTATCCTGAAGGGGATTAAGAAGACTTGGTTCAAGAACCATTATAAAAAATCTAAAGCGTCGTCTCTAGCACATGTGTTGGGTGGAATTCCCAGTTAATTGAGTGAGGTGAAATTTCTACTCTAATTGTGAGGGTGTAAGTCCTCACCTAGTGGAGTTGGGGATAGCTCAAGGTTGGTCTAGTCCTAACAATGGATGTAGGTGGCTAACCGAACCACTAATATCTTGTGTCATTTTGCTTGTGGTGTTAGAGCTAATTTCTTATGTTGATTGCTTAATCACATTTGCTAACACACACATTTGATTGAAATATCCGTTGCACTTTAATTAATCAATCAAGAAATTTTTGAAAGGACCAACGTTTTTAAGATTGACCCCTCCCCGCCCCCCCCCCCCCCCCAAGTTTCATTATTAATCCCCTGAGATGTGACATAGAGCATGATTGTAATCTTGTGTGCGATGGATAATAAATTGTGATAATAATGGACAACCCCTTTATGTGCTTTAAGATGATTATTGAATGAAATTCTGAAATTCTTGGGTTGAATTGTGGCAAGAAGGAGTAGTTGGATTTATGATATTAAGCCACCATGGGATGGGTTAGAATGGTTGCAAGAAATATTTGTGGCATGTTGAATGAACCCACATTGATTATCCCAAGTTTGGTGTGTAATTCATATCCCTAAATCAACCCGTTGTGATTTATGTTAAATGTATGATATGTTATGGAATGTGCTATGTTGTTATCATGTGATAATCATGTTGCCTTATTGTTAAATCCCATATCCTTTTGGTTCTACTCACAATGTGTACCTAGGATGATATCTAGGATGTGAGAATGGGGTGTCTGGATGTTGGGCACAATTGTGTTGTAAATAACTAATATTGGGATTAGACTAAAGGGTGAATAAGGACTTTCGATGTACCTTCCCTTGTTGGACCCCACTAATAGTAATCCACACTCTTTAGAGGAGATTGGTGTGGCAGGATGATAATTAAATCAAGAAACCCTATTGGAATGGTGACATCGGCTATGGGACTTGATCCTATAGGGTTGATGTCGAGGAGTATAGTCTCTCACATGCTTCGCGCTGTAGGTCGTTCTCACGACTATTTTATACACTTGGTGTATAGTGTTGCACAGGGTTAGATGCTTGTGAGCCCTACTAGGGCGTACTAACTTAGTAAGTTGTATATCGGTCACCTAGAATTTGACTTAATCACCAGAGTGGTGAAGGGATGCAGGGAGAGATAGATTAGATATGTTTATGTTGAACTTCTACCTTATAAGTCGTGGCCTATATATCTCAAGGGATCATGATGTTGTGACAGCCCGTTCCGTAGAGGTGTCCTTGGGTGGACATTGTGTTCATATTGATGAGATTGATAGCACGATTGTATTGCATAGCATAATTTATATTCAATTTTATACATTGTTATTATGTGGGTGTGTGAGTCTGTAGCATGCATATATTTCCTCACTGAGTATGGTTTGTACTCACATCCTTACAATTTAAAATAATGTTGCACCGGATGGGTCTGAGGGACCCGGAGGAAGAGCTTAGTTTCCATGTTGTTCATACACACTACACATTAGTTGATTATTTCAATTATTTGATTCGAGTTGATATCGTTAATTTATTGCAATTATTTATTTTTATTTGATAGTGTTAGTTTACCATTTATTATTTGAAGAATTTTGATGTAATAAATTCTACAATGATTGATAACACTTCTATTGGAGATATTGGAGATTTATTTCCCTTTGAGGTATTAATGGTTATTTAAGAATATTTATAGTTTTGTTTTGAGTTGTGAGCACATGTATGTTTTCCACGTGTGATACTTGAAAAAGAAAAAATAATTCATATCACATGCCTATGTTTTGAGTCAGGGCGTGACATTTATCTTCAAAAAATTAAAATATTATGCCCTTTAAGACAATAATTCTAAATGTGCTAAAGTTTTAACAAGCCTTCAAACTTTTTCACAAATACATATCTATTACTATTTGTTTTTTTTTTTTTGGAAATGGGAACAATATTAATAGAAAAAAAAAAACACAAAAGGTGCACATACAAAGAGCAAAAAGAAATAGAGAAATTAAGATAGTTCTAAACACTTGGGCTAGACGAGCACGAAAACTAACAAAACAAAACGAAAAAACATTCGGTAAAATGAAGAAAATAAATTACGCTGATTTGATAATGAAACAAAAAAGACTTATCACAATACCAAGTTACCAAGATCCCTCGTAGTCCAAGAGAAAATCAACTCGAGGGACCCGACTCATCACCTCTGAAACGTCTAAGAGCTCCAAATTTATTCCATTTGCGCTTGGAGTAATTGATAGAAGAAGTCAGTGACATAAATTCTCTAGAGGTTCTATCTTTTCTTCTTATCTTTGAGAAAGAGTATCTCAAGTCCTTCACCAAATCGAGGTAAGAGAGGTAGAGACTTTCTTTACCATTGACAATCTATGAACACGACTGGATTATCTACACAGCTTTATGTGTACCATCTCAAATAGCAAAATTTTTGTATTACGTGATTCGTATTTTGTTTTTTGTTTTTTGTTTTTTGATCTCAAATTCTTTCAAGTTTTTATTTAATTGAATGTAACTAATTGAGTCAAATATAAAACAACTATGCCAGTCATGGCTGGTTAAGTAATCCATATAAATAACTGTTAACTACAATATAAATGTAATTTAAAGATTAAAGAAAAAATCTATACCTTAAATTTAATAGATAGTAATTATAGTGAAGTCGATTTTCAACAAATCGGTAATCCAGAATCATCCGTCGATGTTGGCAAAAATTGAATCCACCAACATCATTCAAAAATATTATCTCAAAAATATTATCTCCTGTGTGTACATGTAATTTATTGAAACATCTGAAGGTCATACTATAATTTCATGAATATAGCAGATAAACAAATGATCTAACTTATACGTAAGATACATTTTTAGTTATTAATCTTTTACATTTCTTTATTATAAAAGAAATAGTTTCAAGAGATGGTTTAATGAACTTTGACCATTCATTCATTTAATGGTTGTGATTTGCTTTTATGTTAGCGAGAAAAATAGGAAAAATTCATCTAAACCATTTGAAAAACAGTAATATTAGATTTGGGTCAATCTATCCTTAACATATTAATAATAAAAATAAGATAATTTAATAAAAAAAACTAAAAATAGGAATTTTAATTTTGTGATTGAATTTGGTGAATTAGAAGGATTTGATCCACTTTTATTTTGTTATTATCTAAAGATGGGGAAAATTTCTATAATGACTAAAAGTAGAAAAATGGGTTTTATGATTAGTTTTGGTAAGTTTGAAGAATTTGTTGGGCTTATCATAAAATTTTAAAAGGATTGTATAAAAAAAATTAAAATAGAAAAATATTTTAGAAATGAATATGGTGAGTCAGAAGAAAGAGGAATAAATTTTCATTCTCTATATTAAAGAAAACAAATCTATTAAATAAAATGTTTTTTATAAGCCTTTGACATTTTGAATTCAAAGGAATCAGAGTGATGGTCAGGAACCCGTTTTAAGAAATGAGAGTCCTTAGTTCATTCTCACTCCACCCTCAAAAGGCCACTCCTTAGAGTTGCCTGTGTGTATGGGTAAGGAAGCTTGCACATGTCTCCAAAATTAGTTGAGTGCTCTAAAATATGTTTAAACACTTTGATCATAAAAAAAAGTCTTTTGAAACAAGATAATGCTATCAATTTTCACTTTTAATGTCTTAAACAAACTAAGATAAATGTTGCAAATGTTCCGTATTATATTTTATATATGTTTATAAAATGTTTTGGCTTTTTTCTTCAACCGGTATAGTGCCATTATTAAAAAAAATTAATTGAGTTCCAACATTTATGATTTTTTCTACACATTCTCAAACTAGTTGCAATAAAAAATGAATATTTACAATCAATTGAGATTTTATTCAATTTCCCCCAAGCTTCTTTCAATCACATTAAATCAAAGAAAGATGGCTACGGAGAATGCCAATCTTTGGACCCACTAGGTTGTCTATAGACCTTTCATTTTCTTGATAGGTAAAGTGGTTCTGTCTAATACGCCATTATATGATTCAATAGTCTTTTCTTTTCTAAAGGAGTTGAAGGAATCATGCATCATACAAGGCTGAAACTCTGGCGGTCGGGCCGAGTTTTTATAAACCAAACTCTAACCCATGTTAAAAATAATTGAACCTGACTTGAGTTGGTAAGCTGAATTACAGAATCCAATCTTACCTGAACTCGAGAATCAACTCGGTTTTAAAAAAAAAACAACTTACAATAAAATAAAAAATAAATTACCAAGACAAAGCTCCTGGTCTCGTTCTTTGTCTCATTGTATGCCATCTCCATCACAGTCACTCATGAACCCTCTCGTTCTCATGGCTGATTTAGGTCGATTTTTTTTTAAAAAAAAAACTTAAAATAAGATTAAAAAAATTAAAAATATCTCATTATCGGGGCTGATTTAGCTCGAATTAAAAACATACATGAAGTTGCTCATCCGGTCTCGCTCGGCCGATCTCCATCTCTATTCTCTCTTGTTCTCAGGGCCGGCCCTGAAATCCCCTAAATTCTCAAGGGCCCTAGGCAGAGTGAGATTTTAAGGGCCATTTGTGACTAATATATTAAGGAGTTTAAATGTGGGAGGCCCTTTTTGTCTGGGAGCCCTAGGCAGAGTGAGATTTTAGGGGCCCTTTATGATTGATATATTAAGGAGTTTAAGTGTGGGAGGCCCTTTCTATCTGGGGGCCCTAGGCGGCGACCTACGCCGCCTATGCCCAGGGCCGGCCCTGCTTGTTCTCTCTCTCTTTCAGCCTCTCTTGCTCTCGCAGGAACCTCAGGAATTCTTTCTCTCTCTCGCAGGAACCCTCTCGGCTCTCGCTCTTGGGGTTGATTCTCGCGTAGCAATGCAGGGACTCTCTCTCGCTCTCGGTCTCTCTGTCGTAGAGACCGAATTAAGGTATTTGGGGAGCATTTCAAAGATTAGGGTTTAGAACTTTAGGGTTTTGGTCATGTAAATTCGAGTTGGGTAAGGTCTGTTTAAAATTTTTGATCCAACTTGACCTAAATTTCATGTAGATTTTTTTTTTCTTTAACCCGACCCAATCCAAATTTAAAAATTATAACTCAACCCACAATTTTTTTGGACCAAGTCGAAACCAGACTCAAGTTTAACTCCTAGTATTACTTAAGCATTTGAAAGTGTAAAAGGAACTTTTACTTAAAGCTACTTTTGTCATTTAGAGAATGAAGTGCCAATTTAAGAAATAGGGTTGTTTAAATTAAAGCCTTCTCTAAATAACCTAATCTTCCTCATTTGCAATCCCAATTTTTCTACCTTTTGAAGAGCACCTTTGGTGGTTAATTATACAACAAAAGCGAAAACCGTTTCCTACCATTAGAGATTTAAATGAATAATAAAAACTCTAAAAGTTTAAAGAGTGGAACTCAAAATAAATGGGTTTTGACGTAAAGTTCAGATCTTAAGTTTTTATATCCCAATCCATATCATGATTTAATATCCAATTAGTTTTAGATATATCTCAGTAGTTAGAGGTGTGCTATCCTTGTGGGCAGGGGTCGAAATATCGGCTGATACGATATGTATCGGCCGATATGTATTGGTTTGGAAGAGCCCTATATCGGCCGATATCATATCGTATCGGCCAATATTCACCTTCTCGGTCGATATATCGGCCGATATCGGCTGGAGAGAGAAAAATATTGGCCGATATATTGGCCGATAACGTTATATCGGTTGACATATCGTATTGGCCGATAACGGTATTTTAACCCCTGCTTGTTGGTAGTCACTCACCTAGGCTTTAGACTCATTTTATGCTCGCTTAGACCATTTTGCACTAAGGGCCTTACCTATTTTTCTAGACATTTTTATAATAAGCTTATTTCTAAAAAAAATCAAATAGATAATAAACACGTAATTGTTAGGTTCATATTTAAATAAAAAAAAATTAACTATTAGAAAATATATTTGTGGCGCAACTGTCGGTATATTTTAGTGTTTTGGGTGAGTGACATTGTATTTTATTTATATGCACAATGCATCTTAGGCCCCACGGCCCTGGACGCCTTGCTAACTACTATATGAGATTTATATTCAAATATAGCAAATCTAATTCTAAAAGATCATTAATTTATAAGTAATTTTTTAAAAAAAAAAATTGGATGAATCTGGATAGATTCATATATACATGTGCATCCAACTCAAAGGAGTTAGAGTGATGACCAGAAACTTGTCTCAACAAACGAGAGTTTTGAATTCGATTCCCACTACACCTCAAAGGGCTACTCTTCATAGATTTACCCTGTATGTATGGATAGGGAGGCTTATACATGTCTCGAAGATTAGTCAGAAGTTCTAAAAAACCTAAACACCTTGATCATTAAACAAAAAGGTGTGCATCTAAATTTGAATTTGAATTTGAATTTGAGTACACATTTCACTGACTTCGTACATTGTCTTAAATGATAAAAGTGCCATCGAAGTTCCATCCTAGGTTTGATTCTCTCATAACATGATCACCTCCAAGGGTTTCAAAAGAGTCGCTCGAAAGAGTCGCTTGAAAAAGAATACATTGCATGTCTTCGGAATTGAACGTTTAATAAAAGTGATGTGCTTATTTTCTTCACTTGTATGTGCAAGTGAAACATGGCTGTTCCTCACCATTACCCATAAAATTTCTAAAGCACTGCAATTTGCATCTTCTCTTGCTCTAAGTACCTCAAATGAGCAAATCAAGAGCTGACTTGAGAAAATTCATTGACAATTTAATTCAACAATAAAATTCATTTTAAAATAATTTTACAATCTCAATCATTCTATTACTCACAAAAGATAATTTCTCAATATGATGCCGTGAAGTGAAATTCAATGAAAAGGTAGAAAAGCTGGAGCAAGAGCTATAAGTTATCATAGAGTAACATGTAATGTCGGTAGTTCTACATCGAAAAAGCCCTAAAAAGATCTTGGATTTATAAGTGGAGGCAGAGAACATTAAGAGCGACTAGACCTTTTGAGTGTGAATCGACCCATAACAATTTAGTATCCGAGCAAACTGAAGCACTTTCGTGTGGGACTGAGACGACTCTTAACGTGTGGATCCTACATGAAAGAAGTGTCGATCCCCTGGCAAAGGACACTGGGGATTGGGCCAGGAATCTTGTAGGCCTGAAGCTCCTCCTAACGTATGGACTCTAAACGGAAAAGGTGTGGGTCCCCTGGCACCAGGATTTGAGCTGGGGATCTTGTAGGCCCGAGTGGCGAGGGCACTAGGGATTGAGTTGGGGAGCCTCTAACGAGGATAATCCTACATTGAAAAAGCCCCGAGAAGATCTCAGGTTTATACACGGGGGTGAGGAACCTTGGAACGACTATCCCTTTAAAGTGTGAAACCGACCCATGCCAAAAGAGCTAAGTTATAAATTTTAGCTGAATTTTTTGGGTGTCCTTCAAAACTGAAAAATGTTTGTTGGCCAAGATTTAAAAAGGCTGGTGTAGGAGGGAGTAGAGAGTTGTGTGAAGCCAATGTTGAAAATTGAAAGAAGAAAAACGAGGCGGTACAGATGCAAATCCCGAGAGACAACGTTCTCTCTTCTCTCACTGTAAAGATAGAATTTATGTATTGACTTCACTTTTCTCATTTGTACCATCTCTGGATGGCTGGGCATCATACAACAATATATGACGTCATTCTCAGAGTAAGTATAGTTTCATTTGCCTTCCTTTTACCTTCTTGTCCCTCTCTCTCTCTCTCCCCCTTTACGTGGGTTTGGTTGTACGAAGCTGTCGTCTCTCTTGACCCCTCCACTCAACTCAAATGGTTTCCTTTTAATTCATGTGCACTTCGCAACGGCTATTTTACAGGCTTTTTTGCATGATGAGTTATTTCCAATCAAAACTCTTAACATTTCCATAATTGCTAACAAAATTCTAAATTCCAACGTCAAACCAGCTCTCCTTTGCTTAGAAGCAAGACATGAGCATGGCCCCGTCCTTTCCATCCATATTCTCTCATTTAGATGCAGCCATGTCACTGATCTGATAATTTTCATGTGAGCATTCTGAAATGGCTTTCTCCAAACCAACATTTTCTCTCTCCAAAACCGATATTTGGGACTCGGTTTTTTTGCCATTTCATTTTCCAGTATACATGAACATTCTTCAATTTCTAAATTTCTTTTCATTCGTTGACAAAATCAAAACCACAATTTGTCGGTTAAAGCCAATCCATATTTTACAATTCCTTCTCTTTCTCCATTTAAATTGCCACTTTTAGAAAAGGCCGCACTTGGAGCCTACTAATTTTGAGAAATGAAAATTTCTCACCATGATTCCAGGAAACCTGGTTTGTATAAAATTCTAAAAATCAGGAAATTTCTCTGATCCTAAAGCTTCAAGGAGAAGAAGTGAGCCTAAGAATTTTCCGTGCAACCCATACTATCGTCAAATGATATTAGTCGATAATATTAAAAACAATAAATTACTTGAGAGACAAATGAGCACACATGGAAATGTCGACCTGCTTCATGGCATAATGGTAAACTCATCAACAGATTCTCAACACATGATATTGTTCATTATAATTGAGAAAGGATTTGGTCAGATTCATGATTATTCAATACTGCATAAACATGCTCCTTAAGACTGCAGTTCTGCAGATGCCAGCCTCAAAAAACAGTTTGAAGCCGATACATATTTTAATACATTCATAATAAATACAGACTCTATGCAAAATTCTCAATGATCATCAGAGAAAAAAAAAAAAAGGAACTTGACAGTTCTGGAATTTCATGCCTCCTAACCAAATTCCCTCACCAGTTGTCGGCCAAATATCATAACTTCTGAAATCGGCCGACCTTTAAATCAATTTTGGCTTTCATATCTTCTGCACTAATCATTCAGGTCAGGTGTGAATTCAGTGTGATAAATGGATCTGAAACTGCCATTGATCCAATTTTCCTACTGCAAGCTTGAAGAATAGTACAGAGTTGGATTCAGAAAACCTGTTGAGGGTGATTGAATTACAAAGGAACTTTGAGAGAGAACACTCGAACCTTGAGAAGCACCAGATCTATTTGAAGAATTTGCATTTGCCCCCGGGCATGACATGAGAAAGCTTGGTTTTGGTCCAGGAGACACTTCTCTTGCAAAAGGGTCCGGTGTTTGAAAAGGACCAAACATTTTCAATGGTGTTGAATTAGAAGTTAGAACTAGTGGAGATGAAGTAACCACAGGTAACTGTTGGTTTCGTCTGGACCCCACAATGTATTTGGCACCAATTGAACTTGAGCTGGATACCAATTCAGGAGAGTCATCAATGAGAATAACCTCTCTGGTGGGATTGACAGCTTGAGTGAGAGAAATAGATCTCGGACATTGGCCATGAGGAGCTGATCTCTCCGCATTATATGAAAATGGAGAACTGGGTTTTCTATTTGGCAGCCCATTATTTCTCATCTTTGATCCTTGCTGCTGCAAAGTTCTCCCCATAATGCCTAACCCACAAACATCCCGATGATTAGCAGCCACCTGCAAAGGAGTGTGGTGCACCACCTTACAATTGCTACAATTCCTTAATCCACCAGAAATATCAGCTTCAAAATTCTTTGATGGATAGCATGGATCTGAGCCAAAGATGAAGGAATCATCAGGAGCTTGGTGATGGAAAGGAAAATTATCCTGATCCATGAAATTGCCAGTAGAAAATCCAAGAAGTGACAGGTACTTCGCATTTTGAAGGTCATTTGGAGCATCTAAAGGATCTTTTCCAGGACTCACAGATTCAGATTCTTCAGCTTTGCTCATGACCATTAGATTCTTTCCCATCAACCTTAAAACAGGATTGAGAGAGGTGGGAGATTGGGTCTGCGAGGAGGGGCTACCCAGGCCAAAATCACTGCTAGTTGGGAACCCAGTTGCCACAGTTGAAGAAGCCTTCATTGAAGTGGAAGCCACAGGCAAAACTAATGTGGGAATCACCACCTTGTCGATTCTTGAAACTGAGGAAGTGCTAACCGTGCAGAAATCAGGCCTGATATTTGGATTGGAAGATCCCACCTGCCTACCCTTGGCAGGCCCAGCTGTCGCAGCTGTGACATTTTTGTGCCTTTGGAGCTGTGGTTCTTGATATGGCAATAAATTGTCACCACGAGAAAAGCTTTCCTTTCTGGAGCAACAGCACGGTAGATCTGCAATTTTCACAGGTTCCTTTTCTGCTAAAACGGTAATCTTCTGGTTTTCTCTACCAAATGTCACTTTTTCAACTGCTTCTCCACTTGTTGTTGAAGGCAATGCAGAACTCTCACCTTCAGCACTCCTCTTCGAAGAGCTTGCACTCAACTTATCAAGAACTTTGACATCAGATATTGTCCCTGGTGGCGTAGAGATAGCCGAGTTGGCAGACAACGGAGATCCTGAAGGGTCCCCACCACCTTGCTGATGTTGATCTTGAGTGAAGTGTGGCCCACTTGAGGTTACAGAAGAGTTCTCTTGAGCTTCAAATCCCATCTCTCCAGGACTCAGGAAACTTCCTCCATGTCCTTGAATGGGTGCCTCTACTCCAGCAGCTATTTGAGCTTTGTCAGAATCAACCACTTGACCAGAACCATCCATTGCGAGATGATCAGAAGATCTAGGAGTTGCCAGCCCTACCCACGACTTGGATCTATTCACAGGCCCCACATGATCATTTTCAAGAGCCACTGATCGAGCATTTGCACATATTGGTGGTGCATTGCAATCAGACTTTTTGGCTTCATCAGATGTCTTAAGTTGTTCTCTGCTAGCATTGTCTGGGAAGCCTGCTGAAACAGATTCTTGGTCCTCAGATTCATGGTATTGGCAAACACTTCCTCCCTCTTCTGAACATACACTTGTCACCTCATGGCTACAACATTCAAGTGCAGAGTCCAGCTCCTTCGAAATCTCAGTGTCCTCTTCCACAGATGAGCTTATGGCTTCTTCTCTTCCATATTCAGATTCCAGTGGTTCGTTTCTTCCAATGGACTCATTATTCATGATTTCTTCCATTTCACAGCCCAAGGTGTTTAGACGCTTTAGTTTATTGTTCATGTGCATATTATTCATCTTAACAGAACTTGGTTCTAAAATTTCAGTAGAATCATGCATCTGATCATAACCTTCATCCACATCAGAGGGCAGTACACACACCGTTTCACTCATTTCAGCTACACGCTTATCCCTCTGAAGCTTTATAGAAGTCGAATTCTTTTTGTTACTATTATATTTGCTAGGCTCCAAGGGGACTGATGACTTCCCCAACAAAAGATTCTTCCTGAAGCCTGAGTTTTCAGTGCCCGTGCTTATTTCCACTCTCTTGCTTCTAGGAGAAGTATAACTTCCTGAAGATCTGGCAAATTTTAACTTGCAACCATTATCAAAGGAAGTACCTACCAGCAATCTGTTGAAATTACTCTCAGGTGCCCTACGTGACGTCGTTTCATTGTTATCTTTGATATTCGAAGAAATCTCTACTCCCTTGCTTCTTGAAGCACCACCATTTTGAGGCAACCGTGAGAACTTCAGAATATGATTTTTCCCAGCAGAGGAATTGCCTAAAGCCACATGGTTACCCTCGATCAATGGATCTTGCGCCATGGATGTTGTGTCACCTGCAAACCCACGGCCACTGGAGCTGCCAATTTTTTTCGAAAGACCAGATCTCTTGGAGCATGCCCAATGTCCCAAAGTTCCACATCCACTGGCTTTGGCTGAATCTCCAGCTTTCAATAATTGGGATAGCGATCTCTCCTTCTCATAATTTTCCATATACAATTCATTGTCTGGTGAGGCTTCTGGGATCTGGTTACCAGCAAATCATTCACAAAAGTTAAAAAAGGGAATAATTGGTCTCACGTGAATAGTTGCAAGGGATAAGAATTACAAACAAATGGGAAATGCAAAGTACAATGATTCAACATGAGAAAAGACAGAAGATGAGTTGCAGTAGCATGACGACAAAACTTTTCATAATTACTTAATTATGGCCTTTGATGATCTTAATTGTAAAACACATATAGCAGGTCTAAGAGACACAGGTAAAAACTGTGAATGACCAAGATCTGAATCATCATTATATGCTGTTTAGTCTTTTTGAATTATTTAATGTACAGTTAACATGATTAAAAAATTCTCTTTTTCAAGAGATGAAAAATATAAATGTAGTTTATCTCCATTGAAAATATTCTTTATTACTACACACGGTTGTTTAAAACAGGTTCAAAGAACAGCTTATAATAAAATTACTGCTCAGATCAAAGCAGTGTATAACTGCACTTGCCACACTAAGAAAGACCAAAAAAAAGATACATAAAATCTCTTATTTTAAATCAGCACAATAACATGTAGCGAGATCTAAAAATAGAAAAAATGACAAGTGAGAATGACTACTTTGATTAGTGATTGGTACACAGGAATGTTTGATGAAATCAGATACCAGCCTTGTCTATTTCTTTGTACTTGTTACCATTCTAGTGATAAAATCCGAGTCACTATTCAGATATGTTCTTGTGGAGAAAAATGTTGTATAAGACAAATTGCTCAAAGCAAAGATGTGTGTGTGTGTGTGTGTGTGTGTGTGTGAGAGAGAGAGAGAGAGAGAGAGAGAGAGAGACCTCATCTTTGGACAGCCTGAAGGAGCGCAGTTTCTTGCTTTGAGGCTTGACTTTCATATACTTGGAGCATTTGGCTACTAGACGTTCCCTCTTGCCAATCAAAAAGCTCTTGTATCTCTTTGCATCTTTCAAATGATTCCTAGGTGTGCAATCCTCTATTGCAGTTGGTGTCACCATGTCATTGAATTTTGACAAAATTCGAAGCTTTGTACCATTTGAATCCACATAAACAGCACGCTCATCATCTCCATCATCCGAAACGTCGACCTGGCCAATCCTTTGTCTTTTGCTTTCAACACGGACCTCACCATTTTGCAACGACAAATTCAAATCAGCAGCCCAATTTGTCCCATTCCTCCGATCAAGCTCTTCAAGAGTGCAACGAGGAGCAGTCGCACAGATATCCACCATTGATCTTTTCTTCCTCGGTTTTACTCTATATTTGGTGACATCATTGATGACCTGCTTGCAGGTTGACTCAGCAGCAAGACACTGATCGATATGAGCGTTCAGAGTGGTGTTGGATGTTGATGCAAATGTCTTGCAAACAGGGCAAACCTTTGAAGCCATAGGTTCAGATAAAGCAGTAGAATTTGAAACTATCTCTTCGGTTCGGCTGGATTCAGAAAACCCACCCAATTTCACAATCAACCGATACTTCTTATCTGAAGGTCCACTGGAACTTTCAGTCTTGTTGGTGGGGTAAGGAGGTTTCAAACTTTCAAGTTCTACCAAAGCTTCTGAGTGGCTGTTGGTTTCTTGTACAGAAGAAGTCAGTCCGTCAGCCTGGTTGCAGTTTCTACCAATTTGAACATGACTGGCTATTGTTGAATTGATATCTCCTCCTTCTCTAGTCTCCTTTAAACCTAATTGGTTCGACAACGGACACGATTTCTTGCTGCCTTGATCTGAAAGTTCTAAAACTGATTGATCCAAATTCACATGTGAATGTTTAATATCATAGCCTTGCGAATCTGCAAAAACAGTAGCTTCCTTATCATGCAAAGCAATTTCTGCTATAGTCTTTTCAGCATTTGCAAAGTCAAACAGCTGATGCGATCTTATGCTACTGCAACACTGGCCTCCTACCAAATCAGGAGGTTTGAAAGGTGGCAATATGTCCTTGACACCATGCTTCAGGAAAAGTTGCAAAATATGCTGTGGGAACGGCCAATGTGCCTCTATATCCTTGCTTCGTGCCGTAAAGACGTAATCTCTGCAATCCAAAGAGTCAATTCACTTAAGCTCAAGCTAACCACAAAAAGTTCTCTTACATGTCATATGATAAATTGCATAGACGCCACCAACAGATAGCATGAAATTGTGAGCTTTAATTGTACACTAGCATATAACTCATAACAGCAGTTTCACTAAGAAGACGAGGTGAATCTCTCATCATATCAAGTCTCTACATCAACCACCTTCCGTGGTCATCACAAGCTACATCACTAAAACAAAATCTCATACCCACAGAAATTCCAATATCATCATCAGCAGCAGCAGCATGATCCACTGGGGTGGGTTTTTTGAAAGTTAGAAAGGACCCATTTCATGAATTAACTGGGTAAAAAACAAAGCTCCATTTACGGGATCAAATTCCAACGAACAATAAAGTCAGACATGAAATCGTCCAACAAAACATGGCAGATGCACAGATTGATCCCCAAATAAAGAGGGAATCAGCTACGAAACCCATCACAAGACGGCAATTATAACAAACCATTAGAGTTTAGACGGTATGAGATAATCCAATGAAAAAGGTTACCTTGACATATTTAATCCATGAGGATTCAGGTCAATTTAATCAGACATACGACTCTTAGAAAAGGGAGAAAAACAAAAAGAAGCTAGAGGACTCCGAGTTTTTTTTTTTAAATCTCTCCACAATCTCGAACCATGTGTATCTCTGGATCTGATTCAAGCGGCGGTTTGAATTCTTGGGTAGGGGTAGTTTTTTATTCGGAAGAGAAACTGAGACGAAATGGGATGAGAAGAGTTAGATCAATTTAATAACAACCCATTTTCCATCCATCATTGGAGAAGTTAGATTAGAATTAGATAACGAGAAATTCACCTTATGGAGAAAGGAGGGGGTTGGATTTCATCAAGGCCTTCTGGCTCTACCACTGGATCTGCAGCCCTTTGCAAGGCAAGCTCCTCAGCTGTCCTTCCATCTCTTTTCAGTCCTGAACATGAGGGATCTGGATTGTTTTCAACGGATAACATCTGAAGATAGCCTTCTCCTTTTTTATTTGCTTCTCCCTCCTCCTCCTCTTCTTCCTTGAGTAGCAGTCCCAAGAGCTTTGCTGGAACTAGGACGCCGCTTGTACGTTGCCTCCAGCATCAATAGGAATGGTGGAAAGATAAAAGTTTCCAGTTACCGTTGTGAACAAACAAATAATAGCAAATCCTCTTTCTCCTCCAGAAGAGGGCTACTACTTCTACTACTTCATACGGCCAGATACATGCCCTCCTTTGGTTTGATGCCTGAAGAAAAATAAATAAATAAAGGAAACCAAAGGTTGGGAGCGATCCACAATGAAAATTAGAACACAAAAAGCTACTACAGTGTTCTACAACATTATTTTATGTGAGAAAGAAGGTAAAACTTGAAGGTAACAATCTCCCAAGAACTCATTTTCATCAAATCAACGAGCTTAAAACTGAGAGGCCCAACACCTAGAAGACTCTAGAATGTTATTTTATGTGACAAAAAACAAGGTAAATACTCCGTATATCCAACAATAATCGACACATAAAGAGGTAAATGAACAGTGAAAAACACGAGTACTGCTCCTTCCAAGCCCATGTTCAAAACCCCTCTCAAAGTCTGAAAAGATGAGAAACAAAGGCTGTAATAAAAACCTATGACATGAAATCTCATGTGAGGAGACCCAAGAGAGGTGGAGAATGAAAAGATCAAAAGACGGTATCATACAAGGGAACCCCACTGAGACATAAATCAGCTGGGACAACAAAAACCCACCAAAGAAAAACTGGCCATGGTCAGAAGCCATATAAAATCATAATCAGAATTATTGATGGGAGTTTGAGAGAAACCCATCAAAAAAGAAAAGGGAGCATAGATCCCCCATGCAAGAAATGGAGAAAAAACAAAAACCAGAGAAGAATCCCAAAAGGAGGAAAAACAAGCATAAAATGACACTCATCCTCTACTTGAAAGCAATCCACTGGTAGAGGGTGAGTTGAAATTAAAGAGGGCAAGTTAAGATAAGAAAGATTCTTAAATACAAGAGCCAAAGAAGGATGGAAAACAACATAAAATCATGTAAATTTCACATCTCAAAGCCTTCCCTTAATTGGCTCAAATAAACAATAAAATGAAAGAAGATGAGAGGATTAATAGAATTCCAAAGATGAGGAAAATCCCATGATAGGTTTCTTATAAAGAGAATAATTTCAAGGAAAAACAAAAAGGGAAACTCACAGCAGGCTAAATCCCAGAAAAAATCATAGCAGAATAATACCAATCAAGTACTTAAAAGCCTTATCTGAATGGGTTCTACTTAGAAAACTGAGGGGAAAAGGGGAGAAATAAGAAGATCGGATCATGACCAGTACATACTTCTAAGAGGGAAGACTCCAAAGCCGTGAAAGAGGAAAAAAAACAAAAAAAAAAATATCATATACGAAGGACGAGAAGAGGAGAAGTGAAGAGAAAAATCCTAACAATTAATCCTTAATGGGTTTTACAAGCGAAAATTTTCAAATCCTATTCCTATAAGGAACCGACAAAAGCTAAACCCAAAATCACAAAAAATATGAAGAAAAAAAAAATCCAAGCAAACACAAGAAACCCCATGAGAAACGCCGACGAAAGATCTTTAAAAACGCCAGGCAAATCTCCCCACGCCACTCATGTTTTGGAAAACCTTAAAAGAAAAAGAAAAAAACCCACTCAGAAATTTTTTTTAAAAAAATAGCTAGGATGATACAAACCTTCTACTTCCTCGCTTTCTTCCCATGAATTTCTCTCTCCTGTGAATCCTTTAGAAAAAAAAAAGAGAGAAAAACACTAAAATGAGATGAGAAAAGGGACTTGTTGAAACTTTAAAGATAAGAAGAAGAATGTGCAGTAGAAAGAAAAAGGATGTTTTGAGGGGGAGAGATTGATTAAACATCTACAGCTTTTTTTAATGAAAAAAAACAGCACCACCCACACACACATCAAAGGCATCTGGTTCTCCACCAAAAGCAGTTTGTACAAATACAATTACAGCAAGAGACCCGACCCAACTCGTTTCTAAGAGAGAGAAAGGGTGATATGAAGGGATTTCTCAGAGACCCGTCCTGTCGCGCACCTACTCTACCTCTCTTTTTCCCAAGACCAAATAAACTTTGTCATCTGCACCCTATTTTTCCATCAATTTACACAAATGCCATCGATGTTCAAAGTCTGCTGCCCCTTTCAATTTTTTTTTTTTAACTGCGGTAGACTAGCTGTCGCCAAAGAGTGAAATTCTCCGATCAGATATACCATGTGATAGATTATTTGATAACCGAGTTGAAAATCTCCGTTAGTATGGGCCGTATTTTAATAAAATTCGCTGATATCGATTAATTTTATTAAATATTTCCTCTTTTTATAAAAAAAATAATTTTGGTAGTGGATTCAAGTCGATATCGGCCCATATCGAGCTAGTATCGGTTTAGATATCAGCCGATATTTTGAATATTGGCCAATATTAATGATTTTAATTTTTTTCAAAATTGAACCTTCTTTCATTTTTTTATTTTTTATTTAGAAAAATTAAAATACAAAGATATTTAAAAAAAAAAAGAGGAGAGAGATCTTGGCCGAATGTCGGCCGAGATCTGCTTTTGCCGATTTTTTATCCCTGTTTCATTAGATATAAAATATTTAAAGTTTTAATATTAATTGACAATTAAAGTTATAAAATCTTTATCTTTAAATTTGATGAATATAATTTATTGATTTTTATATATTTAAAATCAAGAGATAAATTTCATACACAATCTATTCGTATAATCCTTTTTACATCATATCCAATTATATAAGCATTAAAATTCGTTTAATAATATATTTCATTAGAAAATTTAAATAAGACATTCTAAGTTTTTGTTATTTTTACCTAACATGAATGGTAAATATTTTTCAATTTCATTCCTGACGCTTCAAAGTTCAAACGATACATAAAGTCGTGTAAAGTTGTAAAGTTTGCTTGTGAAGTGTGATGGACGACGTATTTTTATTTTCAATGAAAGATGTCGTCATATCCATGGAAAGTATAATAAAAAGGATCATACGACTTTCCTTCGCAACAAGAAAATACATTTTAAAATATTTTTTTAGAAAAAGTTGAATAAAAAAATATTGAGCAGTTGTTGAATTGTCATATCTTTATTTTCTGAAAAAACAATGAAAAAATATTTGTATGAAATTTCTTGAATTTTGTCTATCAAATTAAAGATTACTAAAAACTAAGACTTTTATTATCTTCTTGTTTTTAATATTGATAATAATTATTTTAGATATTTTTTAATTTAAATTTATTAGTTTAGAATATATTAAGTAAAATAAATATATAAATAGCTAGAGCACATAAATCCTTCCAACAAGGAATGATATATATAATTAGTAAAAAATAGTGGTAGGAACACCCATTTTTTATATAAAGAAGATTAAACTCGTCTTTTTATCTGATGTCATCACTTAATATATGGGTTTGCTTCATTATTAAAAATACTTATATTCTTATCATTTAAAAAAAAAAAAAACTAACTTATGGTGATACTCTTATGTCCAAAAATTGGCGTAAACTAAATTATTTATAGGCCCATAACTTACTTTGGTAAATTTGAATGGACTAAAGAGTACCGGAACACATGGTGCTCATGCTATCAATGAAAAATCATTAATTAAGATTTTAAAAGTATGGTTGTCTTTTATTAATTTGGTAAAGTAAAATGCTTACCATGTATTTATAGAAACATTGACTTATTATATGAGAAATGTGATAAATTAGTCAATTTTCAAAAATTTAACTCATTTAATGTTTTTACATATTATGTATTAGATTATAAATGAGCAATCTATAAAATAGAAACCATTCATTTATAAATGTTTATCTAATATCCTTACATTAGGAATTTAGACAGACAATTAGAATTGAATCTAAGCATATAATTATTATAAAGCATTTTCTTCCTTCCATTTAATTGTAGTTAGCACTCTACATACATTTCATTCTTTTTAATGGATAGGTTTCACATACAATCTCTAAAATCTAAATTCTAGAGCTACACTCTCGTTAGTCTTTTCTATTAAAAGAATTCCGTTTACCATTTGCAGTTTCCCATTTTGGCACTATATAGTGGGTTTATTGAAAAAGTTCATGTAGGAATACATGGTCTACAGAAAATTATATTAATTCCACCAATAAAACGATGTCTTTAGATACTCTTAATTTTTACACATCAATTTAATTTTTTAGGATAGTGGTTTTTGCACCCCATTTTTCCCATGATATTCTTACTTTGAAAGAAATTTTTAAATTTACTCTTACTTTTAAGAAAGACGAAAATGGAGAGAAACAAAGAAATAAAAGTAAATTTGAAAATTCCTTTTAAAAGGGTACACTTAAGGAGAAAATAGAGGTGTAAAAATCATTACCTTTTTTTAAATTTACGTGTGGGAAACCCAACGTAAAATCTCCACGAGTGATATCCACTACCAGTAGGACACATCAAGTGAGACCATAGGGGTTCGAACTTAGAATCTCTCATTTTTTCAGGTGGAAGATTACCAATAGAGCTATACCCATGTGGGCATTACCCATTTTTTTAATCCTATAATTTTGTGGTTTTTAAAAACAAATCTTGATTAAGCTAATTGAGTTTAGCTTTTAGAGCACGTTTGTTTCCATCTATTTTCCTACGAAATGATGGGAACACAATACCATTTCTGTCCGCATATTTCTTTGACGTAAGAAATGGGTTTATGAGGTGAGAAAAATTTCCCAATTTCTCACTTTCCTTTTCACATGTATACCACTATACCCACGTAAAAAGGTAAGAAAAGAAAAAAAAGACCTCTCTCTCATTTCTTATCATTAGTTCGGAACTAACGTTCTCGAATTTGAACCTGCTCCGTTCATAGGCAGCAATTCTTCTAATCTGATTGTCTCTGTCATTTGTTTGTATTGCTGCTTATTGCATACTCTGTCTCCGACTACTGCCATCTCCTGCATTCATTTTTTTTCCACCTCCCTTTCTCGGCTCATGCCTCTCAATCTTCTCGGCCACCTCTGCATCTTGGATTTCATCTTCAAAGCCAGTCTGAGATTTGCCTCACCATCATTCACTCTTTGATTCTATGTGAAATAATACTATGTCTACTTTTAAATAATAATAAGAGATGGGTGATTTTATGTATAGAGAAAATGGAATACAAATATGATAGGTAAATAAATAAAAAAGAAAAGCCCTAAATTTGAAAAATTACTAAATTTGAAAACACAATATTAGAAATCAATAATAATGGAAATATCTAAGTTTACCTTAACACACCCGTGCAAGCTGTAGCGTGTATGAAATAACACAAAGCTTGAAAATTGTAGAAATTGTAGATGAACAGTGAAAGATGGCGCACTGACTGACCATAGGAGACGAGTTGAATTGGTAGCACATTGATTGACTAATACATTGATTGACTGCGAAATGGCAGCACATTGATTAGCTACGAAGATATAATGAATTGGCAGCAATGAACATAGATGGCGGCCTGAAAACTCATTGGCGCATACAACGTCGAAGAAGAATGAAACTAAGATGTCGTCGAGCAGCAGACTGGCTGCAAGCGGAGACGAACGATGAGCAACGAGCGGCTCAGCAGAACAGGGTCATAGAGAATGACAAGTGATCTACAGCGGATCGAGATGGAATCATTGGGATTTGTAGTTACTTTTATTCTTTTTTATGCAAAATCAGAATTTGGGTTCCCAAAACAGAGGGTTGAACGACAATTTTGCTTGATTTTGCCCTGAATGGGGGTTGGATTCCCAGATCTGATGGAGAAGATGAAGCTAAAGATCTAAGTTGAGATGTTGGGTTCTTTTAAGTTGTTGATGTATCCAGAAACGACAATAGTGAAGAGGGAGAACAAAAGATATGAGCTACAGATATGAATGGGATTGTGCCTCGCTTTGCCGGTGATGGAGCTCCTCCAGTAGAGGGAGGGAAGAAAAACTTGTTCAAAGAACGCTTGCTCGATGAAAAAGTGGTGGGAAAAAATTGGACCTAGGTTAGGCTCTGTATTGTGTGAAATAATATTGTGTTCTCCTTTAATCAAAAAGAGACCGAAAATTTTATTTATAGAGAAAATGAAATACGAATATGACAAGTAAATAAATAAAAGAGGAAAACCCTAAATTTGGAAAATCACCAAATTGGGAAACATAATATTAGAAATTAATAATAAAGGAAATATCTAAATTTATCATAACACTTTTGAACTTAGTTTTTTTTTTTTTCAAGAAGGGAAAGCCTGAAGAAGAAGCTGAAGAAAAAACTACAACTTAATCTGAAATCTAGCCAAGACAGATGCAAGCGAGATAGAAAAGTGAAGAAACCAAGCACTACTTTCGCACCTATTAGAGAGACCAAGCGAAGGGAAAGAAAAGAAAAGAAAAAAGGAATTGGCGCCGCACTAGACAGAGAGAGGAAAGAAAATAAAGAGAAACCAAGAAAGAAAAAGAGAGAAACATAGAGAGAAAGGAGGAACATAACACAACATTAAGAGAAACATAGAATGGGAAAGGAAGAGAAAGAAATGAACTCGACGGATAGAGTTGGGAATCATTTTTTTTCTTTCTCAATTTTTTATTTAGTCTAGTTTTATTTTATTGTTTTAGGAAAATCCTTTTTTTCAAAATTCTTTTACTTTTTCATACCTCACTTGTATTATTAACGTTATTGACTAGACTCCATTTAACACGAAATAAATTTGGGTAAGATTAAATAGAGGGGGTCTTCGCTGGACCCGTGTAAATTAGAATGATGAGTGAAGGAACTCGGGCGTTTCAATTGAGAGGGGTGAATGGAAAGGAAAAGGAATGAAAGAGAAAGATGGTGTGAGACTTGTTCGAGGCAGTCTCCTCCACCTACACGATTTTTGGTTTGCAAGATTATTCCCCCTATTTTCTCATTGAATTCAAATATAAAAGGACTCCTCTGGCTAAAATTAGGGAGAGTTTACAGCTGATAAGGAAAGAGATAACATAATTGATGTTGTTAGTGCCCCGGCTTTGTTAAGTCCCTGTTTGTAAATTCCATGACTCGGGAAGAAGCACTTGCTAGAAGCTTGAAGACTCAAGATGATCAAGAATGAAGATCATGCTCCACCAGGTTCAAAGCTCATCGTCATGGCATTCACAAAAATAGGTATTTGGCCATAGATGACTTTAGGTGGTACCCACACCTTAGAAAAGACCATTCCTAGGCTTAGTTGAATAAATAATAAAATCATTAAAAGCCTAGAAAGGAAGCTGGACAGTGAATTGGAAGTGAACTTGGAAATATGAATTAAGTTCATTGTCAGCTTGACCAATCGTTCTCACCGACCCCTCGGTGGAGACAAGATCGATCCATCATGGTCAAGGACTGGTCGGCCAAATCGACAGAGGTTCTAGATTAAAGAACTATCTTTCTAGGTAAGCCTTTGACCGAGAGTCTTGTATGCACCGACAACTCGGTGATGAGCTTAAACGACCCCTCATGGTCGACGACTCATCGGTAAAGGACTTGTGAGTTCTAGACTGTGAACTCAAGCGGGCTCTTGGAGAAACAGACATGTCGGTATATCTAGATTGATCGAGAGTATCAGAACCGACCCCTCGGTAAATGGCAACAAGTTGTTCTGGCTATGACAAGTTTCTGACTTGAAACTACTGTCAGCATGGTGTTGCCCCAGATCGAGACACTTGTATGGACCGACCTCTCTGTGCCTAACTGTCGACCCATCGGTGAGACCGACCGTCGACCGGGAAATAATAAAGTCGTTAGGAGTGCATTTAATGCACAACGGTTGGGTGGTTGAACAGTATAAACATAAACACCGACCCATCGGTGCCACCGGCCTGTCGGTACTGGACAGTCAGAAAAATCGTTAAGACTCTTCTATAAATATGAGTGTTGTGTGATCGTTTAATTATCTTCCTTGAGCTGAGAAGAGTGATACACTCTAAGGAATGATCAACACCCTTGTACTGAAAATCATAAACAACCAATTTATTGATTGAGTTTGAAAGTCAGAAAGTGAGGAGGAAAGAAAATACATAAACTAGGAAACCTATGGTGAAACTAGATTCATTGTCACCCTGAGATTGTGATTGGTTTAGACAGCTAAAAGGAGGAGCGTTGGTACACAGTAGGTGGGATTTTCAAGAAGCACACATCAGCGAGAAAGAGCTTCAAAAGAAAGGGCTTATTGGTTTTAATTTTATTTTTTAAAACCTTTGTCTCGAAAGTGGTATAAAGAGGACCACTATAAAAAAACTCTAGAGCGTCGTCTCTAGCACAATGGTGGGTGGAATTCCCAGCCAATTGGATAAGTGGAATTCCTATTCTACAGTGATGGATGAAATTCCCAGCCGATTTAGTGAGGTGGAATTCCTACTCTAATTGTGAGGGTATAAGTCTCCACTTAGTGAATTTGGGGATAGTTCAAGGTTGAGCGAGTTCTAACAATGGAAGTAGGTTGGCGAACCGAACCACTATATATGGTGTGTCCTTGTGTTTGTAGAGTTAGAGCTATTTTCTTGTGTTGATTGTTTAATCACATTTGCTAACACACACTCACTTGATTGATATATCTGTTGCGCTTAAACTAATCAATTGAGTAAATTTAAAAAAGGACCAACGATTTTAAATTGACCTATTCATCCCCCCTCCCCTCCCCCCTCCCCCCTCCCCTTGTAGGGTCAATTGTGTTGTTCTAGCTCCAAAGGGAACTTTCAATTGGTATCAGAGCCTGAGTACTTTTCATAGAGGATTTAACCATCCGAGTTGATCCGTGCTAGAACACCTTCATGGGTACTCCAAAATTTGCTTACTATTCTCTATTGTTTGTTTACTCTTACTTAAAAACAAAAACAGAAAATAAACTTGCATCCCATGATGAGGAAGAATGGACCATTATCCAAGATGAGTTTATTGAAAAATATTGTACCTCTTTGGATAGCTCAATGGAAGGCTTCACCTCTCGTAACCAACTGGAGAAACATAAGGGAAGTGAAAATATAAATTTTAAATGTTTGGCTCCCTTAGTAGTTAATGATCAAGAGGAATCCTCTAGTGAAGAAGAGAATTAGTGATGAGGATCTTGATAAGGATGATGACCTCCAAAAATCTTTACAATGATTTGTATCTAGAAAGTGAGAAAGTGGCTAAGAAGGTAGACATGTTTAAATCTAAAAAATTAAACCTTGCAAAACCAATTGGAAGACTTGAGAAAAGGACTATGAGTATCACTTTAAAGCTGAATTCTTCAAATGAAGAAGTCTTGAAAATCAAAGAAATCGAAGTATACCTTCAAGAAACATTAAAAAGACAATGGATGAAATCAAGATGCTGAATAATGACAAAGACGATCTTGAAGATCATGTAGTGAAACTAACTCTAGAGTTACAAGACTTAAAAAAACCATAAAGAGAAGTTTCAAGATAAATTTATCCAATGAGAAGAAAAATTGGAAAAACTTTTAAAAATGGGTAAAATGTTTGGCGATAGGTCGGGTCTTGGTTTCTCATTGGAAATCAATGGACTTATTAGCCAAATGGTGTCAGTTGAGGGAGATAAGCCTAAAACCATCAAGGGTAAGTGTTTTTATTGTCATATGGTTGGACACTATAAGATGGAATGCAACCTTAGAAAGAGGCACATGGAGGATAAAGTCCAAAATCAAGAACCAAATCTTCATGCGAAAAGACAATCACAAAATCTCAATGTAAAGCCTAAAAGATACCCACCCAGACCTAATAATAAGATACTCCTAATGCATGACTCCTTGTTAAGACAACTCGACCAAATCTTGAAGAGATTGAGATCCAATACAGAAAACTTCAAGGTCTTATCAGGAAAACATAATTTCTATTAACTAAAAGTCTAGAATTTACTCTTCATGTCTATAGCACATATTCTACTTGGAAATCCATACATACCACTCAAAGTATTAAAACATTATGTGGTTTGGAATGTAAATTTTGATTTTGTGCATGTTTTTCGGAGATTTCTGTGTTTTGCAATGCTTAGAATAGTGAAAATCCCAATGTGCTAGAACACGATTGACCCTAGAGGAGGAGGAGGGAGGGGGGGGGGGGGGGGGGGGGGGGGGGGGGGGGGAGGAATAGGTCAATCTCAAATCGTTGTTCCTTTTTAAAATTAACTTGATTGAATAGTGTAAGTGTGGCTGATATAACAATCAAATAAGTGTGTATTAGCAAAGGTGATTAAACAATCAACATAAGAAGTTAGCTCTAACACCACAATCTCAAGGACACATGATATATAGTGGTTCTGTTGACCAACCTACATCCACTGTTAGGACTCGTCCAACCTTGAGCTATCCCCAAATTTTCTATGTGGGGACTTACACCCTCACAATTAGAGTAGGAATTCCACCACACTCAATTGGCTGGGAATTCCACCCACCATTGTGTCAGAGACGACGCTCTAGAGTTTTTTTTATAGTGGTTCCGGAGTACCTCCCCTTAATCCACTTTCGGGACAAAGGTTTTAAAGACAAATTTTAAAACCACGAAGCACTTGCCTTGAAGCTCTCTTCTTGTTGAAGTGCGCTTCTCAAAGATTCACCCAAGGTGTGTTGATGTTCTTTCTTGAACATATCGTACATCAATCACAGAGTCAGTAAGACTAGGAAATTGGTTCAAGTCCTAATAGATATTTTATTTTCTCTCATTTGTTTCTCTCTCACAATCTTTTATCAAAGATTGGGTATTTGATTTTGGGTATTGGCACAATAAAGATGATCGTTCCTCAGATTGTATGATTTTTCTCAGTTCAGGGAAGATCCATAAATGATCATACAACACTCATATTTATAGAGGAGTCTCAACGGTTTTCATATTGTCTAGTACCGATAGGTCGGTGGCACTAATGGGTTGGTGTTCATATTTATTACCGTTCAACCACCCGACCATTGCGCATTAAATGCACTCCCAACGGTATAATTACTTCCCGGTCAACAGGTCGGTGTAGCCGATGGGTCGACAGTTATGAAACCGAGAGGTCGGACCAATCGAGAGGCTCGATTTGGGGCAACTCCATGCTGACAAAGTTTCAAGACAGAAACTAGTCAAACCCAGACCGACCTATCGCCCTTTACCGAGGGGTCGGCCCTTTTACTCTCTATCGGTCTTGAATCACCGAGATGTCTGTTTTCTCGAGAGCCTACTTGAGTCCAGAACTCACAAGTCTTTTATCGGCGAGTCGTCAACCACGATGGGTCATTTAAGTTCATCACCGAGGGGTCGGTGCATACGAGACTCTCGGTCAGAGGCATTCTCTGAATGACAGTTCTAAGTTCCAAAACCTATGTCAAACTGGCTGACCAGTCCTTGACCACGATGGGTCGGTCCTGTCTCCACCGAGTGGTCGGTAAGATAGACTGGTCGAACTGACAGTGATCATAATTCATTTTTCATGTTCATTTTCAATTACTGTTCAGCTTATTCTCTAGGCCTTATATGATTTTATCATTTGTTCAACTAACCTAGGAATAGTCCTCTCTCAGGTGTGGGTTCCACTTAAGGTCATCTATGGCCATAATACCTTTTTGTGATTGCCAGTACAATGAGATTTGAGCTTTGGTGGAGCAAGATCTCCATGAGTCTTCAAGCTTCTTTAGCAAGTGCTTCTTCCCGAGTCATGGAATTGACAAACAGGGATTCGGCCAAGGCGGAGCACTAACAAATAGGATTTCATCAAAGTACACAAATCAGGACTAACAGCTCTGCTATATATAAATCTCTCAGCGTAATCGACATGTCGCAAATAGACTAGTCGGTATGACAGATATGTCGGTATTATGTTAATTTGAGCATTGTTGAAAAGAGCAAAAGTTGTCAAAAAGATCGACTTGCCGGTAAGAGACGACATGTCGATAAATCGATAAGCTTAAGTTAAAAAGACCCTTTCTGCGAAAAATACGATTCATTCGAATTCGTCATTCTCCCTAGCGCTAAAAGCTCTGGTGATTTCTCTCTTTGATCTCGTACCCTAGACCAGTTGGTAAACCTCTCTGAGTGATTTCGCCATGAAAAAGCATAGGATTTTTGCTCCTCTCACCTCAAGAAACCAAGGTGTCATAGACATTGTGATTTTTCGTGCTCAGGTGACTTCAGAAACTCTTCCCTCCTCATTTTCTTTTATTGCATACAAGTAAACCATGCCAAAGATAAAGTTACCAAAGAATTTCCAAAGACTTGAATTGGAAGATCAAGTTTAGGCTAGTTCTCCACCTCACAAAAGACAAAGACCTCCTAGGGTAAAACGTCTACTTCAACAAGACCTAGCTGTGCCCCTATAAGATTTAGGGACTCTGATTATGAAAACACATGTCTAGCAAAACTGCCTTTTGTCAGATCCAAGTCCATAGGTCAAGCCCATTCTCAAATCCCATCTGAAAAGGTAGAAGAACCTACTGTAGAAGGGCAAAATAACCAAGAAGAAGTCATAGACATGGATGAGGAAGAAGAAAGCACTGACATTAGGACTGAAGAAGGAGTTAGGGCTTTTGGCATAAGTGATGAGGAAGGAGAATCCTCAGATGAAGAGAGTGCTGCTTCATATCTTCAACCCCTAGTTCGTCATAGATGTTTCAAAGACTTCAATATAGAACAAACTAGTTGTACAACTGACTTGCATAAATGTGGGGCTATGCAATTACTACATGACATGGGATGGTCGAATCTGGTACATTGGGGTGGAAAGATGTACTCTTCCTTGGTTATGAGAATGTACTGCTCCATAAGAGATGATTCCAAAGCAAACTGTTTCAAAATTCTATTTAAAAATGGAGAGTCAGTACGCGTTTCTCCTCAGATGATTTTTGAGCTCATTGGGATCCCCCTTGTGCCAAACATTGCTCTACTGATCATCCCTCCTAAGATAGAAGTGCCAGATCAAAAGAAATTTGTCAGAAGACTATGTGGAAAAGGAGTAGAGTGGAATAATAACATATGGATCAGAAGTGTTTACCTGTTACCACAATACAAAGTTCTCCATCTTCTCTTTTGCTCTAATCCATATCCTAGACATGGGAACATGGCTGATTTGAATCCTCTCATGATTGTTCTCCTAGAAAGGGTTGTTCGCAAAAAAGAAATTTTACATGTCTACTTGGATGTGTCATTCTATCTCTATGTACTGGAAATCAGCAAAGAAAGGATACCCTCCCTTCTGTTACCTTATATCTAAACTGGCTGAGCACTTCAAAATCAAGTCAAGAAAAGGAGAAGTGCCAAGATCCACCAGACCCATCGATGAGGCAATTCTTCGAAAGTGCCTTCCTAGAAGCTTAGCTGAGTCTATCTTCAGGAAAAATGATCCTTCCTCTTCTGACCATCTTGTGTTTGAAGAACCTGAAGAAGAAGAATAAGAAGAAGAAGAATAAGAGAAAAAACAAGATGAAGGAGAAACAGATACAACACAATCATCCAGATTGAAAGTAATAGAGAATCAGCCCAGTCAGCAAAGTGAATTGTTTGCGGTCATTGCAAACAAACAAGATGAGCATGATTGCCTCCTAAAACAACTCCTGGCTGCTATTACTTCTCTCACTTCCAGTCAGCCTTCTCATTGCTCATATCCTTAGCCTTCTACCTCAGCTCCTCCTTCATCCCCTCCTAATGCTGAAAAACTTTAAATATTTCAGTTTCTGTTTTGAAAAACTGATATTCTGGATGTGTAAACATTAAGCACCCTGTGTGTAAACTCTATTATGTGCATTGATGTTGTGGTGTGCTATGGCTTAATATGTGTTTAAATATGTTTGATAGCCTTCTATCTCTTATGGTTAAACATAGTTTTGTTAAGAAGACTAACATGCATGTTTGAATGAGTTGGTTTTGTATTGGTATGTTAGGGAGATAGGGATCGGGCTGTGATGCTACACACATCCTTGGAATTTTGGAGAGCACAAAATATGTGTTGATTAGCTAATGTCACTGGTCATGACAGCTTATGGAGGAAGGAGAATGCAAGCTTGAAATAAATCTTGATGGAAAATAAACTTAGAGGCAGCTAAGTTTATGGGGGAAATAATCTGGAGAAGCTAGAAAATATGGCTTACTCCATGGGGGATATGAGTAAAAGAAACTACAAAAGATAGCATGGAGAATGGGGAAAAGACTATAGGGAAGCTAAGTAAATGAGCTTGTCACATGGAAGAAATCAACTAAACTGGAATTTAGCTTGAGCAGGGGAAAATAAACCTTATTGCACAAGGAAATGCATTAAGCCATGGGTAGAACCATGAGTTGCAGTAGAACTTAGTTAATCACTAGGTGTAAGACGCATAGAGGAAGTGCTGCTGATATCTATTTACTAAACCTTTATCAATTGTATGACAAAATGGGGGACAAATTAATAGAAGCTGTAAGCATGGGGGAGTGTATGGTAAAGCTGAAGTGCTTGGGCCTCTAGAAAAAGAGAACCATAAAGGGGAGGAATATGAAGAAGCAATGGACATTGGACATTGGGAATGTCTATGCTTGGAGTTTGGGAGATCAAACTCAAGAACACTGGATAGTATTGATGGCTAGGAAATCATTGATGAATGTTATTCTTGTTTAGTCCATGGATGCATGTTTATGTTTTGGACTAATCCATCTAATGAAATTTGTAGTGTTTCTTGCTTGTGTGCTTAAAAAGGAAAAACATATAATGAAACAAGCTGAACAAGAATATGCGAAGACCATGGTCTTCTTGTACCATTTGAATATATAATTGATATAATATTTTGTATTCAAATGTAATGTAATAAGGGTGGGCTTGTAACTGAGTTAACTTCTAGGTCTTGTCATGAAATTGACAAAGGAGGAGATTGTTAGTACCCCGGCTTTGCCGAGTCCCTGTTTGTCAAATTCCATGACTCGGGAAGAATCACTTACTAGAAGTTTGAAGACTCAAGATGATCAAGAATGAAGATTATGCTTCACCAGATTCAAAGCTTATCGTCATGGCAATCACAAAAATATGTATTTGGCCATATATGACTTTAGGTGGTACCCACACTTTAGAGAGGACCATTCCTAGGCTTATTTTGAATAAATGATAAAATCATTAAAAGCCTAGAGAGGAAGTTGGACAGTGAACTTGGAAATATGAATTAAGTTCATTATCAGCTCGACCAGTCGTTCTCACCTACCCATCGGTGGAGACAGGATCGACCCATCGCAGTCAGGGACTGGTCGTCTAGATTGCAGAGGTTCTGGATCAAAGAACTGTCTTTCTAGGTAAGCCTCTGACCGAGAGTCTCTTATGCACCGACACCTCGGTGATGAGCTTAAACGACCCCTTGTGGTCGACGATTCATCGGTAAAAGACTTGTGAGTTCTGGACTGTGAACTCAAGAGGGCTCTTGAAGAAACAGACATGTCGGTATATTTAGACTGATCGAGAGTATCAGAACCGACCCCTCCGTAAAAGGCGACAGGTTGTCCTAGATATGACATGTTTTTAACTTGAAACAACTGTCAGCATGGTGTTGCCCCAGATCGAGGCACTCGTATGGGCCGACCTCTCGGTGCCATAACTGTCGATCCATCGGTGAGACCGTCTTGTCGACAGGGAAGTAATAAAGTCGTTAGGAGTGCACTTAATACGCAACAGTTGGGTGGTTGAACGGTAATAAACATAAACACCGACCCATCGGTGCCACCAGCCTGTCGGTATTGGACAGTCAGAAAAACCGTTAAGACTTCTCTATAAATATGAGTGTTGTGTGATCGTTTAATTATCTTCCTTGAGCTGAGAAGAGTGATACACTCTAAGGAATGATCAACACTCTTGTACAAAAATCATAAACAACCAATCTATTGATTAAGTTTGAAAGTGCGAAAGAGAGAAGGAAAGAAAACACATAAACTAGGAAACCTGTGGTGAAACTAGATTCATTGTCACCATGAGATTGTGATTGGTTTACGACAGCTAAAAGGAGGAGCGTCGGCACACAGTGGGTGGGATCTTCAAGAAGCACACATCAATCAGAAAGAACTTCAAAAGCAAGTGTTATTTTAATTTTGTTTTTTAAAACCTTTGTGCCAAAAGTGGAATAAGGAGGATTGGCTTTGGAACCACTATAAAAAACTCTAGAGCGTCGTCTCTGGCACAGTGGTGGGTGGAATTCCCATCCAATTGGATAGGTGGAACTCCTATTCTATAGTGGTGGGTGAAATTCCCAGCCGATTGAGTGAGGTGGAATTCCTACTCTAATTGTGAGGGTATAAGTCCTCATTTTGTGAATTTGATGATATCTTAAGGTTGAGTGAGTTCTAACAGTAGATGTTGGTTGGAGAATCGAACCACTATCTATCTTTTGGCCTTGTGTCTGTGGTGTTGGAGATATTTTCTTGTGTTGATTGTTTAATCACATTTGCTAACACACACTCACTTGATTGATATATCCGCTGCACTTAAACTAATTAATCGAGTAAATTAAAAAAGGAACAATGATTTTAGATTGACCTATTCACACCCCCCCCTCTCTCTCTCTCGAGTCAATTGTGTTGTTCTAGCTCCAAAGGGAACTTTCAATTGGTATCAGAGCTTGAGTGCTTTTCATGAAGGATTTAACCATCCGAGTTGATCCACGCTAGAACACATTTATGGGTAATCCAAAATTTGGTCACTATTCTCTATTGTTTGTTTACTCTTACTTTAAAACAAAAATAGAAAATAAACTTGCATCCCATGATGAGGAAGAATGGACCATTATCCAAGATGAGTTTATTGAAAAATATTGTACCTCTTTGGATAGCTCAATGGAAGGCTTCACCTCTCGTAACCAACTGGAGAAACATAAGGGAAGTGAAAATATAAATTTTAAATGTTTGGCTCCCTTAGTAGTTAATGATCAAGAGGAATCCTCTAGTGAAGAAGAGAATTAGTGATGAGGATCTTGATAAGGATGATGACCTCCAAAAATCTTTACAATGATTTGTATCTAGAAAGTGAGAAAGTGGCTAAGAAGGTAGACATGTTTAAATCTAAAAAATTAAACCTTGCAAAACCAACTGGAAGACTTGAGAAAAGATTATGAGTATCACTTTAAAGCTGAATTCTTCAAATGAAGAAGTCTTGAAAATTAAAGAAATCGAAGTATACCTTCAAGAAACAAATCAGGAATGACTGCTCTGCTATATATAAATCTCTCAGCATAATCGACATGTCGCAAATAGACTAGCCGGTAAGACAAATATGTCGGTACTATGTTAATTTGAGTGCTGTTGAAAAGAGCAAAAGTTGTCAAAAAGATCGACCTGTCGGTAGGAGATGACATGTCGGTAAATCGATAAGCTTAAGTTAAAAAGACCTTTTCTTCGTAAAAGACGATTCATCTTTTGGCATTGCGTTTGTGGTGTTAGAGCTATTTTCTTGTGTTGATTGTTTAATCACATTTGGTAACACACACTCACTTGATTGATATATCCGTTGCGCTTAAACTAATCAATCGAGTAAATTAAAAAAGGAACAACGATTTTAGATTGACCTATTCACCACCCCCCCCACCCACCAAGGGTCAATTGTGTTGTTCTAGCTCCAAAGGGAAATTTCATAAGTATACCTGGACCCAAATTAAGACTTAATTATGTGATTTATATTAATAAATCATATCTTAACCGTTAATCAGGAAGATTATAGTTTGAACTTTTTGGAAAGTCCAGAATCAGCCCAATCGGAGCTCGGTAGCTCGTTGATCCAACTCACTTAATCTGGAATGGCAAAATGGTAATTTACCATAAATAATGTTATTTTAATGAATTTAAAGTATTGTGTGAATATTGCTTGAGTTAAGTTTATTTCTTTGATAAGGATTTAAATTCTAAAAGTATAGAGTCTTTTTATTGTATTTTTATTTTAAGAAATGTTAATAAATTAACCCGAAAAAATCTCTATCTATAAGAAATAATTATTTTAAATAATTTTGGAAGTTAGAAAAATTGTAAGAAAATATGTATTATTTAATCTATGTTTAAACTTATCATTTTGTATTTTTGGATTTTTAAAAATAAGAGCTTTAAACTCTTTAAATAAATAAAATTTGAATTTAGGAAATAGTTTAAAATGTGATTTTTTTTAAATCTAGAAATTTTAAAAGAGTATGATTCTCCAAAAATTTATGATAATTATGAACTTTAAAACTTAACAACTTGGATTAGGATTAAAATTAATTAAATCTTTAATAAGTTAAATATTAGAAATAAATAACAGAGGGTTAAAATGTAAATATGTTTCATGGAGCAAACTACAAATAACCAAAACTTTTAAACACCTGTGAAGCATGTGACGCGCCAAAGCAGCTACGTTTGAACGAATCGTCACTCTATGCGATGATTCCTGCAGGCTAGGCTATGGTAACTTGGCTACCGTGGCTGCCATGAAGCCACACCTCACCCACCCTCCCTCCATGGCTATAAATGCCAATGATAGGGAAGGGAAGAAGCCATTGGTAAGTCTCCTACTGCATCTGAAAGCTCAATCAATTTGCAAAGCGAAGGTAACCATTAGATTCGTTTTTAATTTCTAACATGTTTAGGATCAAACATAGCTAAATTTGGTTTAGATTTGAGTTTCAAAATTAAATTTGAAAGTTAGTGGAAACTTTCGATTTGCTTGTGTTTTGATGATTTAATATGTAAAATTAGATGTTTTTCTTAACCGTCTTCTGTCTAATTTATTTCGAAATTACACTAGACTCACACTACAACACATCTGACCAGGAGGATGTGAAAGACGAATTCAAGAAACCCACTATTTTTTAATTCGTATTTCACTCTGTCCATCCCATCACTGCACTAGTTGCAGGTGACAAGTTGAAGAATACGATCTTCAAAAGATTCGAGACTTGGCTTAGAAGTTCCGAAGATCACAGCTCGGAAGTTTCGAACTCCTGTTCAAGAGTTCCAAAGCAAACAAAGGCCAACTGTTTTTTCGGCCTCTGCTGGACAGACACGGACGTTCTGAGGACATCTTCAGACGTTCTGAATCGCTCGAAAGATCCGAGCAGACCTTAGCAGATCCGAAGAAGACCGAGACCAATGTTTTTCCTATTTTTGTTGTCTTCTGTTTGAAACAGTGGAAGTTCCGAAGGGTGAACCTATGTTTTGAAAGAGCTAAACCAAGTTCCGAAGGATCTAATAAAACCTAGAATTTAGGAAAGTGGATCGGAAGTTTCGAAGCCACAGTACCTGGTTCTGAGATATGTTCCGAGGAACCCAGAACTGGTTCTTAAAATTTATTTAGATTGTTTTAACTTAGGATTTTGTGTTGGATTTAGATTTTTAACTTTGATGTTAATATTGCAGAAACCTGATTCTTAATTAAAAATGATACTAACTCTTGTATATCTTATTATTGTATTGTGTGTTCACTTCCAGGCCAAAATCCTCTATATGTGGCGCATCTGTAGCGCAGCGATTAATTTTGCCGCTCGGTAGAAAAGAAAGGATCGGGCATTGAGTGATTTTCTTTCTCTCTATGCCTAACTCAATATATCTCCATTGTCCAATCCATAAGATAATACGAATAATGGCCTGAGCATCTTTTATCTCTAGGCCTAATTTAATACGTCTCCATGGTCAGATCCGGAGGACAATATGTTTAGTGGCCTGTGCACTTTTATCTGTATCCTCTGGGCAAAGTCTCATTACTCTACCCTTGCCAAGATGAAATATGAGACTGGGAACTAAGTACTTTATTGGATGTCTTGATTGATTGATTATTATAACTTAAAAAGGAGTAGTAACCTACTATGAGGACTCACAGCCATTTCCATTGAAGTTTTTTCGGAAAATGGGAAATACTATGGATGTATCATGTGTTGTATATGAATGTGTATTTTGTATTGGTTATGAATGTATATTCATGATATTCCTATTTGTGTATAACAGATACCCACGATACCCTACGTTTTACGGTGAGGAGACTTGGTAATACAGCATGGGAAAATCAGGTGGTGTAATTCTAGTGCAATAAGTGGTTTCATGGAGTTAACATGATATGGAAAAGACTGAATAGGCAGAATGGGTGACTTGACATTGCTTCTATGTGAGGAATGAAAATAAATTCTAACTATTAGAACGGAAGCATAACACAGTTTCAGAGAGTCGAGGTCTACTAGTCTATAAACGAATAATGAACAATTTTACGTGCCTAGACTTGATATATTTCTATGAGATGTTTATATTGATACTAATGATGTTTATCATGTATAGTATTGTGATATTGACGATGAAATGCTCCGATGTGAGAACCTGAGCATCATATTTTGGTGAAAGACGAAACTATAAAGTCGATACTGCCTCCACACACACTTAGCTGCTGGGCTATGGTAGACCAGTGAGGTCATATATTATTGGCAATAGGCCGGACCATATAGGTCATATATTATTGGCAATAGGCCGGACCATTGGGGTTGTTATGCTCTTGCAAGATGCTGCATGTTAACCTTGTCGGGACTCAATGCATTTATAGACAGTGTAGTGCTTTGGTGTGACAGTGGTATAACAGTGATGTTGACTTGATAAATTGGTATAGTAGACCAATTATGAGTTCAAGTATGATAAATGGTATAAGTAGACCATTATGATGTTATTGACTAATCTGCATGCTCTAACCTGATGTTGATTATTGTATTATGTTAAGTACTCTACACTAGGCTTGTAGCTCACACACCTCACATTTCAGGAGTTGTACCTGAGGAGGAGGAACCTCCATTGCAGGCTTAGGATGAGAAAGCCGGTGCTGGTGTTTGTATCTCCCACAGCTGGGAAATACAATTATTTTGTTCTTTTGGTTGTTAAACCATATTTTGTATAAGTACTGCCTGTGGTACTTGTTATCTTTCTAAGCATGTATTAGACCTATATGCTACTGTTAGCAACTCTGATATGAATGGTAATGTTTGGTTATATTTGGATGGAAATATTTGGTTATATAATGTTTGAGTCCACATGTGAAGATCATTGTGACATTTTATTGACTGGGCTTCACTGTTACTTTGATGATCCAGCCCAGTTAGGAGTTTAGTTGATTGGAGATTATAATAATAAAAAAATTTAGTAGCATTCTAGGCCCGCAAAAGGGTCGGGTCGTTACAATTGACATTTAAAAAATTCAAATTAAACTAATCTTAATCTTGATAAAACCGTGTGAGGTTGTCATGCCTATCATACGTCTTCTGCCAACTCATGCCAACGATGGACACTGATTTGCCGCAACTCATTGAGTAACACATGTGGCAGACAACATTCCCCCCTAATGAAATCCATTGTCGTCCTCGACAATGAAATCTAGAAATTTATCACGAAAGTGATGGTAGAACTCCCAGGTGGCATCCTCCGGTGCTAACCCCTGCCACTAAACAAGGTCCTTTGGCACGACCTTATTGCCATGCTTCACCAATTTTCGATCCAAGATTGCTAGTGGTTCTAACGGAACTCCTCGTGCTCCACCATCGAAGGTAGTGTGGTCTGCCTTAGAGAGTCATCACCCAACCATTCCTTTAAGCAGGAAACATGAAAAACAAGGTGAATACGAGAATCAGCTGAAAGAGGGAGGCAATAAGCAACTTGGCCAATAAGTTCTAAAATCTAAAAAAGGACCATAATACTTGGGAGAGAGCTTCGTGTTGCACCGCAAATTGACTCTGTTCTGATGGTATGGTTGCAGCTTGAGGAATACCCACTGACCAATGTCCAAGTGGCACTCCGTCCGCCTTTTGTCCGCATAGGCCTTCATGCGGCTTTGAGTCCGTTCGAAGTTATTTTTTAGAGTTTGCAAAATTTCAACACGGCTTTGCATCTCAGAGTCCACAACTTCCACTTGAGTTGTGCCTCTGACATATCGAACAAGTCGAGGTGGTGGTTGTCCATACAATTCCTCGAAGGGAGTCATCTTGGTGGATGCATGAATACATGTATTATACCAAAATTCTGCCATAGAGGGCCAACGGCTCCATTCTCTTGGTTTAAGGCCACTAAGGCTCCGAAGGTAGTGCTTGACACATTAATTGATGACTTTTGTTTGACCATCCATCTAGGGATGATAAGCTGAACTCATATGAAGTTGGGTGCCATGCAGAAGAAAAAACTCATTCCAGAATTTACTCAAAAAGACAGGATCACGATCACTGATAATCGTTTCTGGCATGCCATGTGAAACTTCCCATTGTCAATGTGCTAGAACATCATGATTGACCTTAGGGGAGGGGGGGGAGGTCAATCCCATTTTTAATGGTGTTTATAATTTTCTTGATTATTTTGAGTGCAGCGGGATATTTAATCAAGAGATTTGTTTAATCTGATGGATTGTTGATTTAATTCTTTAAACATTCACATTAAGATTTTGGCCCATTTACATAAAGCTTGATTATCAATGTTAATGCACAATGTATAAAAGAAGATAATCAATATGCAAAGCGACGTATGTTAAGAAGAGTACTTAAACATTAAATACAAACACACAAAGATCAAATACTATAAGACCAATTTAAAGTGGTTCGGTTAGCCAACCTATATCCATTGTTAGGACTCGCTCAACCTTGAGATATCCCCAAAATCAACTAAGTGGGGACTTACACCCTCATAATTAGAGTATGAATTCCACCTCACTTTATCCGCTGGGAATTTCAACCATCACTGTCGAATATGAAATCCACCTATCCATTTGGCTGGGAATTCCACCCACCACTGTGTCGGAGACTCCGCTCCAGAGTTTTTTTTATATTGGTTCCAGAATACCTGTCCTTAGTCCACTTTCGGAAGAAAGGTTTTAAAGAAAATTAAAACCAAGAAGCACTATGCCTTTGAAGCTTTTTCTCCTGACGTGTGCTTCTTCAAGATCTCACCCAATGTGTGCCGACGCTCCTCTTTATAGCCGCGTTGAGCAATCACAATCGTGGGTGTCAAGGAAACTGGTTCTACCAAAGGTTTCCTAGGTTAAGGTTCTCTCATTCTCACTTTCTAACTCAATCTTCAGATTGATTTTTTATGAGTTTTCTACTTCCTCTATCTCCCACAACTCAATTCATCTGATTGGTTGTATTTGATTCCCCTAGTGTAAGCACGAGAGAGAAAGTGATCTTTCTGTTGGCCCTTGTTAAGCTGATTGATAAAGATGAGGGTCCAACTGATTCTTCTGAAGGATACCAACTGGTTGCATAAAGATTGATTTATATAGCGAAGGCAACTAGTTGTAGTAATGGTAATGTACTGACAGATCGGTCGTACCGAGGGGTCGGAAATAAGAAATGTTACTGTTATAATTCGACCGTTGTGCATTAATTGCACTCCCAAAGGTAATATTCTTTCTTGATCGACATATCGTTGTTGACGATGGGTCGACACTTATGGTACTGAGGGGTCGGTCCATACGAGAGGCTTGTTCTGGTGCAAAATATGCTTGATAGTAGTTTCAACTGTAGAAACCTGTTACCTAGAACGACCTGTCGCCCTTTTACCGAGGGGTCGGTCCTGGTACTCTCGACCGGTCTTTGATTGCCGATATGTCTGTTTCTTCGAGAGTCTACATGAGTTTAAGGATTCCAAAACTCAAGATCTTGATTGAGGAGTCGTTGACTACGAGGGGTCGTTTCAGCCTTTCACCAAGGGGTCGGTGCATATGAGACTCTCGATCAGAGGTATACCCTAAATGACAGTTCAATGTTCCAGGACCTATGTCAATTTGGCCCACCAGTCCTTAACCATGATGTGTCGATCTTGTCTCTACTGAGGGGTCGGTGAGAACGACTAGTCGAGCTGATAGTGAAACCAAATACAAATTTCCAAGTTGCGTTCCAATTCACTATCAACCTTCTTCTTTAGGTTTTTTATGATTTAACCATTTGTTCCACTAAGCCCAAGGATAGTCCTCTCTAAGGTGTGGGTACCACCTAAAGTCATCTATGGTCATTTCACCTGTTTTGTGATTGCCATAATGATGAGCTTTAATCCAGTGGAGCATGATCTTTTCTCTTGATCATCTTGGATTTTCAAGTTTCCAGCAAGTGCTTCTTTCCGAGTCATGGAATTGATAAACATAGGGACTTGGTCAAACCGAAGCACTAACACCATGTAATTTAAAAACATTATCCATGAATGCTCATGCGACCATGACTACAGTGTATGGGTGACCTAAAGCCAAAAAATGGCCTTATTTACTCAATCTGTTAACCACCACCATTATCGTGGTTTTGCCATAGGAAGAAGGTAGCCCTTCAATAAAATCCATAGATATGGACGTCCATGTATGTGTTAGAACCTCCAATGGATGAAGCAATTCGGTAGGATTGAGGTTTTCCACTTTGTTTCTCTAGCACAAATCACACATACGGACATAGTTGCGCACACTACGTTTCAACCCATTCCAATAAAAATCCCTCTTAAGGCGTTGGTATGTCTTACGGAAGCCAGAATGGCCCCCAATTAGGTTATCATGACACTGATACAAGGCCTTCGAAATGAGAGGGGAGTCATGAGACAAATAAAATTGGCCCTTATAAAAGAGTATGCCCCCATGAGATGTAACACCCCAATTTCTCAATGATATGAATATTTACGAAAATGCCACTGGAATGGTAAATTTAATAGATATGATTGTAAATGAGAAAATGGTGGGGCCCATTGTTCAAATTAAGACCCTATGAACATATTATAAGGATCAAGTTTAAGTAAAGGGGTAATGTACATCAAATTGGGTCAAAATGGTTAATTGGGTCAAAGGACCCAATTGGGACCTAATGGGACATGGTGGACTTATTTGACCATTGGGTAAGCTCAATTTTATTATGGTTAAGCTGAATTGATTGGAACTGAAATGTATGATAAATGGGTAGGCTTGATACAAGTGTGTAAAACCACATTCAAAGGGCTAAACCACCCATAATTGGGTCATGGCGTCAAATTGGATCCATGGGCTAAATGGGGACCCAATGGGTCGAGTTGACCATGTGGACCATGGTTGACCATGTGGACCCTCAAGTGAGCTCAAATATGAGTTAAATCAGGTTGATTTGGGACTGAAGTGAGTTGGATTTGAATTAAATGGTTGAGTTGACTCAAGTGCATTAAATGAATGGCATTTAATGTGGTGAGTTGAGCTAATAAGTTGGGTGAGTTAAATTGGAAATCAAAGGGGTCTTGAGTTCAAGTGAGTCAAAAGGGAGGAGAAGAGTTGTCTTGATCTTAAACAACCCAAAACAAGTCCCACACGTTGGTGACCTTGTAATGGTAATCTCCATGCATGGGTTTAAATGGATTTAAATGAGATGGGATAAAAATCTCATGGGAATTTGGAGGGTTTCCATCTCATATGGAAACCCAAGGCTCCAACGTTGGGAGTGTCAAGGGGTGCCTTGGTTGGCACCAAATGCCTCTTTGGTTTGATCAAAGATTGATGAGGGTTAATGAGAGGATATGGGGCTGTTTAACAAAAAGAATACACCATTCATTTTGGCCGAATTCCATCACAAAGAAACTTAGAATTCATCTCTCTCCCTCTCTCTCAAGAATCTACCTCCTTGGCTGAATTATCCTTTGGTGTTTTCACCATTGTTCAAGCATACAATCAGCCAAGGATCAAGAGGAGAACAAGAAAGAAGGAAGCAATAAGGAGCCAAGGAAAATTAGAAGAGTGTGCATTGGTAAGTACTTCATTAAGATTTTGTTAATTACTATGATCAAGGATTATGGTTTGGTCTTTGTATGGCCAAACCCTAAGTTATAAGTGTAAGAATCCTCAAAGGTGAAAATGGTGGATGAGGTTCGGCCATGGGCATGGAGGGTTTTTGCCGATATTATAAAGGGTTTTAAGTCATGGATTTGAATGTTATAATTGGGCCATGTTATGGCCCGAATTCATCAAAGGTTTAAACCATGGAAGATGGTATTTAAAAAGGGTTGGAAATGGATCATAGTGTTTGGCCACTTTGGATGGCCGAACCCCATGAAAAGAATTGGTTAGATTGATGGTTTTGAAGGCTAAAAACCATGCAAAACCATGGAGGTGTTTACATGTTTTAATGCGGTTAAGTATTTGATAAAAAAGTTCAAATCATGGGCCATAGGTTTCGGCCACTTTGGATGGCCGAACCCCATGAAAGGATTTAATAGGCTTATGGTTAATTTTAATGGTTTTGAAAGATAAAACCATACAAGTTATGAAGGGTGTTAAAATATGTTGAATGAAGATAAGTTTATTACCTTGGGTCGGCCATGTGTATGGCCGAAACCCATGGACCATTTTATGGTTTATTTGGAGTGGAAATTATAGACGGATTGCAGTATGAAAATGGATAGAGATAAAGAACATATGGCATGAAATAATTTTGATGGACTTAAGTAATTGTGAAGCCATAAAGATGATGAAAGACTAAGGTCTAGTTAAGTATGAAGGATTGAAATGAGACTCAATTTGGATTGGTGAGGTTCAGCCAAGTAATATGGCTGAACCCACCAAGGTAGATTTATTATGAACCTTGGTTATTAAGGAAAATTAAACAAGGCTTTGCCTAGTGGCTTGAGGTTTGGCCATGCACCCCACCAAGTGATATTTAGTGGTTTGAGGTTTCTAATAAATTATAAGGATGGTGTTAATCCAAAACAAAAGAGATCAAGTTAAAGTGGGTGAGGTTCGGCCATGGGCATGGCCGAACCCCACAAGATGGCTTATGGGATCTAAACTTGATTAGAAATCAAGAAGATTAAGTATTAACTTGTTGTTGTATAAACAAGGAAACAGAATTTGAACGGCGTACGAGTCGTGATCGGGTGAAGCTCAAAAAGAACGGACACTTAAGCGAAGTTTCCGTAGGTTTCCTACCTACTTGTAATCGCATTTATACTTGGTTTTATGATGGTTTTTATGAGACATTGTTATACTATTATTTATCATACTGGATTTGAATGATGAGATTTATTTACATGTTGCATATATTCATGGGCATCTCATGCATGGACATGGGATGATGATTATGGAAACCAGAGCCCACACTCCGTCGGTATGCACGTGATGCAACTGTGGGGCCTCCTTAGGGGATGAAGGTCCCGCTATGAGGAATATCATAATGATGAGAGCCACATCGTCCTCCTTGGTGATGAGGGTCCCGCCAGGAGGAATATCATAATGATGAGAGTCACATCGGCCTCCTTAGGCGATGAGGGTCCTGCCAGGAGGAATATCATCAAGAAGAAATGAAAGAGTACTGTGGTTTACCTTGACGTGGAGAGTCTCGTCAAATGATGACTATGTATATGCGTGATGGGTGGGACTCATTACATTTGCACTTACATACATAGCATTGATTTCAGATGTTTTTGGATGATCATATACTATATAGATGCATGTTGTATATACTAACCATGTGGTAGCCCTGATCGGAAAACCTACTGGGCGCGTTGATCTAACGCCCTAATTCTATCCTTAGAGGATAATGCAGGAAAAGGAAAAGGGAAAGAGAAGGTTGAGGACTAGGAGGGGAGCCAAGCTTAAGCGCTTGAGTGTTGGAATGGATTTATATTTTACTGTCATTTGAATTACATTTTATGGACATGTAATAACTAGTAACTTTGCTATGGTTTGTTTATGGTTTGATATTGGATGCTTGGTTTAAGCAGTTTTAATGGGAGACTTGTACTTGCTATCTATTCAGTTTAATTACGCAATTGGTCTAGTTTTATTCCGCATGACTTGATTAGTTCCATGTGTGGATTGTTATTCATGGTTTAGTCCATGCACACATGGGTGGCCAGTTAAGGGTCGGACTTGGGTAGTCCGGACTTAGCTCCCGTCGTGACGTCGTTCGCCCTCTTCCAGTGTTATTATATTATTATTTTAAAAAAAATTAGACTCTGAATCTCGGAAAGGGCAGGGCGTTACATGAGAAGTATACAATGTGGAATCGATCGTCCCACTATTCAGCCCGTTAAACATTTGTTGGATATGGGTATCCTGGGAATGCTCCGTACGTAACTCATCAGTCCATGATGGAACAAGGGTTGAGATGGCATTGTGTTCCCCTTCTTGGCGGGATAGAGTGTCAGCCACCGTGTTAGACTGGCCACTCCTGTGCTCAATAGTGAAATCATAGGCAAACAACTTTGAAACCCAATTCTGTTGCATAGGAGTACCTATCTTTTGGTCAAGTAGGAACTTTAGACTATGGTGGTCGGTCTTGACTACAAATCGATGTCCCAACAATTATGGCCGCCACTTCTTAACCACCATGACTAAGGCCAAGAGCTATTTTTCATATGTAGAAAGAGAAAAAGATGCTCCAGAGAGGTCTCGACTAAAGTAACCTATGGGCCTGCCGCTTGAATCAACACCCGTACCTGAAGAATCACACAACGTAAAATGTTTGGGTGAAATCAGGTAGCGACAAAACTAGTGCTATGCTCATTGCCGTCTTTAATCTTGAGAATGTTTCCTCAGCCTCTGGGGTCTATGTGAATGAATTATTTTTCAACAACTCTGTCAGTGGTTTGGCCAATAACTCATAATGTTGGGTAAATCGCCTATAATATCCTGTAAGTCCAAGAAGGCTCCTCAGACCTTGAATCGTCTTCGGAATAGGCCAATTCATCATACTCTTTATTTTCTCTAGATTTGCAACAATTCCCTCAGCAGAAATTAAATGACCCAAGTATTCCACTACAACACATCCAAACCGACATTTGCTTCGTTTTGCAAATAGTTGATGTTGATGCAACACACTCAATACTTGGGATAAATGAGAGAAACTCCTCTATTGTCATACTATAAATTAAAATATCGTCGAAGAAGACCAGGACGAACTGCCGTATGAATGGCTGGAAGATATCGTTCATTAAACACGAGAATGTAGCTGGTGCACTGGTCAGGCCGAACGGCATGACTAAAAACTCGAAGTGACCGTCATGTGTGCGGAATGCTGTCTTTGGCACGTCCTCTGACCAAAGCCGTATTTGGTGATACCGTGAGCGCAGATCCAACTTCGAGAAGACCCTTGCATCATGAAACTCATCCAACAACTCTTCAATGACTGGAATTGGGAACTTATCTTTAATTGTGTGTGTTAGGGCCTCGGTTTGACCGAGTCTATGTATTGTCAATTCTGTGACCGAGCGTGACCGTGTGTGTTGGACCTTGCCTTGGAAGAATGTAAAGATGTCAAAAGATCTACTATGCATAAAAGAGTCTACACCGAACATGTGATTGGTACACAGGTAAGTGGACTGTAGTGGACCTTAGGTCAAGCCTAAACATCTTAGAAATCAATGGTTAATAAATTGGAAATTTGAAAAAATGTTTAGTCTCAGCCTCAAGGCCTCAAGCATTTTGTCAAGGCCTCAAAGATTGTCCCTATCTGAGCAATGATCGAGATAGCTGTATTTCAGCGTGGGATCACAATCTCATTTGGCCTTTGACCAAATATCTTACAAGATATGGTAAGAAAGATATGAAAACGGGGAAAGGCTGCTCATGATTTCGAAATATCCTATATCTCATCTTGCTTGAAAATCTTGTGGAAATAAGGAGATCCTAGAAAGGCTCCTATGGATTTGATGAGATTATGAATAATCAATTTGCCATCTCACACTGGTGAAAGAATTTTTTGAAGGCTCCTCAATCTCTAAAGAATAAGCCTCACTGTGATTTGCTAGTACATGAAAAAAATGGAAACCTTTTGAGGCTCCTTTTAAGTTGAAAAAGATTATGGAAAATATTTTTCCTCATGATTTGTTATTTAAATATTGTGATTGGCAATCATGGACAGGTGGCAAATTAGTGAGCTGGCCATTGACTAAAAATCATTAGAAGTAAAGATTTGAAATCTGGGAATTAAGTGAGTTGTACTTCCAAATACAGGCTCGAGGCCTCGAAGGAAATTTGGAGGCCTCGAGACTTAACTATTCCAAGATAGTTCTATAAATGTATGGCTGGCTGAATTCAAAATGGAGTCCTGAACATTGGAAAATACAGAACATCCATCAAAGAGTTTTTAGCCCCTTATCACTCCATCTTCATTATCCTTTAATAAGGATATAATCATGTATTCAATACTTCATTAATGATGAAGATGAGGATGTTTCTCTAGGATCCAAAATCAGTCACATCACTGTCCTAGTACCCATGTTCCGTTGAGCCAATACTCAACAAAGATGAACTTGATCTAAAGGAAGAAGGCGTAGAGATATCTACAAGAAGAACACACATTTTGAAGAATTGTTAAAGCCCAAGACAAGTGTTCTTTGTTTACTTTGTTCATCATTGTATGGTGGATTAGATCAGTGTGATTGAACCACCTTAAAAAATAGGTGTCAAGGATTAGACCAGAGCGGTCGAACCTTTCAAAACTAGGTTGTAATGTTTGGGTGTGACTCCCATACATAGTGGATTTGGGATAGCCCTGAGAGGGTGAGTCTAACAATGGATGTAGGTTCAGGTGAACCGAACCACTATATATCATTGTGCATGTGTGGTTTGCTTTAATGGTCTGATTCATTTGTTTATTACTTGCACACACGTTTATTCCATTGCACATATTGTTAAATCTGATTTATTTTAAAAAGGGAAAAAAATCGGATCAGACCTATTCACACCCACCGCTCCTCTAGGTCTTGCATCATTCTAGTAACGAAATTTTAGTATGTTGATTCAGGGCGTGATAATCCACGCACATCCGCCATGAACCATCAGATTTTATGACTAGAAGCATTGATGATGAAAATGGGCTCTAACTGGATCTGATGATCCTAGTTTACAATAACTCTTGAACCAGTTTTTCTATCTCCGTCTTCTAATAATATGGTTACCGGTATGGCCGAACATTTACTGGTTGAGCCCCCAGAACCAATGGGATCTGATGGTCGTGTGACCTGATAGGGGGTAATCCTGTCGAGGTGGGAAAAAAATACTGATAGTCATCCAAGAGTTGAATTGGTTTGGGGGCGTTCGAGTCGGGGACCGACTTGCTCATATCCGAGTAGAGAGAAAAGATTCGGAGAATGAAACTCGGGTTCTTCTATCAGACTTCTTAGCCATATCGGCCTCCATAATTTTAAGTTCAAGCACTCCATCGCCCTGCCAAGAGTAAGATCGGTCTGCTGTTTGAAAGGCCATAGTGAGGCACTGGAAATCCCAATTAATGGGTCCCAATGTCCTAAGCCATTGTGCACTTAACACCACCTCGTACCCTCCTAAAGGAAGGATATAGAAATCAGCTATGACGTCCAAGCCTTGGACAGACAGCTTGACATCCTTGCACATTCCATGGCACTTGATGCGGTCACCATTAGCTTCAACCACATCAAAGGGCTAATTTGCTATGGTGAGCAAATTAGACTTCCTTGCCACCCGAGGACTGATGAAATTATGGGTGCTGCCTGAGTCGATCAGCACCGTAATGGGTGCTCGTCCAACAAAACCTTTCACATGGATGGTCTGAGGCGCTTGACCACCAGTAACGGCATGTAGAGATATTGCTGGTTGGTCTTCCTTATCCTTTTCCGTGTCGAAGTCATTGTATGGTACTCCTTCAATTTCGTCCTTGGGCCACTGACCGTCCATTAAGAACAACTTCGGCATTCGGTATTTGTGGCCAGGTGTGAACATCTCATCGCAGTTATAGCAGAGACCTTTGGACCTCCGCTTTTTCATCTCCATAGGAGCGAGTCGTTTGATGGTTGGCGTTGGAATTGTGGGAATGACCGCAGGTGGGTTCTGGCTCGAGAGACCAATCTCAAATCGTGATTTGTGCTTCCTTGCTTTAATTTTCTCCTCCTCCAGGCGGGCCAGACCGACCACATCTATAATGACCTGATCTGAAATTTTCGGGGTCTTAGAAAGTTTTGTCAATCGTCGAGTTGTTTTTGGTGTTTTGGTGGCAGTGGAGAGTGTGTGAGCCCAGTGGTGGGCTCCAGTTTGTTTGGTTTGAGCTCGGGAGCTCGAAGGTTTTTTGGGTAAATTTTTTTATTTATTATTATTTATTCGTGCAAGAAAATAATATATTGGTAAACCACACTTTTATTATTATTTTAAAACTATTATATATATATATATATATATATATATATATATTATAATAATAATTTTGGGACCTTAAACCCCAAACCCTAACCCCCCCCCCCCTTCCTTTATAATATCTCTTTCCTCCCCTCTTTGCAAAAAACCCCAACTCCTTCCCAGTGCTTCAGCCGCCGCCCCCTCTTGTAGTGAACCATCTCTCATTTACTTCCCAACCTTGCACCACCAAAACTCTAACCTTAGAGTTTCCAGCCGCCGCCCCAACCCTCGTGGCCGTTCCTCTCTCTTTTGCTCTCTCCTCTATTCTTTTCTTCACTCCACTCGAACAAATCCTAATTGTCTTCCCCTTGCTGCCATTTTTCTCTCTTCCCTTTTCACCTTCTTGCAGTCGCCCCTCTCATTTTTCTTCCTCTCCTCTCTTTGTCTTCCTCAATCCGTGAAACCCTAACCCTAATCCCTCACCTTTGTGTCACCGCCGCCATGGCTCTCTCTCTCGGCCCATCTTCGATTTTTTTTTCTTCCTCCTCAATCCGTGAAACTGCAACCCTAATCCCTTTGACCTTTGAGCCACCGCTGCCACTGCCGTTCTTTCACCTCTTTTTCTCCTCCTCACCTCCACTGAAAACCCTAACCCAGTGCTTTGGGCCAGCTAACCCTAGGCCCAACCCAGCTCAAGCCCGTCCCTTTGGCCCAATCCTCTAGGCCCAACTTGACCCCAAGCCCAGCTCGGCTTCTTCTGCCCAGAATATCCAATCAGGACAAGCCTGATCCAGCAGCCTAGTCCTGCCCAGTTTCAGACCCAGTCCGGCCTAGTTCTAAACCCGATCCGGCCCGTTTTCATGGCCAGTTCAGATCTCAAGCCTGGCCCATTTTAGGCCCAGTTTGGGTTGGTTCTGGCCTATATAGGGATCACTTCTTGAGCATTTGTAGGCCTTTTTGGGTTGTTTCTAGCTCATCTCCGGCCAGATTGTGGGATCGACCCTAGTTTTTGGGATTGTCCTAGTTTTTGTAGACCCGCCGCAGTTTTAGGGATTGTCCCAGTTTCTAGCTCACATGATCGGTTTCTCGTGTGTCGCTTCCTTCAATCCTTCGACCTGTTTTCATCGCTTGGATTTCAAAAATACACGCAGGTGAGGGGACTTATCACTGTTTTAGCATGCATTCACATCTATTTAATCTTAACCTTGGACATGGAGTGGCCCGAATGGGCCCCTTCATTTTTTTTAGGACACTCAGTAAGGGAACTATTGAATGAATCTGTGGCAAGGAATCAATTTGGGTGCACTCATGTCAACTGTATGCTTTTAAATGGAAAATTCTGATCGAACGAATGCATTTTGAACATGATGGCTGAAACTCATTGATAACATATTGTGTATTTAGCTACAACATGTGAATGAATTTATGATGAGAATGAGACATGTGCTGGACGTCGAACTTGATGCTTGGGACTTAATGATATCTTGTTGAGTGTGCATTTGTAAAATGTGAATGAGATCATGATGGGTATGGGGATTTATGTTTTGAGACCTTGTCGTATGCTTATGTTGTTTCACATGATCATGACATTACATGCATGCATTGGAGGAATTGTTCACATGTGTATGTGTTATGTTGACGTGATGATTTTGGTTGTTGGGAGGACTTCCTGGCTACGCTCCAACGCTCGAGACCCCCATAGGAGATGCGGGTTTCCCCATTGTGTTCCGGCGGTTGAGGTGTTTGCCCTTGAGATTGGCTTCCCCGTTATGCCCCAGCGGTCTAGACCCCCATAGGGGATGAGGGTTTCCTCGTTGCATTCCGGTAGTTGAGGCGGTTGTGTATTGTATGGTCTCTCTGTTGTATTGGTAAGGAGACTGGAGTTGTTGGAGGATTATTGTGAGTTATAGAGGTGGTGTCTCGGACTGGTCAATGGGACCATTGGTTAGTAGCATAGCTGAGTACTCATATACAGAGACATTCATTTTATTATGATGTTCTTGCATTCATGCATATGATATATATGTTGCTCACAGGTGATATGCATTATCTCTTCACTGGGCTGGTTAGCTCACCCCTTACCTTTTAGGTACCCCGAACACCGAGAGACCAGGTGGGACCCTTGAGCAAGCGCTTGAAGAGGAGCAGTAGTAGTAGATATTTACTAATCATGTTTATTCTTAGTTGAGATACTTTGTTGTATGAACTTCATTCGTATGTTGCTTGTTTGGATGACTTTATAACTATGTTCAATTAGTCAAAGGTCGTTTTTAATGTTTCATGAAATTATAGACTTGTGGTTTATGAGCGGGAGGCAGTTACCCCATTTCAAAAAAAATATTTAGACCCAATATCCGTCCCTTGTGACTACTGAGATGTTTAGGAGATAACACGCCTGTAGCGGAATGGGGCGTTACAGTTGGTATCAGAGCACGGTGCAAGTCTAGGACTGTGCATGGGACACAGACGAATGTGATGATAACTAGATATTTGGTTCATCCCCTGTGTGATAGGGTAGATTGAATTGGGATATGGGGTGGTGGATATGCACTTTAGGTTTGTGTGGTGTGATTGATGCGTTATCTTTCAATTAGCATACTTGAGACGTGACTTATAGAGAATTCTCGCTCTGTGAGACTCCCCAGCATTTGATTTGTGGGTGAGTCAATGGTTAGATAGATCACTCGTTTGACTGGGTGGAGCATCGTGGCATGGTCATGGGAGCGTGGGATATAGATCTCTAGGTTTGGAGTCATTTTGGTCTTACTCCTTAGAGTAATTAGAGGTGTTCCTCGGTGGGACCCACATTAGGAGGAGTCCTCACCTTTGAGGAGCGTTGGTGGTATTTTTGTCTCAGAATGGTTTAAGTACCGTGATGGAGTCATGGGCGCTTCATACTATGATTGAGTCTACCTCCTGGGTTCGTAGGAGGCTCGTGTTTAGAGTGTGAGGCCACCGTATGTGGGCCTCGTTTGTGACTAGATAGTATGAAGATATACTCATTGGAAATTTTTGGGTGTCTACCGAGTGAGTCCGGCAGGCTAACTCTATAGATGGCGATGGAATTCCATTAGAGGTTGATGGGCTTGGTGTGTTTGAGTGGTTAGTTAGGTCCATTTTGGGCTTAGGACTGCGGGGAGTGCTTGGGGGAGCAAGCCAGTGGTCGTACGGCTGGCTCTAGGGTTCCCGTGGGTTTGGTGTTATGGCTAGAGGTAGTTGTGGCTTTCCTAAGAGCTTGTTTAGGTCAGACTGGTAGGGTTGACCGTTGTGACTCAGGTGGACTCGGCGTACGGTCCAATTTCGATGTATGAGTGAGTTGGGAGATCGGCGCCTTGAACAAAACACGTTAGTGTTTCTTAGCTCTTGACTGGCGTATTGCCTGTTTCTAGTGTTTCCCCTCTATTTTTTACCTTGAGTTTCACTGGTTGTGGACCAGGTCTGTGGATTGTGCTTTTGACCTTTGGAGTTAGCATTGGAGGTGGTTTACAAGTTTTGGAGACTTCAGAGTCTGACGTCATTTTGGGATGGATTGACCGTCCTCCCTTTAGGTTACCATGGACTGTTGCTGTAGGCGGGTGACGAGTCAGTTCCTTGCGGTGGATGCATTCATCGAGCATCTTACAACTTATAGCTTGAGTGTGGAGGAGTTGTGCAACTTGGTAGCTTGCTTGAGTTAAGGGAGAGTTTGGGTTGTTAGATGTTGAGATGCCTCACGTTGTCTAAGGGTTTTAGATGTCTTTCTTGAGAAGTTCCTTGGATTGCCGCCACATCAGGAGATAAGGTTTGTTGTGGATCTACTCCCCTGGTGCGACACATGTTTCGATTACTCATTTTTGGGTGGTGCTAGTAGGGGTTTTGGAGCTGAAGAGTTAGCTCGGGGAGTTGGAGTCTCTTGGTTACAATTGACCCAGTGCTCTCCTTGGAGCGCATCGGCCTTGTTGACCAAGAAGGGGATGGCTCTATGAGTTTGTGCTTTGATTACCGATAGAGACTTTGGAGTTGGAGAAACAACACAAGGAGTTAGAAACCCTTGGCTTCATTCGGCCTAGCACTTCATCTTGGGGTGCACCGACAGTATTTTCTAAGAAGAAAGATGGCTCCATGAGACTGTGCATCGACTATCGACAGTTGAACATGGTTACAATGAAAAACAAGTATATGTTGCCAAGGATTGATGATCTGTTTGACCAGTTGAGAGGATCTGAGTGCTTCACCAAAATAAATCCTCGTTCGGGTTACCATCAGGTGATGGCGCGGGAGTGTGGTATTGAGAAGACTACCTTCCGCACTCGTTTTGGACTCTTTGAGTTTGAGGTAATGCCGTTTGGGGTGACTAATGCCCCGGTGACATTCATGAACCTAACAAAAAATGATATTCAGACCGTGCCTGGACTGGTTGTAGTGGTGTTCATTGACGACATATTATAATATTCAGCATCAGATGAGGATCATTAGTAGCATCTGAGAACAATACCTCATGTCTTGAGGGATCACAAGCTTTGTACGAAGTACAACAAGTATGAATTTTAGTTGTCAGAGGTTCAGTTTCTTGTGTACGTGATGTCAACTGGCGGTGTGGCCATGGATTCGGCTAAGGTTGAAGCTATTCTGAGTTTGGAGTGACCACGGAGTGTGCTTGAAATTCATAGCTTTTTGGGTCTTGCGGGTTAGTACCCGCTGTTTGTCAAGGATTTGTCCAAGATCGCCATACCCATGACAAGTTTGACCTGCGAGAATGTGACATTAGTTTGAGACGAAGCTTGTGAGACAGTCTTCCAGAGGCTAAAGGAGAGTCTGACTTCCACTTCAGTGTAGATTGTGCCAGGAAGAGGCCACGACTATGCGATTTCCTATGATGCTTCAGGTAATGGTTTGAGTTGTTTACTAATGTAGGATGGAGAGAGATAATTTATGGTTCGAGGACATTTTAAGAACCAAGAGCTGAACTATCCTAATTATGACTTGGAGTTAGTGACTGTGTATTGCACTCAAGAAGGAGCTGAACAAGAGGTAGACACGGTGGATGGAGTACTTTGGTGGCTATGACTTTGTGTTGTCTTACCACCTCGGTAAGGCGAACGTAGTTGCAGACGCCTTGAGTTGTATAGCGAGAGGAGCTTTATCGAGTCTGATCGGTCGTTAGAGCATCTAGATTTTTGCAGCACGGTTGTCCAGCAAGAGTTTTATGATAGAGTTTTGAGAGCTCAGTAGATAGATGAGAGGTGCATTGCATTGAGGAGTGCTGTGGTCAGTGGCAGTGGACCCTTTGGATGGATTGTGAGACAAGATGGTGATTTGACCTTTTAGGGTAGGCTTTTCGTACCCATGGAAGGGCAGTCCCACGAGGAGGTATTACAACACTTCCATCACTATAGATTTGTTGTGCGTTCGGGACGTGCAAGGACGTGTCTTGATAAGCACTGAAAAATGATAATTTGACCCTTTAATATTGGATTAGTTAGCTCTTGAAATTTGTTTATTTCATATTATTATTGTAATATATTATATATTCTAAAATTATATTTGTTAATATATTATATTAATTAATTTATCTAATTAATGTATTTTGTGTGTTTTTAGGTTAAAGTATTTTCTAAATCCGTAGTCGGGCTAATTAAGCAAAACAATGAAAGGAAGGTTTCTCACACGGTGGTCAAAAGTGAGCAACTCATGTTATTGTAAAAGGAACACATGAGAGAGACAACTTCTAGATGGGCAATCCACCACATCTGAAAAGCAGAACAACAACAGCTGAATCATGAAGAAGAGGCTGTAACAGATTAGTCACCATCCCAAGTTTTGCTGCATATCGTAGAGAAAATTGAGAGAAAAACAAAAGAGATGGCTGCCCCATTCACATACATGGCTGTTGTGTTTTGATGAGAACCCTTGCAATGGATTAAGATAAAATAAAAAGAAGACAACAACAAGCATTGGTTAAACGTGGATGGCAGTATCTGTAGAAGATTGAAATATCTGTCCTAAGCCAGAAAAATTAGAGAAAAGATATCTGCTCATTCACAGGCATCGTGCCAAGCAACAGAGAATTAGAAGGAATGTAAATAGAAGATCAGAAGAGGACAGTGAGTTGCAATGACCAAATTTAGAGAAAGAATATGAAGAAAGTATCATGGCTGCCTTTCTTGCATGTAGCCAACAACAAGAAAAGAAAAGAAAAAAGGGCAGCTCATCCAACTACTGAGCATCTAAGCAGAGAAGGTCCAGGGACGATTGGTTGAAAATAGAAAGGGAAGATTCATTCGAATACAGCAGATTGAAAGAAGATAGAAAAGAGGATCGACAAGAGATAATAGAGAAAATAGAAAGAAGAGAAGAATGGAAGGACAGTGCATATGCTGAGAAGGAGAATACAGAAAGAAAGAGGTTGCCGTTTATTTCATACGGATACAGTGGCTGAAATTGGAGTGGGTCCCACGCCTTCCTAATTTTATCTTTCTTAAAATCTATAAATTGGAGGCCTTTCCTACGGCACAAATTTGAACAGGACAGTGAGAAGAAGGCTCGGCTGAAGGAAAGAGATTGAGCAGATGCTCGGGATCTTCGACATGGCTCGGGTTTTATTTTTCTATCTCTTTTGTTTTAATTCTTTTATAATATTCGGCTAAATTTCTGTACTGAGGTTGAGGATGAAACCCCATTTAATTCCAATTATGTGTGTTCAATTATTTATGATTTGTGCTTCATTAGATTAATTAGATGTTAATTATTTTCACCACTAATATCATGTATTTGTGGTAGTTAATATTAATACTTGATTCATCAAGGGCTTGGCATTTTAATTTAAAAGAAAGATTTCTTTGCTTTAATGTTTTTCAATTTAATTAGATACATTGGATGCTTAGATTATTTGCTTTGATCCATTGTCTTTTAAATTTAAATTGGATACATTAAATGCTTAGGAGTTATATCTTTAAAAGCGAAGGAAAATCTGAATTTTGAACAGCTTATTAATGAACTTAAATGTTTAAATCTTTAAAACTGAGAATTAATAAATAAATAATTGGAATATTATGAATTTAATGGTGGTGGAATCCGATACCTTAGTAATCTCTCTCACTTGATTTAATCTTTGTTTTTAGTTGTTTTAATTAATATTTCAATTTCAATTCAATTATTCTCCAGAAAAATTGTTAACTAGGTTAAGGTTAAAATATTAGGCTTTTTAATTTGTTTTTCCGTTCATTCTAAATCAAGTCCTTGTGGGTTCGACCTCGCACTTGCATATCTTTATACTCCAATTCGATTCGTGCGCTTGCGAGTAATTATAAATTTAAAATTTGAACAACAAGTCTTGATTTGCTTCAGCAGTTTTAGTGGAGAGACATGAAGAGGTCAGTGGCTGAGTCTGTGACCCATTATTTTGACTTGCCATCAAGTCAAGATAAAGCACTTGAGAACCTGTGATAGTTGTAGCCTTTTTGATCCCCGAGTGGAAGTGGGATCATATTATTGTTGATTTCGTGACTGGGTTGCCGAAGTCACCTCAAAGACATGATGCAATATGGGTCATAGTGGATCAACGGACTAAGTCAACCTGGTTTATTGGCATGAAGATGGCAGATTTTCTGAGACTTTGAGTCAGTTATATTTGGCAGAGATCATCAGATTGTATGGTGTACTTATGTTGATTATTTCAGATGGGGACCCGAAACTTGTTTATCAGTTCCGACGGATCTTGCAGAAAGAGTTGGACACAAAGCTGTGTTTCAGTACAGTGTTCCATCCATAGACGGATAGCCAATCAGAGTGGACCGTTCAGATCTTAGAGGATATACTCCAAGTTTGTATTTTTTTTGTTTTTTATCGTGGTAGTAGTTTACAGAATTAGTTACACTTGGTTGAGTTCATCTACAACAATAGATACGAGGCTCATATCAAGATGGCTTCGTATGGGCCTTGTAGGTCAAACCGTGCAAATCACCCTTTTGTGGGCCGAGATCAGTGATTCAGTGATGTTAGGACTGAGTATGGTCAGGGAGACTTTTGAGCAAGTGAGATTGATCAGACAATGGTTGTTGATTGTCTAGAGCAGGCTGAAGAGTTTTGCTGAGCGTATGGAGTACTAGTACGAATTGAGGATTCGAGAGATCATAGGCTTCGTGACAAGTCTTTTCCCTTGATTTTAATGGTTTGGCAGTGCAGAGACAGAAAATCTTCTCCTTGAGAGAATGACGTAAAAATGTGAAAACAGTTCCTAGCCCTGTTTGAGTTTAGGATTACGAGTTCAGCTTGAAATTCGTGGACGAATTTCCTTAAAGCGGGTAGTGTTGTAATGACCCGACCTGAAATTTCTGGGTCTTAGAAAGTTTTGTAGATCTTTGAGTTGTTTTTGGTGTTTTGGTGGCAATGGAGAGTGTGTGGGCCCCGTGGTGGGCTACAGTTTGCTTGGTTTGAGCTCGGGAGCTTGAAGGGTTTTTTGGTAAAAAAAAAAATTATCTATTATTATTTATTCATGCAAGAAAATAATATATTGGTAAACCACACTATATATATATATATATATATATATATATATATATATATATATATATATATATATATATATTACAGTAATAATTTTGGGATTCTAAACCCTAAACCCCAAACCCTTAGGCCCCCTTTATAATCTCTTACCTCCCCTCTTTGCAAAAAACCCCAACTCCCTCTTAGTGCTTCAGCCGCCGCCCCCTCTTGTAGTGAACCTTCTCTCCTTTACTTCCCACCCTTGCACCACCAAAACCCTAACCCTAGAGTTTACAGCCGCTGCCTCAACCTTCGTGGCTGTTCCTCTCTCTCTTACTCTCTCCTTTATTCTTTTTTCCCCTTGCCGCCATTTTTCTCTCTTCCCTTTTCACTTTCTTGCAGTCGCCCCTCTCATTTTCCTTTCTCTCCCCTCTTTTTCTTCCTCAATCCGTGAAACCCTAATCCTAATCCCTCTTACCTTTGTGTCGCTGCCACCATGGCTCTCTCTCTTTCGGGCGTCTCCTCATTTCATCTTCGGTTTCTTCTTCTTCCTCTTCAATCCGTGAAACCCCAACCCTAATCCCTCTGACCTTTGAGCAGTTGCCAGCACCATTGTTCCTTCACCTTTCTTTCTTATTCTCTCTTTTTCTTCCTCACCTCCACTGAAAATCCTAACTCATTGCTTTCGGCCAGCTCGCCCCAGACCCATCCCAGCTTAAGCCCGTCCCTTTGGCCCAATCCTCTAAGCCCAACTTGACCCCAAGCCCAGCTCGGCTTCTTCGGCCCAGCAGATCCAATCAGGACAAGCCCAATCCAGCAGCCTAGTTTGGCCCAGTTCCAGACCCGGCCCAGTTCATTTTCCAAACCTGGTTCAGCTTTCGGGCCCGGCTAGTTTTGGGCCCATTTCAGGCCCAGTTTGGGCTTCTTTTAGCCTGTTTAGGGATCAATTCTGGAGCATTTCTAGTTCCTTCTTTTGGATAGTTCTTGGGTTGTTTCTAGCACATCTCCGGCCAGATTGTGGGATCGTCCCAATTTTTGTAGACTCGCCCTAGATTCTCAGGCTCGATTGCTCGTGTGTCGCTTCCTTCAATCCTTCGACCTGTTTTCATCTCTTGGATTTCAAAAATACACACAGGTGAGGGGACTTATCACTGTTTTAGCATGCATTCGCATATATTTAATCTTAACCTTGGACATGGAGCGTCCCGAATGGGGCCATTTGTTTTTTTTGAAGCCACTCGGTAAGGGAACTATTGAATGAATCTGTGGCAAGGGATCCATTCGAGTGCACTCATGTCAACTATATGCGATTAAATGGAAAATTCTGATTGAACGAAAGGATTTTGAACATGATGGTTGAAACTCATTGACAACATGTTGTGTATTTCGCTACAACATGTGAATGAATTTATGATGAGAATGAGACATGTGCTGGTCGTCGAACTTGATGCTTGGGACTTAATGATATCTTGTTGAGTGTGTATTTGTAAAATGTGAATGAGATCATGATAAGTATGGGGATTTATGTTCTGAGACCTTGTCATATGCTTATGTTGTTTCACGTGATCATGACATTACGTGCATGCATTGGAGGAATTGTTCACATGTGTATATGTTATGATGACTTGATGATTTTGGTTGTTGGGAGGACTTCTCCGTTACTCTTCAGCTGTCGAGACCCCCATAGGAGATGCGAGTTTCCCCGTTGCATTCTGGCAGTTGAGGTGCCTACCTTTGAGATTACTTCCCCGTTATGCTCCGGCGGTCGAGACCCCCATTAGGGATGCTGGTTTCCAAGTTACATTCCAGCGGTTTAGGCGGTTGTGTATTGTATGGTCTCCCGGTTGTATTGGTAGGGAGAACGGAGTTGTTGGAGGATCACTGTGAGTTATGGAGGTGGTGTCTCAGACTGGTCAGTGGGACCATTGGTTAGTAGCGTAGCTGAGTACTCATATACAGAAACATTCATTTTATTTTGATGTTCTTGCATTCATGTAACGCCCCGCCCTCTTTCACTATGCCGAAAATCAGAGTATATTTTTTTTTTGAATAAAAGAGTGAGAGAGAGCGGGACGTCACGACGCGAGCTAAGTCCGAACCTCCAAAGCCCAGCCCTTAACTGGCCAACCATACGTGTGCGTAGACTTAGCCACTAAAACAGTTCACACGTACAAAGGCTATACTTGTGGAATTAAACTTAATGCGGAATTATAATAGAGTCTATCCTACCAATTATTAAATAGCAAGGAAGTACATCACTTAACAAATATTACCTTAACTTAAAATGTCCAAAGTAAAAGTCCAAACCATAGCAAGTAGTCTAAATTATTACAGTCCAACAAGCTAAGTACTCAAATTACATATCCATGAATAAAACTTAAATAAATCAATCTAGCTCATCCAAGCTCCTAAGCTTGGCTCCGGTCACGTTCTTCACTTCCTCCATTTCCTGCGTCATCATCTAAGGTAGAAGTAGGGCGTTAGACAACGTGCCCAGTAGGTACTCCGAGTAGGGTCAACACATGGATTAGTATAACATAACACATAGATATAAATAATATCAAAAAAACCATGCAAGGCAATGCCATGCCATGGGTGTCATATGCCATGAGTCCCACCCATCATCCATGTCACCATCACATAACATCCTCTTGATGGAAAAATCCTCATCAAGGTATCACAATCACAACTCCTCTTGATGGAAAATCCTCATCAAGGTATCACAATCACATAGTATCTCTCTTGATGGAAAAACCTCATCAAGGTATCATAATTACATAGTATCCCTGTTGATGGAAAATCCTCATCAAGGCATCACAATCACATAGTATCCCTCTTGATGGAAAATGTACATCAAGGTATCCCCACGTTTGTTTATCGGTCGCCCCGACGAAGCATGGACTCCGGTTATGTCTCAAATCATAGTACCCCTTTTAATGGAAAATCCTCATCAAGGTATCACAATCACAACTCCTCTTGATGGAAAATCCTTATCAAGGTATCACAATCACATATTATCTCTCTTGATGGAAAAGCCTCATCAAGGTATCACAATCACATAGTATCCCTCTTGATGGAAAATCCTCATCAAGGCATCACAACTCCATAGTATCCCTCCCATGCCGTGCATGAGGTGCAAGTGCAACATGCTATGTAATAATAATAAACACTATAACATTCAAAATCCCATCATTAAGACATATCATTTGATACCAAAATAATTCAAGTAAAAACATCACATATACATATTCCATGGTTTTCAATGAGGTAGGAATCCTACCAACGACCCAATATCGTTGACCTTGCGTTTTTGTCCAAAACAGCTCATTGATCGCGTCAAGCCGATCGTACACCGCTTGCGAAATCCCGTTACCTTATTACATGTAAATAAATCAAACAAATGATCCATGTGATTTCCATTCATCCCTACATCATCCTATGTCCTTTCCATTTACAACCATAGTCTTTCATTTTAAACCAAGTGGGTCCAACATCATTCCATTAGTTAATCATTTACATTAATGAAAGCCCTAAACCCATAAGACATTTTCCATGATTCAATCATACACTTAGGTCACTTATACATACCTAGATCCAAAAACATGATCCAAGGGGTTCCCATCCATGTTTAAGTCCACAGTCATGCCTTAGTGGGGTTCTATGATCACTCCATCTTTGGATTTATTAACCAATCACACATGAGTTAATCATTAAGTATTAATAAAACCTAAGTCCACAAAAAAAAAAAATTATTCCCCATGGGGTTCGGCCATACACCATGGCCGAACCCATGGTCCTTTCATTTCCACCATTTTTCCATCTTAGCCATCATTCTTTCCATGGCTAAACACTCCTTTTATTTATACATACCTAGGTCCATAACTGATCCATAAACATAGATCCATAAATGATTCATTAATCATGACATAAAACCCTAACAAATCCCTAACAAATGCCTCCATTCCTTATCTTGATAATCCATTCATTTTAAGCATGCATAGATCCATAAAGGATCCATTAAAATGGTCCATGGGGTTCGGCCATACACCATGGCCGAACCATGATGTCTCATTTCCATCTTCTCCTTTTTCTTAAATCATTTACAACAATAGATCCATAACCAAAGTCCCTCCATGAGGGGGGTTTAATCATACATTTAGGTCATCATTTTAGATCATCATTAACCACAACTAAAACCTATTAAAATTACAAACATTCCCCCATCATCTTCATGGTCCAAAAACACCTAAGTCCATCAATATCTCTTCATGGGGTTCGACCACACAACATGGCCGAACCCATGGTCCATGGTTCTTCATCATTTATAATATTTGAGACCATTTAAACTCATTAACATGCATACATTCAAAACCTTTCAAAATTACTAACATGCATCTATGATTTTCATCCTTTAAAACTCATTACAAATCACCAATATCCTTCCATGGGGTTCAGCCATACAACATGGCCGAACCCTATGGTTCATCACTTACTCTTAAAAATCACATACTTATGATTTTATCCCTTGATGGGGTTCAGCCATACATCATGGCTGAACCTCATCCAAATCCTTTTTAGTTCTTATGATCCATATACATAGAAATCTAGGGTTTGGGCATGCAAGGGCCAAACCATGATCTTGATCATATACCTTATCTCAGACATGCAAGAGGTCCTTTCCATATATCCATAACAATTAGGGTTCGACCATGCAAGGCCAACCCATGATCCATGATCATAATCCTTATATTGTTCATGCAAGAGGTCCTTAGTCATATATACATAATGTCCTTAATGTTCCATCATTTACATAGCCTATCTTACCCATTAAGGTTTGTCCATTTCCTATCTCATTCGTTGGATGGATTTTTAAATCCATGGCCCATAATATTTTGGCCAACTCTCCAATCCAAAAATGGGATTCCATGGTTTCCTTTAACTCCTTCAAATTAGTAAAATCTTGTTAAGTGATACTTACCGATTCCACGGCTCCTCCGGTTTCTTTCACTCCTTCTTTCTCCTCCGATCTTCTCCTTAGTCTTTCTTCTTTCTTCCTTCTTGATCTTCGGCCTTGAGAGGGAGAGGGTCTAAGATGAAACCCCCAAGAAGATGGTTCGGCCTTGGTGAATGTTTGAGAGAGGGAGAGGAGGAGAGAATGGAAACCCTAAGTCCTTTTCTTTTGTCTTGTGAGAGAGGTCGGCCAAGCTTGAGATCCAAATTTCTCTAAGTCTTTTTCTTCTTTCTCTTAGAGTGATGGCCGGCCAAGAGAGGGAGAGGGAGAGAGTGAGATGAGAGGAATGAGATCAAAAGTCCTCTTTCCCATTTTGTCTAGGGTTTGCTTGGGTTAGACTCCACCCTCATCAATGTGGAGTCTTCCCCATGAGCCCATTGACCAAACAAAGGAGTGCATGTCCTCCACATGGCACATACCACTCCCATGTCCAATGGTTTTGGCTTGGTTTCATCTTGGGTGGTTTGTTGGTTTCCATGAGATGAAACCACCACCTCTCCTTTGGCCAATGTATGGTCTCCACCTAAGCATCCTTGTGTAGCCAAGGGGGTGCATGCCCTCCACATGGCATACCACCCCTTATGCCCAACGGTTTTGGTTTGCTTGTTTCCTTGGGTGGTTTGGTGGTTTCCATGAGATGAAACCACCACCTCTCTTTTGACCAATGCATGCCCTCCACCTAAGCTCTTGGTCTAGCCAAGAGGGGTGCATGCCCTCCACATGGCACATACCACCCTTTATGCCCAACGGTTTTGGTTTGCTTTCCTTGGATGGTTTGGTGGTTTGGATGAGGTGGAACCTACCACCTCTCCTTGGACCAATGTATGGTCTTGCATGTCCTCCATTCAAGCTCCTTGTCTAGCCAAGGGGGGGGTGCATGCCCTCCACCTGGCACATACCACCCCTTATGCCCAACAGTTTTGGTTTGGTTTCCTTGGGTGATTTGGTGGTTTCCATGAGATGAAACCACCACCTCTCCTTTGGCCAATGCATGGTCTCTACCTAAGCATCTTTGTGTAGCCAAGGGGGTGAATGCCCTCCCCATGGCACACATCACCCCCCAACGGTTTTGATGGAGTGGTTTCCATGAGATGAAACCACCCTCTTGACTCACTCCATCTTTTGATCTTTTATGTGACTCACTCCCCATTTGACTCACTCCATTTAAATGCAACTCATTTCCCAACTCAATCATTTGAATTTATATCTAACTTAGGTGATTTAATTGAGTAATTTAATTTAACTCCCCTCACTTATTCATCCTTAATTCACCCATGAATTCACCCATGGTTGACCAAGTCTACCATGGTAGCCGGCCCCACTTATGCTTTAGCCCACACGCCACCTCACTTGGTGAGGTGGAGTTGGGGTCCCACTTGGCTATGCCACTTGGATTTATTCAAAATTAACATAGGTGAT